>CM077252.1:22995339-23105099 GCA_039654775.1 Spinibarbus caldwelli | reverse complement strand
TGCTGAAGCCACGCTTGTGTGTGTGTGAGATGCGGGAGCTGGTGGCAGGGCGCGGTGGATATTTGTGGTTGAGTTCACGTTCTACTAATTCTACAGCTTCAGTTTTGGAACTTTCACGCTTAGTAACACATACAGCTGTGTCCTCGCCACAGTGCAACAGTGAAAAGAGACCCCTCTCAAACAGTGTCGCGTTCCGAACGTTGTTTGAAACGACATATTGCGGTATTTTTAAAATTCATGTCATAAGAAAAATAAACACCGGGTATTCGGTATGAACCGGTATACCGCCCAGCACTACTATCTATCGTTCCATCGTTCTATCATCTTACCATTATATCATTCTATCTAGCTAGCTAGCTATTGTTCAATCAAACTATCTATCTATCTATCTATCTATCTATCTATCTATCTATCTATCTATCTATCTATCTATCTATCTATCTATCTATCTATCATTTATTCTATCTATCGTTTATTCTATCTATCTATCTATCTATCTATCTATCTATCTATCTATCTATCTATCTGTCTATCTATCTATCTATCTATCTATCTATCGTTTATTCTATCTATCTATCTATCTATCTATCTATCTATCTATCTATCTATCTATTGTTCGTTCATTCATTCTTATAATATAATATAAGTTAATATATTAACTTAATTGTCTTTCACTTTCTTGACAGGAATTTTATGTATCCATTGTGCTACATGGATACAGAGGTTTTATTTTGTAAATGTGAAACTCTAAAGATATATTTGTATTACCCCATTTCTTATCAATTATTCATAAACAAATCAGTTCTGCTGCAGGGTTTGATGTTTTAGTGTCACTCGTTGGTTAACTAACACTGCTGACTGGAGCAACCCAATTTTCCTTGGAGATTGACTTCAGACAACTTTAATGGGCTTTTGACCGCCTGTAAATATTGAGCTTGAGAGAAATTGAGATTGAGCTTCTGAAATATTTCTGGACTGTGATCAGTTGCTAAACGGAGTCAAATTCATCAAGAACATCCTCACAGATCAAATTAGCTTTTTAACACGTTTTAGTAAAGTTCTTGCACCTCTTTTGAGTACATCCCTCCCCAATTTAAAACATGCTGCTAATCTACATAAATATGCCATGGGATTTCCACAGAGAACTGCTTGTCTCCCTTTGTAATTGCTATTTTATTCATTTGCTGTCTTGTAATCATAAAGCAATTTTACAACCAGCAAAGTGTCATCTAGAATAATTAGGTGCCTATTATATTCTTAATCTCAAGAGAGGGTGAATCTCACAAAAAAACATGTCCAGATTTTTTTTTTTTTTTTTCTTAAAGATATTTTTTTCTGAAAGATAAAATCTTGTTTAAAATTTTGTTAAAAGAAAATTAAACCTTTAGCTTAAATAAATATAACACCATTATGTTTTCAGGGTTTTTTTTGTGATTTACTATAATTTTTTTTTTTGTTTGTTTGTTTTTTTTTTTCTGAAAATTAACCACCCCCCAGAAAAAAGCATTAGCCTATATAAAAAACATAATGCTTTTTTTCTGAATCATGAACAATTCTGGATGATTCTCACTAGATTCTCATTACAGTCTCTTTCTAAAAGATATATATATATATATATATATATATATATATATATATATATATATATATATATATATATATATATATTTTTTTATTTTTTTTTTTTCTAAAAGATAAAAGATATATTTTGTTTTAAAGAAAATTAAACATTATGTTTTCAGGGTTTTTTTTTTTTTTTTTTTTTTTTTTTTTCTGAAAATTAACCACCCCCCAGAAAAAAGCATTTGCCTATATATAAAAATATATATATATATATATATATATATATATATATATATATGCTTTTTTTTCTCTGAATCATGAATAATTCTGCATGATTCTCACTAGATTCTCATTACAGCCATACAGAATAAAAGGAAGAATAAAAGAATATTAAAAAGTCTTAAGACAGGCTTCATTTCCTGTAAAATTTTGTCCTCAGAAGTGTGTAAAAAATTGTAAAATATGATGAGTAAAACAATACTTTGCTTCTTTTTTGGAGACCATTTGAGACTTAAGAACTTTTCCTGATTTGTCTGTTCTTTAATGGCACAACAAACTTCTTTGCTGGCGAACAGAATTGTGCAAACTAGATCGATCAAAGACCTTCCACTCTTACAGGTCCTTCTGGACTGTGCTGAATTGTTCCTGCTGAATCATTGCTTCTCCTCTTATTATGCTCATTGTCTCAAGGACTCGAATGAGCCTTACCTTCTGTGCTTTTCAATGGAAATAAAGCTCCAACCCTTCAATGCTGCATCAGCACTTCTGTTTAATGGCTGCTGTTTAGGGAACAAAAACTCTGCGTAAAGACAATCTCGTTCTGAAAACACAACACAAGAGTTTAGATGTTTAGTGCAGTGTTTAGAAATGAGGTGATGCATCGCCTAACCTTGTTGTATGTCTATTACTATTTGTAGCATGCATAACATGTTTAATGGGGTTTTTATGCTGTTGTTGTTGTTACCTGAGGGGCTGTACTTCTATAATTTATTTTCTCTGGCAAAATTTTCGTTTTGAGTTCAATGCTACATTCTTAAGAGCCACAGTTTTTATATTCATTAGGGAATCAACCTGTGCATGACTTATTGCATACTGCATTTTAAATTGCAATAGCAGAGAAAAAATAAAAGCATAAAAAAATACAAATTCAGACAGTCAAACAAGCCAATTAATCAAGTCCCGTTGGCATTAACCTTCTTTGAATATCATCACTTTCATAGTAGTAATGTGCCCGCATGTTGCGTACCTTTATAGTGCAGGGGAAATGGTTTACCTCTCTTCCAGCTCTCCGTCTGTTTTGATCCAGTTTCATCAGGGCCATCATCAGCTTGGCTCAGAGACGCAACAGAGCTCTGAGTAATTGGTAGCGTAGGATTGTGGGAATGCGGCTTGGTACGGGCCCATCTGTCACTGGCTCTGACAAATGATCCGGCCCTGTGCCCAAAATGAAAAGGAATAAAAAAAGTAACGGGGTCCCTGTCAGTGACGCATCCCATAATGATCTTCAGTAGAAATGTGCACTCACCACATGGTGCAAAGCACTCATTTAGTCATATGAGAGATGTGAGAACTAGCATTCTTTCACCCCGGTGACATGCCTCCAACGGAGAACATACTGTGTCGCTCGGTGTGTGAAGCTGCGGTAAGACCTTCAAAGCATGCAACTTTTTTGCAGTATTCAAAAGTAAGGAATGATTCAGGGTTTTTATTACCTGAAGCTCAATGCCGTGCATTGTTGTCCATGTTTCTGCTATAGAAGTTAGAAAAGTTAGTGGTTATGAAGGTCAGTTTAGTCAAGCAACCATAAAAGCATTTTGTATCTGCAAGACCTATTGGTTTTGATAAAGATGTGTGTACTCACACGTATCCAAGGTGTAAGGAAAATATGCGGATAGGTCAGGATATTCGACTAGTTGTCCAAAACCTGATGATTGACTAGTTTATGTAATATTTTATGTTTAATATTTGTGGTGGCAGTAATTTAGAAAGAATGAATTTACAGATACAACTCCAGTTTCTAAGAAGTTCCATCTCCGTCTTCATTTCCTTAAAAGCATTGCAGCTACAGCCATCAACACTCTGCTTTTGTAACAAAAGACAATTACTGTCGGACTTCAGATATCCCGCTGTGAAGGATGTCCTCATTATTATGCGTAATCCTTGTTTGTTTTTCTTGTGAAGACTATGATTTTTGTAATAAAAGTATGCCTGGACTATTTATTTGTTTAATACCTGTCAGGTAGCCTACTAAAAGGCTGTTGCATATAGGCCTAGTATATTTACATATTTGGTAGACACAATTTTTTTTAGCATTTTTCACATAACTAGTTTGTTGAATTATGTCCTCAGAAGTGTGTTTTGGAATTTGTACTGTCTGCATTTTGGTAAGAATTTAAATAAACGAAGATAAACTTGTTTTTGAACTTAAATAAAACATCTTTAGTGCATTAGCTATAGTTTTAACGAATTAAAGTTGGTCAAAAATGTAAATAGAACATCTTTAGCGCATAAGGCATACCTTTAACAAATTAAAGTTGTTCATGTAAAAACAACTTTAGCACATTAGCTTTACCTTTAACAAAAGTTGCTTATAAATCTTTATCTTAAGCACATTAGCTCTACATGAATTAAAGTTGTTCATAAATCTTAAAACATCTTTAACGCATAAGCGATATGTTCTTAACTAATGAAAGTTGCTCATAAATGTAAATGAAACATCTTTAGCATGTTAGCTTTAGCGACTGAAGGTAAAGTTGTTTATAAATGTAAATAAAACATCTTTAGGGCATTAGCCTCACCTTTAGCAACAGCCTAAGCTCTCAGTAAAGAGGCCATTGAGTGTTGTTGACAGGTGTAAAATGAAACTGCTTTGTTCTTGTTAAGTAAGGGTTCTTAGTGCAATGAGGCGCTAGTTTATTGATTGATGAATGGTTTAGCAGATATGGAAATGAATGGCTTTGGAGCGCACAAGGGCACAAGGGTCTTTATCTGCGTCTGGATTGCCACAATCTGATGCTCACAATCTCGTGTCTGATAGCCCCCATCTCCCATGACGCAAAGTGGCTTTAGGAGACAAACGCTTTGTCGGAAGCTGAAGCTGTCTTGTCGGGTCCATCCGCACAAACTACAGTTGATCATGGCGTGAATTTCAAACAGGTTGACGAGGGTAATTCAGTCTACTTGATAATGACAGATTGTCAAGAGCGTATTTTGCCTGATGAGTGTTTGTGAGATTCCAGCTGTTAGTAGACGTCGAAGCACTATTTGGATGTGACACAAAATAGTAAGTAGTACACTAGGTGTCTCTTTTTAAGACAACGTCTTATTTTTAACTTTTTTTTTTTTAACAAGGGTCTGGTTATACTTGTTACCCAAGTAACATTCTCTCTTTAATTCTAATACCATAGACATAATCACATTTATCTACTGTAACTACTAATTTCCACAGTCATTGTATTGTACAGAGTTTTCCATTTACGTGTTAATTTATGCATTTATTAGATGCATTTGTTCAAAGCAATTAGCTATACCATTAGCATTACCATTAATGGTATTTGTTAGAATTATATACAAATAAAAGATCTGCAAATTGCTGTCTGTGTTGCATGTCCCTTGCCTCAATATCTAATTCACACTATGTAGATTACTTTTTGGCAACAAATGCCTTTGTAATCAGAAGATGTGTCAGACATATTAACACTGTACATTAGGCTGTATTTATACAGACTTTCTTAGTGTAATTTAATGACGTATTTATGTAAAACAGTATACCAGACTTTCAAAAAATATGCTATAGTCAATCTTGAGCTCATACATTTTTGTTAATTATGACTTGATAATGAGACAGTTAAAAAATAGAAACTAAAAGGAAGGAAATAAAGAGCCAAAGTTAGCTTACATGAGGTGTCAGTTTAAAGTTATTATTATACTTTTTTACAGTGTTTTGACATTTTTATATGTGACCCTGGACCACAAAAAAATGTCAGTTTTTCGAAATTGAGATTTAAACATCACCTGAAAGCTGAATAAATAAGTTTTCCATTGATGTATGGTTTGTTAGGATAGGACAATATTTGGCCGAGATACAACTATATGAAAATCTGTAATCTGAGGGTGCAAAAAAAAATCTAAATATTGAGAAAATCGCCTTTATAGTTGTCTAAATTAAGTTCTTAGCAATGCATATTACTAATCAAAAATGAAGTTTTGATATATTTACAGTAGGACATTTACAAAATATCTTCATGGAACATGATCTTTACTTAATATCCTTTAATATCCTGATTGTTGGCATAAAAGAAAAATCTATAATTTTGACCCATACAATGTATTTTTTGCTAATGCTACAAATATATCCGAGCAACTTAAGACTGGTTTTGTGGTCCAGGGTCACATATTATTATACTGATTTCTGATATTTTATATAACAGGATGGGATGTTTCGTAGCAAGACAACCCACTTCATACCGCTAAACATCACAGAATACTTATTGATGTTTGTGCTGTTCTTTCCTGCCACATTGATGTCACTTCCTGGAGGATGCTGTCATTAAGCAACAGGCTTTTGTTAGTTAAAGGGATTTTACAAAAGACTGGTTGGAAAGTGAGATTGGGGATTATTTTGTGCTATGTTGCTTGAACAGCTGCTAGCAGGATTTCCTGCTGTATTCTGCCATTACCAACATTTTCTTGTGCACCCCTAGAGGACAATTTTAGAACTGCTGCCTTAGCAATTAACTATACCATTTCCAATAAAATGTTGGATAATGAAAATTGACTTGTTTACTTGTGCAGTACCAGAAATACGTTAGAGACAAATGCCTGTACAGCACATACTAATGAACACTGCAGTAATTTCATTTATTTAGTTGCTGATAAGGCTCTTTCTCTCGTTTCAGAGGGCTCGTTCCAGAACCACTCTCGATTGCGGACACCACCGCTACCCCTGTCGCACTCCCACTCCCCTAGTCAGCATCACACCTCCTCCATTGGCTCTCTGAGCCGCAGCAACTACACCCAGCGAAGTAACCCGAGCCCGGCACCCACAGATAGCTCAGCTCCCAATGAGGGTCCTACAAGTGCCCAGGACTCAGGCAGTGCCCAGGACAACTGGCTTCTCAACAGCAACGTTCCTCTAGAGACCAGGTACGTTTGAGGCTATGATGTTCTTGTGGTAAAATGGCTAATGAAATAGTCAAACAGAATTAGATGTTTATAATGCATCGTAAGGCATGCATATGCTGGCTGCATGAAGCGTTTAATATTGTTTGTATCTGCTTAAAAGATCAGCTACACTGTTCATACTTAATTAGTCTTTATGTAGCCTTTTAGCTCTACTTGACGCACAATATAGTTTAATGGGTCTTTCCTGTTGTGCAGTACCTTTTGATGTCTCAGATTTCTACAGTTTTTAAGTAGTATGACAAGTAAAGATTTTGTGTGTAAGCAGTTGAAAATAAAAACTGTAAATAAATTGAACATACATGTGTTGTAATTTAATTAAGTATATCTGTAAAACAAAATACCAGACTTTCCAAATGCTCTGGTCAATTTAAAATGCAGAAATTTTGTTAATAACTTAATAGTGGATGAAACTAAGAGGATGGAAATAAAGAGCCAAAGTTAGCCAGTTAGCTTACTTGATGTGTCAGCTTGAAGTTATTATTTTTATTTTTATATTGTTCTACACATTTCTAATATTTTATATAATAGGATACATTTCTGATATATTATTTAACAGGTTTCCCACCAAAAATTGTCATTCAGCAACAGACTTTTGTTAAAGGGATTTTAAGACTAACAAGTTGGAAAACAATATTGGAAAGATTAATTGACAATTAAAACAATATTTTCAGTAAAAAGTGTTTTGTTTGAAACATTCTAATTAGATCAGGGAACTTAATTAATTATAAATTAATTAACATCCTCAATTTATATAAATTAATTAATTAATTTGTGAATTGCCAGTTTTTAATTTCTAGGTTTATTTCCTCATATTTATGTATTAATAAAAATGCAGTATGATTGGACATAAAAATGTGCTGATAAATGTGTGACCTTAAAAAATGTTTAGCTGAATTGAAAATTAAATGAAGCTTTACGGTCTGTCACACCGAAGTTTCATGCGGCTCCATTTTTACATAAATTCCTGCATCAGGCCAGAATGCATTTAAAACATGACTAAATATACAACAAGAGAAAAGCATTGTTTTTTTTGTTTTTTTTTTTTGTTTTTTTCTGGGCTTTCCGGGCAGTCTAATATCTCAAGCCAAAATGCATTAGATGGGTGAATTCTCTCAAGGTCCTGAAGGGGGCTTTGCTACAAACTCAGCTCCTTATTTATCTCCCATCAGCCCTTGCTCTGTTTGCTTCTATCTGAGGCACTTGTGTGGAGGAGATCAGTCAAGAACCTCTCAGATGTCTGTTTGCATTGCACAGGCTGCTCCTCATGCATGGCGGAGGCAAATCAGGGCTGTCAGACCAGCCTGAAGAGAAATGATACATACTGATACTCACATTACCTCCACCTCCTGCACTGCTCAACCCAGCCAACCCAAATGGTTCATATTTATTTCAGCTGCTGTGAAAGTTTTAGGCTTTTCGGACTTTGTGCTAAGAGCATCTGTATAACACGGGTCTCAAATCTCAAAACTGCAATGATTTACTGTTGGGATTGCAGAGTTAAAGTACTTTTTTTGTTCTCTTTTTTATTTTTTGTGGAGCCTCTTACCTAGTTTTATATGACAGGTGAATCTCAAGAAAACTATCAAAAAAAAAAAAAAAAAAACTCTCAGGGTGTTATGTCATTGCAAAATCAAAAATGCTGAAAAAAATGTTACTAAAATAAATAAATAAATATTATTATGCATTGTTCAGCATTTTATTGTATATTATTATAAATTTATGAAATTCTATTTTGTAAAGTATAAATAGTTTTTGTACTATATATGAATGCTGAATTTGATTAAAAAAGAAAGCAACATTGTGTCTGCCCAGTATTTATTACAGTAATGAGTGATATTTTCTCGATACAATACATGTAGTTCCCCGAATGATCCTAAACTGAGCTTCATTTGTGTTCGTACTTCACAAAATATAGATTTTTTTTTATTAATTTTGTAGTAAAATACTATATAACCCAGACCTTTTGCTTAATTTGGATAGAGAGCAGTAGGAAATGATGGTGGAAGTAGGATAAAGAAATAAAAATAAAAAAAAAAGATTGCAGGCCAAACTTAAACCCACAACACTGACATGGTCCCTTATCTTCACGTAGACCCTCGTAACCACTGCTCCAAATCAAAATGAAAGTATCCTAACATTTATGTTGTTTAATAATAAGCATAAGCACCAAGGCACTTGCTCGGAAACTCACTGTTTCTTTGTCATCTTGATGCGTTTGTGACCAGCATGGGTGTGAACGGTCCACTCAACAGGAAAATGAATGTTAATTTGAATTTGCGGAGGGACAGTTAGCAACATAATGACTGATTAAACATCATGGATTTCCCCAAACTTTAATCTGGACCAGGTATTCCCATGGGAGAGGGAAACAGATGGTCATGCCAGCCGATCTGCGGCAAGAGAAGAGTTGCGGAAACCGAGTAAATCAGTGACATCACACCCCACCCTCCACAGTTCCCTCCTATCTAAAAAAAGAGCGATCAATTATCTGAATCCCTTTGATGAAATTGGAACCATTAGCAATATCCACAAGGGCAGTGAAAGATGGCCTGTCATTTAGGCTTTAGCTAATGGCTTTGTAATGGTACCCTCTCACGACTTTTGTACAGCGGGCTGGAATGGGTTGGATGAGTCCCTGGATATGTAGGCTCTCGCCCTTCCATTGGACGAGAGCCAGGCAGTGCCGTTCTTTTATTGGCTGCTTTTATGTATTCTTTTCTGACTCCTCCAAACCGGCCTCTGGGCTCTTCTCGTCTTCGTTTAAAACTTTAATTTGCCTCCCAATGCCCGAGCAAACCAACAAATGTACGTAAGCCGGCCAAAGACAATCAGCCAAGCAGGCAGGCAGTCTGGAACAGCTCTGAAGAAAAGAAAACAAACATTTTCTCTTGTTGAATTGAAGGTGTTGCGCCTGCCCAGTGCATGTTGACGGTTCATTTCTCCATTGCATTATCTCAGTCTCCCCTTATGGAACAGCCGTCTCAGGGGGCACCGAGCTACAGCAGACATGCTTCATTGAATGCACACTGAGTTCCTCTCTGAATGTTAATAAACCTCTGCTTTATGAAACCATTTATTATTTAAAAACTGTGTGATTCTTTCTGAAAAGTGTTGTGTCAGCCCCTTAAACACAAAGAACGTGAAGAAGTGAATGGAAAAGTAATGCCTTGTTTTCTTCTAACCACAATCATAAAGGAGCCAGAATACTCTAATGTTTATCAGAGAAGAACAGGACGCTTGCAGAGAGGGGCATGGGTCATACAACACAAGGTACATGTGTGGTAAAAGAGCGCGAGTGGGGTGTGCTGGGTTTCACGTTGATAAAACCCCCAACACAGCACTTTAGTTCCATAAGGATGTCTCTGTTTCCCCACTTCCACTGAAATAGTGCTGGTGCCGAGCTGTGGGACCTGCGGACTTCTTTCAGAACCGACCCACATTTCAACTGACTGGCGAGACGAGCATTTTCATAACTGGCTATGTTTATTTATACCACAGTGCATCACTTTCTTGTACCTTTCCAAAACAATTTAACATTTAAAACTGCTTTCCCACAAGCTGGGAGATTGAGTGCTGTTATGCAAAACGTCAGAACCCTTGCAACTAGATTAGAGGTTGGGAACAAACTGTTGTTTAATTAAATACTCATTGCAATGGGTGTTTCCAATATAAACAGCTTTGTAAAAGATAATGGTAAAGATCTACTTTTGCTTGATCTAGTTTTGTTTAACATCAGTCTTGCCAGACTGAGGAGTTGTTTTTTTAAAATATTATTTAATGTGGAGATTCTCCCGCTGTCTGTTTTCTGATGTTGTCGGTTAATGGTTTAAGAACAGTAGGTTTAGATTAGAGTGTTTTGTTTTTTTTGGTTTTTTGCTCCTGTACACTGCTTTTACTACAGTTGAAATACATTGGAACGGTTCCAAATTGGGCTCCGGATCCGGCACCAGCACCCTGTCATTGGAAACTGGGGTTGTTTGTCCTTGTCGGCCTCTTCACTCTGTCCGTTTACAGAATTTCGCCGGGTGATCGCATTTTTGTGTTTGCACATCTGTCTCCCTCTTGCACGCATGTCTCACTCTCGTTCCATCTGTCCATCTCTCCACCTGTGTGTAGAAACATAGCAAAGCAGACATTCCTAGAGACTTTACAGGACAACTTTATAGAGATGGACATACTGGCCACAGCTCGCCGCGACGGCTCTTACACTGATGGGTATGTTGCATGATCTGACCGCGGCTGCCGGAATCTGCTTTGCCATGCTGCATAGTGGTACCAGTGCACACTTGTTTCTCATTGCATAGTGACATTTGTAACAGAATCTAACATTTTTCATCACTTACTGTGTGAATTGCATGTTTTTTTTGTTTTTTTAACAGAAATTATTTCTGAACACAAACTAACAACTTTTCTAATTAACCCTGAATGCATTAGCATTCTTCTCGAAGGAGCTGTTCATAAGTCCTTTAGTGCACACTACAAGACTGAACCCTGTTACCTTGAAATTATACAGATTTGAGAAAGCATGAGAATGGGTAAATGGTAACACAATTATACTTTTTGGGTGAACGATCCATTTATCAGAGCTACGGCAGGCGCAATTCTTAGTGAGTCACCTGATTGGGTTTTTTTTTTTTCTGCCACATTTGTGATATTTAAGGTACAAACTTAATGCTAGTAATCAGCGAAAGGCTTTTTTGAAAGTTATTTTTAGAGGCATTTTACTGGGACAGGACAGTGAAGGAGAGATGGGAACAGCTAGGGATGGGATCAGGAAAAAAGGACATTGAGACAAGAATCGAACTCCGGAGCACTGCCCATGAGGCTTTGGTTCCGACAGAAATAGACAATTTGCAAGATCATTTTCATTTACATTGCTAGCTACAATCCCGAAACCAATTCACAAACCTGGTACACATTTTGGCACATAACAGTGTGCCAACATAACAAGCTTCTGTCTTGTACTGTGCACTAGGCTTAAGAGTTTTTGCGAGCCTGTTGTTCAGTTTTCTTGTACCTCGTTAGCCTAAAGTGGTCTGTTTCTGAGTTTCCCCTCATGTGGTCAGTACAGCTTGACAGCGCTTTCAAAGTCAATGACTTCACCAAAGATTACGCCATCCACAGTGAATAAGCTGTCTTGATAATGTACATCCTGCAATATCCCACAGCTTCTTGACACACGCACTCTTAAGGTGAATCAGAAGTCACTACGAGGGCTTGTCTTTAGAATCCACTGTGGTCACTCGCGCTGTAAATTAAATTTGATATTGATTCAGAATTCCCATAAAACGCACCCCACGGGGCACAGTGTGTCTTGCTGCCAGCGCTCAGATGTGGCTATGGCAACAGCTTGGAAAAGTGCTTAGCGACAGCAGTACTGACCGGTGCGGGGAATCAAGCCTACACACTCTACAGATACTGTTTACCATGATGAGAAAACACTTACCCCACAATGCTCTCTAATGTACCGTTTTTGTGAACACAAGCAATAGCGTTTTCTGCATCTCTGCAGACACTTTCTGTTCAAGCCTGGCGGGACTTCGCCCTTGTACTGCACGACTTCACCTGGCTACCCTTTGACGTCCAGCACTGTCTACTCTCCACCTCCCCGGCCCCTGCCTCGGAACACCTTCTCACGGCCTGCCTTTAGCCTGAAGAAACCCTATAAGCACTGCAACTGGAAATGTGCCGCCCTCAGTGCCATCCTCATCTCCATCACCCTGGTGTTCCTGTTGGCTTACTTTATCGGTAAGTTACCCCTCTATGTTCTCACCCATCCTTAAAATTGCATCAGAGGTGTGACAGATATCAGAAATGACATATGTGTTTATTTATTGGTTCTTAAAAAGAAAAACTTGAAGATGGTTTGCAGCTCTTAGTTGATTTATGATTGTTTAGCTGATCTGAAAGGAGACCAAAACTCTTCTAAAACCAGACAAGCCTGACAAGTGTAAACCAACTTGATGGTCAACAAACCACCTTTGATTGGTTTAATAGGGTTATTTGTACATACATTATACATTCTACTCTTATTGTAATACTAAAGATCATTGTAAAGGCTGAAGTAATGTTTTGTCGTTTAAACACCTCTGGTCTAAATCCAAGCTGCTGATGATTATCAGTACGCTGCCTCACTGAAACAGACTGATATGACTTTTGTGTTAAATTTGATCTGTTTCCACATTGTGCCAGAGTAGCGACACATAAAGATGCTATATGCGATTCACTTTTCAATCATTTGAAAGCTCAGCTCCTGCAGATTACAGTTAACATTATTGATTTCTCACATTGTCAGGAAATTTCAGTGTCCCATAACTGCATTCAGCTTGGACAGTGAACCAAATCAATAATGGACAACAGATAAAGTGAGATATGATTGAACAATAGCAACAGTTCATGCTGGTTGTGGTTTGATTTTTTTTTCCTGTGTGGTTAATATTTCTGCAGTTAAACAGTGAGGCCGTGATTTATTATTATAATAAATAGCTGTATTATAGCTGTATTAGTTCTGCGCCATATGTTACTAATGTTACGAATGTTACTAGGTGTCTGCTAGTAATTTTGTTATGTGTTTCATATAATCCCATGAAAGAAGTGGAAAATCCAATGTACATGTGAGAAGATAAGAGCTAGTCTAGCAGTTCCAAATAAAGTGTGTCCATACCTTGAAGAGTAAATCAATAATAACAATAATGTTTTGTATAACCCAATATCTTTTATAGGACAGCATGAAATGGGTTTGCATAATGTGTGTCTGCTTAGAATGTAAATTGTTACGTGTAATCTCATGTAGAGCCCACAAAATGAAATAATATTTTTTTGAAGTTGAAAATATGAGGGAAAAATTGAGTGCAAAGTCATTTGCACAAGGTGCATCCAAATGGAGATTGCACAAATGTGTCTTCATTATTAGAGATAAACAGCTTTTCACAGCCTAGGCACTGAGAAAAAAAAATACAGTGTAGAACTGAAATGAACTCTAACCATCCATCCATACATCTATTTTTGACGTAAAAAAAAAAAAGAAAAAATACAAACATAATTGCTACTCTGTGATTTCTTCTATACAGTGATTTGGAACCTAAATTAAATGTATGTTAGCTGAAAATTGCTCCACTTTGTTTAAAACTGTATTTTAAGGTACTCTTATGCGCTTTGTATGAGGTGCACTATTTGTTTGGTCCATGTGACTTACTTTAAAGGGACAGTTCACCTTCAACATAGTGTTTTTTTTTTTTTTTCCATACTATGGAAGTCAATGGTGACCAACAACTGAAAGTGAACTATCCCTTTAATAGCTGCCTATGTAAAATGTTTTAAATCACTTTTAGTAATCATTAGGATGCTGCCTTAGAAGGTAGCATGTAGGTAGTATATAATGCGACGGCTTGCTATGTTTTGAGATCTGTGTGTTCAAAAAACTAGTAGGCTGCCTACCTAGAGGTTTAAGGCATCGTAGATGCTTTAACCTGTCTTTGTGCTGTCTTCAAATGTGAATAATTATGCTCAATTATGAGGTAGAAGGCATTGCAATATTTTTTTTTCTCCCGTAATAATTATGTACAATGTGCAATGTATTCTTTCCTCATTAACTTATTGCAGCAATCAATTGTGAGTCATGCCTCCTGTGTGCTTTCTGCAAGATGCTCTGTTTGTGTTCCATGCAGAATTGCTGCCTATGTAGAGCATTCATTTTCTGTCTTGAAAAGACTTTTAAGTGGTGTTTGCTTACTAGGCAGCAGCTCACAAAATTTTGGAACAAAACTAGATACTGTTGTCTACATTAAATGCCTAAGCACTGTGCTGAATGAAGTTATTCTCTGAGATAGCTAGAGGGCTACTTAAGCTTTGACCTTGTTAGGAGCCCTGCGAAGCCCACCAAGCTGATGTATCTTAATCACTTCATGTAATTACAGACACCCCACCCCATCCTAACCCTCTTCCAAAATCAAGCTCATCTCCCTGATCACCTCAGGTAAACACGCATGAAACAGTAGCTCACCCTGAGAATCTGGGATTCAATCAACAACAAGGGGTCACGTTTAATTAAAAGCTGATGAGAAAATATATTTAATTTCAAGTGCAATTAATTATGTAGGCCTGTAATTGGAAACTCTAGCTGTGTTGTCTAATGAACCCAATTAAACCTCCTGACAGATGTTTTTGACTTGCTGCATAGTTTTGTCATTTTCCCCCTATTCTTTTTCTGTGGAGTTTGCAAGAACTGCTTCCTTGAAAGGAGTGAGATCGCAGAATTGGGAGTGGTGTGCCATTTTCTCAGTGGTGGCATTCTCATTAAGAAGGTCATTATGTCCTCGGCATCTGAAGGTCATCAGCTTCCCTCTGTGTTCATTTCTAAGCATGCTGGGCCCTCATTGTACCGCCCAACATGCAACCTCAGTCATAGCCACAAGACACTCACTTTAACTGTCGATTGACTTTGAAGCCCCAGTCTTTTGTTTTCTGTCTCTTTGTTTCTTCATTATTACAATCAGCCTAATGCATTTTCAGTTTTACCTTCAGCCAAATGGATTTTTGTCAATCCACAGTGTTGGATTGTCAAGGGATTGATGTTCTGGGGTTGAAAGGACTGGTAGTGTTTATAGGACTAGGTTGTGGGTTTGTGTCACAGCAAAGTTTCGGCTTGTGGTAGCCTAAATTATTATGAGGAGACTTACTTTAACCTAAATGTGGAAGACTTTGCAACTGGGAAGTTAGGTCATAGTCCTGCTCGGTCACCATGGTACCCTTGAGCATGACACTTAGCACCAGGTCGCCCCAGGGGAACTTTCTTTGTAATTAGCATTGAATCATGGTGGACAGACATGCCTTGTAAATTGGCAAGTTCCCGGACGAAGCTGTTTTATCAAGACATTCTGGAAAAGTGCATTCTCTGTGGCCAGACTTTATACGCACTCTTACCAGTGTAGAGATATTATTCACTCCTGACAGATTCCTCTAAGCTTCAGTGTGAAAGTGAAAAATGGCTTAAGACTTTTTGATCTACTAACTTGCTGATGATGTGCATTTCACTGCCTCTCATTTATAGTCAACAGTCTGAACTTGAAGTGAGACCAGAGGAAGGCACATAGAAAAGAGGAAGCTCCACTGGGAGTTTTGGTGAAAAGATGAGGCACTCATGACTGGGGAAACTTAACACTCAAGAGTGCTCTCCAAGGGCTCACTGGTTTGTCTGCAGATTGATTTGACACCTACTTGTGTTTTTTTAAGGGCTTAAAATCCATGTGTGCTCAAAGAAAGTAAGCAAGTAAGTAACCTTAAAGATAAGCTATAAAAAGACACATTTTCTTCAGTCAAGAACATACTCTTCAATAAATGAAGTAGTATCCTTCAACAACCTTTCGTTATAATAAATGTAAACCCTCCGAATACCTACTTTAACCATGTGTAAAACAAGGGCACTGCTCAGACCTGTCATCTTGTTTGTCTTGCTTCAATTTGCCGAAGTGATGACTGGCATCTTCACATCGGCCTTTCTGTCTTCAGATAAGTTTCTTGGTAAAGATCCCATAGTCAAAAATGAGATGGCTACCCAAAAAGTGCCAAAGATCTTGCGCACCAGGATCCTTGCAGGAGGGGTGTCAGAGTAATTAGACTGCTAATGAGAGGACTGAGAGCTGCCGTGTTCAATGCTCATCTCCATTCAAGTGTCTAAGGGGAATTAATTAACCATATGCTTGCTAATGTGCCCTGTCCATTCTATGACGGATGAGCAAGAAATAGAATTTCTCAACCCGTGTCTACTCTGCCCCCAGATCCCAGCATTGCCCTCTTTTTTGTCCTGGGATAAAGCTGTTTTTTGTTGGAGGTAAATGTGGGATAGATGGTGTCTTTTGTTGTTGTCTGTTTCTCAGGAGGTGTTGCAAAGGTTTGAAACACAGAAGTGGAACAGTAATGAGCTTGTGTTCCTCTCAGACTGAAGCAGTAGTTTGTTCAAGCTTTCTGCTTTCTAATTGGCTTGCACGGATCTGCCAAAGTGGCCTGCCAAAGTAGAGATTGCAGGGACGTTGTGTGCGTCCAGACTTGCATTTCGGCACAGCTGCCGTTTTACTCTCAACAGGTCGTGGGGTCTTTCCACTTGCCGTTCCAGTGGGACCCTCATTAAAAAACATCCAGCTTTGTCCACTTCCACCTGTCCGTGCTTTGCTCCTTGCTCAGGGAGCCTGGCTGATAGCTGAGAGAGAGAGAGAAAGAGAGAGAGAAAGAGAATGAGTTTAGATGATGGAAGAGTTTGGGCTAGCCGGAGAAACATATTTCATAAGTTGGACTCTTCCCAACGCACTCTGGAAATCATAGATACCGGGACAGCTCGGACATAAATCATAATGAGGTTTGGTAGCGGGGGGTAGCCGGGAAGTGTGTGAGGTATTTTACATCAGAGCTAGACAGGAGAAGTTGCAAAGGGGTCCAGATGGAAGATGGACCCCTTGAAGGAGCAATTACTTGGACATTTGGAACGACACCTAGAACCATGATGCCTTTGATTCGATTGTCCACCCCCACTGCCCATGCGCACAGTCTGTACTCTCCACTTCCTCCCACAGAGCCACAAATCAACCAATGTGCAGCAGAAAAAGAGAGCAAGCTAAAGGAATGCCTTACTCGATCTTGGGTGATGACAAACCAAGCCATCTGTCTCGTAGCGTTTCTGTCCGCCTTTGACATAGTCAATTCCAGCGGTACTGATGGGGGCGGAGGCACCCGGTCGTTTGCATTTATATTGTCTCTCAAGACAGCCACGACTTTTTATCGCCTCCACAAATGCTCTCTGGCAAAAGTAACGGCGACATTCAGACCTTTCTTCAGGAATGCCCAGATCTGTCGGAATGCAATCAACAAAATGCGCGGCCTGCAATTTTCCAAATGGTTATTGATTGAGTAAGCTGGAGGATGGCCACTCTCATCCGTCGTGGCAATGCCTGTCAAAGGCTTCATCGTTTTTCAGGCCACATTTTCACCATTTAGTAATTGTGGGGTGGTGACCACATAATATGGCTTTAATTAATGGCCAAACATGCAAAGGGATGCGAAGCAGAACTCTCCATTTGTCACGACTAGTTTGATCCACAGTCTGTGAGCTGAGCACTGGGCTTTTAAAACTGCCAATTTGATGCTTCTGGTTAAGCTAGGGCAAGCACATCTTTGCAGAATCTTAAGGATCATTGATTTTACAACATGTAAATCAGGACAAAGGATATCCAACCAAAGGCCCAGTGAAGCAATTAGACAAAGCTCTTTGAATTCAGGCACATCTTTCCCTCCATAAACACCACTCCAACTAATCAGCCATTACTCAGTGAGGCATTGCTCTCTTAGTCTAATTATTAAAGATAAACCTGGTGTACCCCCCCCCCCCCCCCCCCCCCCCCACACACACACACACACAACCCTAATGAACAAAGTACAGTTAAAACCAAAAATGATTCAGACACTAGATATAATGTTTGATATATATATATATATATATATATATATATATATATATATATATATATATATATATATATATATAATATTATTATTATTTATTTTTTTATGTATTTATTTAGTTATTTATTTTATTTATTTTTTTATTTTTTTACTAGTGGGTGAGGGACACTATAGTTCATCTATGTAAGTGAGGATAGCAAAATAAAGTAAACTGTGACATACAGTATTATACCCAAAAATTCTTCATACAGTGGACTACCAGTAAAATTTATAAAAAATTTGGGACCTAAAAATTATTCAGAAACTTTGACCTGACCATGTTTTGCTTGAGTGTTTTTTCTTTTATTGCAAATACGAACTTTTTACACCACAGACTGAACAAAATGAAGCATTTCTTGGTAATTGGTTGACCTAAATTGGTATTATCTAATTGTATACTTAAATTTAATAACTGACAGCTATTCAACCTAATTCATTGCATACCTTTCAATCGAAGTTATCTGACATTATCCAGATGATTTTTTTCTGACAAAGTTTAACTCTGAGTTCTTGTCATATTTTATTACCATTTTCTAAACCATAGCGAATAAACTGTGATAATATGAGAAATGTTGAAGGTGTCTGAATAAATTTTAGTTTGACTGTACCTCCACTTCTTCTGCTTTTCCCGATTTATAGTTATGTTCATACTGTATGTATATTTTTATTTTGAAAGAAAAGATCTTTCAACAACCACAACACCCAACACCGTGAAACAGTTTATGATTTTTAAGATGATATATACTGAATACATGAATTGATTTGTGCCAGTCTAGAATCCAGTGCCAGACATTTCCTGATTCATCTGGTTGGACTTGGATTTTTAAGGTGCTTAAATCAGCACTTTATATACCTACAAGGAGCATGATAGTCATTGTTATTTAATTTGTGTAGGTTATGAGCGTTGTCTTTGTGTCTTGTAAACACCACCAAGTTTATTCCTTGTTTTTGTTTTGGTTTTATTTCATCTACAAATCTGCTGGACAATTTTAGTGTTCTGTCACACAAAAATCAAGATTGAGTGAGGGTCTGGTAATTATTCCAGCTATATGTGTCTTTCACAAATATTTTGACAGAAGAATAAATCATTCATTTAGACCTTTTCTCACCCTGATTGAGACAAGATATTTGCCGCTACACAAAACAAATACATTGTCACCTCTCTGAGATATTGAGTGGAGCGGAAAAGTAATTTTAGCCCTGAATTGTCACTACAGGTTGTCAAGAGAGTGTGGCAGAGAAAGCCTCTTGTGCAATTTGAAACCAGCTCTGTACTTACGAAGGAGAAACTGCAACTCACGTAGGGGGAGAAATGGAGCATGGGAAAGAGACAAGGCTCGAGATCATTTGTTTTATCTACTCCGACATCGCCATAGTCCACCATAGTTTGTGTCGACAGCCGTTGTCTCACATACTGTGGCTGCATCCCAATATGCATACTATCACTACTATAGTAAGAACATCTCATCTCTAATCGTGGTGTTTTGATATTAGCATGCCAGAAGTGCCTGGATGCTGTACTATTTTTGATTTTCTTCTCCACTTTTTAACTTTAACTTTTAACAAATTAATCCAGCCAATAGTAGAGCAAATGTTGCTATAACAGGCTGCTCTGAATCTTTTGATAGCACAAGCGAACCACAGTATTAAGTAGTAATGAATTTTGCTACATGCTAACATTTAACATGTAAACACAAACAATGCGAAATGCATTTGTTAGTGAATCCCAATAATGCAGTACTGTCTTACTGCATACTCAAAAGTGTGTACTTTCCAATTACCGGTAAAGTACATACTTTTTTTGAATTCATATGCAGCCTATATTCTAGCATCACAATCTTAATTAAATTTTTGGTTATCTGTGCTTAGAACTTCCATTCTGTGCAAGAAAGCGCTCCAAGGCCTTTTGTTGGCATTTTATCTGCTGACTGAAGACTTCCAGGACAAGGTTTTGCCTGGCTAAGCTGGTCTTGACCATTCTCGTCCTGGTGATCCATCATGCCTGGCCCCTCCTTCCCTGTTCACTGCGCCACCAGAGTTCATCCCAATGGTTGCTTCTTTTGTTGACCTTGTGAAATATCGCCGTGTGTTCTGGTGTTGCTCATGCATTCATCCGTACCTCTTATTGTGTTCTTGCTGACTTGATAATTTCCTTGTCTCTTTAGCCACGGGGGGTGTTAGTAAGCTAATAGGGATGAAAAGAAAAGTTGCCCTGTGGGCTCTGGCTTTTCTCTATGGGTTGTACAACATTTTTTCTCCAAGGATGTGGGGAACCTTTGTTGTTTTCACAGTGACTTAAAGAAATGTGCATACTCTGCTGGTCAAAAGTTTGGAATTAAAATTTTACACATTAGATTAGGGAACACTGTTCAATATAAAAATTAATGCACGACCATTTTCTAGATCCCTTAACCCCACCCAATACCTAACATAACTACTATTGAGGTTTATTGAGGGAAAAGTCTTAGTTAATAGTGAATTTGTGTTTTTGTGTTCCATAATCTAAAGTCTTGTATGATCTTATGTAATATTGTGAAATATTTTTGCAATTTAAAATAACTTTTTTTTTTTTCTGTTTGAATATAAACTTTAGACTAGAGTAATGATGCTGAAAGTTCAGCTTTGCCATCACAGGAATAAATCAAAATGTAAAAATATGTTAATAGAAAAAAGAAAACAGTTAATTTAAATTGTAATAATATCTCACTACTGTATTTGACCAAATAAATGCAGCCTCGGCCTAAGCTGCAATGGGTTGTGGTTCTCTTGGTGCTCTGAAACTGCCAAAGATTAATCAAGTCAAAACACATTTGTTTTCGTACAGCCTTGGTTTAATTACCCCACAGCCTTCGGGATGTAAATTTTCTGATGCAGTGTCTATAGTATTCCTTAGTGAATCTAATTTAATTACAATAATGTACACCAAGGCACATGCTCAGTAATCACTGCTCCAACACAAGTAAATTTACCATCTGCCACTGCTCTTTCTCCGCAGCCATGCACCTCTTCGGACTCAACTGGCATTTGCAGCCAATGCAGAGGCAGATATATCAGCTGACGGAGGACAACACGAGTGGCCTACATCTGCCCACAGATCTGGGCTTGCCGCCTTTGGGCAACACAGGTCTAGAGTTTCCGGATCGAGGAAGCAAAGATGACGGTATGTCCAAGCTTGATGTTTTAAAGTCAACGCAAATGGTGAACTGCGTTCAGTTCCTTGTTCCCGGTGGTATTGTGTATGTTATTCACACTCAGATTTGGCTCTATTATAGTATGGAATGTCCAGTTTACATGTTCCAGTCAGTTCCCAATGGATAAAATCAAGTTCTGCTCTACATTTTCATGTTGAATATTCTGTTTCGCTTAGATAAATGGATTTTGAATGCCGTTTCATGGTTGTTGTTTTTTTAGATTTGTCAAAGAGTGATCCTTATTAGGGTGCAGATAAATAGCAGCCTTGATGTGAAAAGGCAGCAGCTTGACAAGTTTGGTGGGTGAAAAAAGAAGTTCTTCCAGTCTTGATTAACCTTAAACCTTTTTTTTTTGGCCAAGCGTTTGAACTCATGCCTTCAGTCACATTCCAACATTTCAAGCTATTTTCCTGCCAGATTCGCATGAACTCATCTCCCACTAATTTTGCTCAGTGCTGGCCAGTATTATAACGTCTTATTTTTGATTTTCAAAGACTTCAAGATCCAGGATTATTTGTCAGCCAGCTCCATGCTGTGACCAGTCTCAGTTGCTTGTCATGAGAGCTGCATTACAATCCAGTGAAAGTTGCAGGGAAAATGGGAAGGGTATTATTTGTTCCTGGAAGAACGAATGGCACAGCTTTAGGGATTGAGTATCCAGGGGCTCAAGGCAGATTAGAACTTGCCCCATTCAGAAAGCCATGCATTCCTTTCATCTCCAAGACTGGACAAGAGTTTTCCTGGCAGCGGAAGAGAGCAGACACTAACCCTCACAGTCATGAAGACGGAAATTCGTACAGTAGGAAAAGTTCACTTTTTCCATGAGCACAACCCATATTTAGCCATTTGATTTGCTACAGGCCTCAGACAAAAGGTGGGAGATCAGACCATTACCATATAGATGAGTCGCAGAGACATCTTTTTGCATTTAGCAGCTGGCAGAGAGGGAGCAAGCGAAACCACAAACACGGAGGCTGCGACAGTGCCTCTGCTTGAGTGACATCTGCGGCTGAGGGGAAATCGATAGGCCGGGCTTTTTAATTCTGACTGTCAGAGTAACATTGTCATCAGGAACACAGCAAATCAATCCGGTGTCACTGTGCTGTACATCCCTGGCATTAACTTAAATAAACACTGTACCGGAGAGGTTTTCTGAACATCTTGCACCTTCTAGTAATCAGTTCAATTACCCATAAGCATGTTATCTGGAAAGTGTCAGTGAGACCTTATTTAAATTCATGCATTTGCCAACTCAACTGGACATTTCTGTTTTGCCATACGCTATGGAAATTGTAATTTACTCAGCAAAATAATAATAATAATAATTTATTCAGTATTTCCTCCCCAATTTCTCTTTAACTTAATTTGTTCAGATGTTTAAAACTGGACTTTCCAAAAAATCCAATCGTTCATCATTCTCAGTGATTCTCATGCCTTTGCTGTAATGAACTATTTATTATTATTTAAATTAACTTCACATTAAATGATCATAAATTAAAAGCAATGCAATAAATACTACGTAATACTGTATATATATGCCTTAAATTTATATTATAGCAATGGGCATACGATTTTTTTATGGTAATAATAGTTGGTCCTAATACTTTAAAAAAAAAAAAAAAATCATATTCAAGCTTTATTTTTTTTAAATGGAAAATATAATTAATTAATTAATTAATTAATTAATTAATTAATTTATTTATTTATTTATTTTTTTTTTTTTTTTTTTTTTTTTTTTTTGCTTTTTTGTTTTTTGTCCAGTCATGTTTTTGTCAGATTTTGTGGTTCGGCCAATGACAAAATATGCGGCATAACTGAATTTTCACAACATGTGTAATTGCGACTGATGTGGTAATGCGTTATGTGGAGGCAGTAAATTGGAAGACGGGAAAGCGTGTCCTGTCTCTCCAGATATAGCACGCTGCAAATGATTGACTTTTGAGGAGACTGCCATCTGCTGTAGCGCGTGTAGCCCGACGCGAAAGCTGCCTGAGAGTCCTCTGGGCTCTCTTTGCAAGGATGTCTGCTTTTGTCGCCATCATTGCGGAAATTGGCCAATCCACCGAGCGAGCAGATGTTGCCATTTCCTCAGGGTCCAATGAGGAGGGTACATCAGCATTAGGTGCAGGGGCGTTTTCTCCGAGGACGCAAGAGAGGCACTGCCTCAGAAACATTCTGATGAGTAAATAATTGATAGTACAAAAAATAAAACAAATATATAAACAACTGATTTTATATAAAGTGAGGCTGAATCAACTTCCAAATCAAAACAATCTTGGAAACACAAAATGATCTGTAAACATGAATAGACTTTCTGTGTTTAATGAAGGTTTGAGGATGAACAAGAATTTAACCATATAAAAAGTACTATTGCAGTTGTTCACAAAGGAATGTAAAAGAAAAAAACATACTATATACATCTCTCACACACAATGTTGGATTTTTGTACCTGTAAAGTTTCCGCTTAGGAAAGCTCTTTATGTTCAGTGGTCAGTGTGGCTATTTTTTCCTGATGTGATGGAAAATCAGCAAGAGGGTCATTCACCCAGTACACTGACCCTCTGCTCGCACCATATGGTAGATTTATGAGGCGTCGAGCTGACTGATAGATCTCATTTTCCACAGGTAAACTAGATGGATTTTTCCCGGAGGACAGCTTCATAGACATGGGCGAGATAGACGTGGGCCGCAAAGTCACCCAGCTGATCCCGCCTGGAATCTTCTGGAGGTCGCAGGTCTTTATCGACCACCCCATGTACCTCAAATTCAATGTGTCCCTCAGTAAAGATGCCTTGGTGGGGATCTACGGGAGGAGAGGCCTACCTCCGTCACATACACAGGTGGGTTAGATAGGTCCATTCAGATGAATATTTAAACAATGTTTGTTCTGGCTTTTAATCCAAATGTTGATATTTATTGTTTTTGAATGAGAATGAAACTAAAAAGAGATGAGAAAAAATCATGAGACCATTCAGGCCAGAATAAAAAAAAAAATCGACATGCTAAATGCTAAGCGCTAATTGTTCATGTTTTTGCATTTTTAAAGCTAAATTGCGTAATTTCTGTGGAACTAGATGGAATTGTATGACAAACATGTTTCCCAAACATTCCCTCTGCCATTAGTCAGACAAAATTTTGCCCCACACTCACGTCACTGGTTAAACTAGTGTTACTATGTAAAATGTCTGCATATTAGACTGGGAAAGAAAGTATTTTATCATTGAAATTTACACACATCAAAAACAGCCTCACGAAAAAGCTTATTCCTCTTCCGTCACAAGGTTTCAGGGCTTTCTTAAATTAAATCAAATATGGAGGATCCACTTTTGTTTGTTTGTCCCTCCCATTCATTTGCCAATAGGTTATAGACGTAGCATATTCCCCAAAGATTTCATTTCATTTTGTGGCGTATTATCGTCTCAAAGACTCATCTCAAAGGCTTTGACATAAACAGACACTTAATTTCAGTATCGAACACAGAGCATCTCAGCCCCCCTGTATTGATTTGGTTCATATGTGCAGTGGTATTGTGTCACTGGAAATTACTCCAAGACCTTGGCTGATAGACTCTTTCAATTGAGCCACACTAACCAATAAGAGAGATTTTACGTTTTTGTTTTTTTTCCTCTTCAATTTTGTGCGAACAAATTTATTTTGTAATTGAGTTTCTTAATAACACATGCGGATATGGTAAGGTTAATTGTGTATGATTGGATTTCAGCTTTCAGTGGTTCATTATGTTCAGTGATATTGCTTGATTTGTCATTTGGCTTATGCACAAATGTCAAATAAGAATGTCACGGTGATATGTCATCCCACAATTAAAATAAATGAGAAATTATATTTTATGTACAAAGCCTTTTAAAGTTTGGGGTCAAGATTATTAATTTATTTATTCATTCATATTTATTTATTCATTGATATATATATATATATTTTTTTTTAAATAAGGAATGAATACATTTATTGAGCAAGAGTGCATTAAATTTGTTTAAAAGTGACAGTAAAGACATTTATACTCGTTGCAAAAGATTTATTTCAAATAAATGTCGTTCTCTTGAGGATTCTGTTCATCAAAGCATCCTGAAAAAAAAAAAATTGTGGTTTCAACAAAAATATTAAGCAGTACAACTGTTTTAAACATTGATAATAATGTTTCTTGAGCACCAAATCAGCATATTAGAAATCCTTCTGAAGGATCACGTGACTCTGAAGACTGGTGTAATGGCAACTGAAAATTGAGCTTGACCATCACAAGAATAAACAGCATATTAAGAAAAAATATTAAAATAGAATAGTTATTTTTTTTCATAATTTTACTGTTTTTATCGAATAAATGTGTCCTTAGTGAGCATAAGAGACTTCTTTCAACAATATTGAAAAACATCCATGAGATCTCATGATTCTCATTACTACTTTAAATGCTTGTAATATTTTGTAAGTTGAAATACCATAATATTTACTCCTAAGTATAAATAATGATAATCAGCATAAATGAAATGCAGTACATTTTTTTAAAGAGGTGACATACAGTATAACCCATATAGGTTTGAGGTGTGAGATTCAAAATTGTACATATATTAGCATAAATTGGTACAGTGTTAGCAGCTGTCCTTTCACACCTTGCATTAGTCCTCTTTTCACAGTCTCAATCTGCCCTTAGAGACCAGCTCCTGTTGGCTCCAACATGCAGGACTTATCAGCTCCTGGAGGCTCATGTGTCATTCCTAATGCTTGTTTGTGGTCTGTCTGTCTCTCCTTGTCTCCAGTTTGACTTTGTGGAGCTGTTGGATGGCCGTCGACTCCTGTCGCAAGGGTTGCCAGGCCTTGAGGGTCCGCCTTTTCCAGCCCAGCAGCGAAGCCTGATGCCACTCACCAGTCACGATACAGGCTTTATACAGTACATGGACTCAGGCATCTGGCACTTGGCTGTGTACAATGATGGGAAGGAGACAGAGCAGGTGTCCTTTCTCACAGCTGCGATTGGTTAGTACAGTATTAAATTGAAACTTTGCTTTAAATAACGCAACAGGTGTAACTTTAAATGTGCAAATGGTAACTGATTCTCAGATGAGATATGTAAAAGAACATTTGCACGGGGCCATAATAATAGCCATGTTTTCTGATGAACATGGAAGTCTGATTCACACGTGGTCGGGTGCATGACACATTCCAACTTGGCTGCTGAAATCCAAAGTTATGAACAACCTGCCATTATAATGGCAAATTTACCTGTTTCTAATCTCTTGAGTTTTCTTTTTATTCCAATTCCCATTCATTGGGATGGGGTGAAATTTCATTTGTGGTTCTATGGTTCTCTGAAGCATAGATCTTTCTTATTACCATGCAAGCTGTCAAATAGTAGTCCTCTGGAAAAGATTTTCAAAATAATTTCCTTGTAAACTTGGAGATATTGATTCAGACAGAAATGAAATTGCCACACAACCCTTTTGTTTGTCAAAAAACAGTAGGTAATTCATATGGGGATTTTGTTTTTGTTTTTTTTTCTTGGGTGGTGGAAGAAAAAACAATCTTAGAATCAGATGGCAATAAACTTATATCCCTGAAAATGTTGAAATTACCTCATTTTCGTATTTATATCGGTTCATGTCCAAAAAGGGCCTGAGTCACCATGATATGGACGAGATAAAGAAAGATAATCATTTACATTGCAGCCAAAATAACTGTTGCATAGACGTTTTCGCGCCACTTCATTGACATGCCAATTTTCAAATTGAAACAACATTCACTATTCATATAGTCATATATAAGCATAAACAATCTTGACCAATCTTTCAATCAGACAGCGATAAAATCACTGACTTGTGCTAGAAAATGTTGAAATAACATTACATACAAGTTTCTATTTAAATCCGTTATTGTCCAAATAGGGCCCAAGTCACTGTGATATACTGTAGATGATATAAGGAAAGGTTGTCATTTAGACTGCGGCCAAAATAAATCTTGCTTAAATGCTTTGGCACCACTTCATTGACATGCCAATTTGCGAAATGAAATAACGTTTGTAATTCATGCAAGCCTAAACCATCTTAAACCTAAAATGGCTTTGACAGACAATCTCAGCCAAAATTATCCAACATTTTTTCCCCCAAATCAAATATGAATTAGGCATCGGAGGAAATTTTCGCCTGCACCGTGCTACTTGTCAGAGCCTGCCATCACTGATATTACCCTTTTTGCATCGCCATCTCAGCCAGCCTAGACCTCTACAGAGCAATCAAGGTGGATTTGAATAAGAAAGATTGCAGAAACGAGCAGTGCTTCACTATGCCTGCGTGTGTTCTTCACTGATGGCTCGTAAGACTCTTGTTACTTTTTGAGTGCTTCCCAGCAAATCCCGCTTCCAATTTGCTGTCTATTTGCATAGAACACAGTGGCCTTGATTCAAAGCTTCTGATTGACGACCCTTCCGTTCCCCTGTGCATATTATTGGTCATTATTTGATCACATTCACGTGTGTTTTTGATGCAAAAGACTTTGCCGTTCCATCCTTTGCCATCACTGATGGAGGTGATTTCGATTTTGTCCTTTCCGTTCAGCGTCCTGAAAGCGGCTTTGATTAGTGCGAGCCCGTCAGGAGGGAGGGCAGAGCTCGGGGCCGTCGCGAGGTTTCAGCTTTCATGGAGGTGGCAGCTGGGAGCTGTTCTCACATGCTCTTTAATTAAACGCTCCTGGGCCATGGTCCATCTGCAAGGGAGGGGGGAGGGGTTTGCCAGCCTGTCGATCGATGCAAGTGTGTCTGCCACACATCCATTTCTGCTGTTCCAGCTCGTCATGGGGAAAGACGGCACTGCGCCTTACCACCCCCGATGAGGATGGAATACAATACCGTATAAACGTCACATGACATGGTGGTTTAGAATGGCGGAAGATGAGGAGAGAAGGAGACAGTCTGTTTATCCTGTGTTCGGTACTCTTAAATGCAGCCACCATTGGTAGTTTGTTGGCCACCTGCTGTTCAGGGCCAAGACGGTGGGCTTTAGAGAAGGAGTCATGCCTGAGTTGATTTGACTCTGAGCTGTGGGGCTCAGAGGGAGGCAGAAAGAGGAGGTGAAGAAAGAGGAAAAAAGAGACAGAGAGGGTGAGAAAGACCGAAAGTAGTTCAGATGGATGGCGACCTTCAGCAGGGTTACAAACATCACCCAGTTTTCAGTACAGAAACACTAAATGTTACACTGAAGATGAAGTTTTAGCTTTTGAACCTTTTTTTTTTTTTTTTTTTTTTTTTTTCTTAGTGTTAAAATGCTTTGTTATAATAGTTTAATATGCAGAGACTGTTAAACGTAATCCCTTAGTAAACACTGTGATTCTGAGTTGTTTTCAAAACATTGCTCTATTAGTTTTGGCTTCATGACCAGCCCAGCACGGCAACACTGCATCGCCCAATGGCATGAGATTGGGGCATGGCTTTCTGTTTGTCTGAGCAGTCGTGGAAAATCATCATTTGTTTTTGACTATTGGTCACTAATGGTTCACACCTGGGGGCTGTTTCATAAAAGACGCTAAGAAAAGCGGGGATTAAAGTCCAAAACCTGACTTGAAATAACCTAACAAATCAATCGGGACTAAAGTGGTTTCATAAACGACAATTTGAGTTCACGCAATCTCACTAATTCGATCCAGGTTCAATGAGTCAGGATAATTTGATGTGCACGCTTATTCTCAAGCAGCCCTTAATGTCGATCATGGATCAAATCGATCCACCATGGCAAACAGCGAATATTTGTGCTGTTTAATGCATTTGAGACATTGTGTTTTCCTCAGTGCATAACTGATATGTCACAGGTGTATTTTTCATCTGTAAATGTTAGAAAGTCATGCAAATATATCCATTTTGCTGTCAGGAGTGGACGAGGCTTACGCGAGTGAACGAGGGCTGCTGCGCGCATGCGCACTACACAGACGGAGCAGAATAGAATAATAGCGCAATAATTCTGAATAAAATATACATTCTGCTAAAATATTTGTTGGTGGACATTAAATGTGACACATGTAGAATTCTAATCCTACATATAAGTATATTTTTATGATAGAAGTAACTGTAAATCAAATGTAAGCTGGCTAATACAGCCCTACTAGCTCAAATGAGTTAAATGTGTGTTCCTCTTATCAGTTAAAATGTAGTCCGTTTTCTGTTATTTATTTTCATTTTTAATTTAGTGATTTTAACTTTTAATTTTGTGTTTTTAATGCTTTAATCCTTTAAAGAGCAATTTTAGATTGTAATGTTTTAATGTTCTACTAATAGGCTAACCATAAAAGGTACAGCTGTCTTAAAATCAGGGAGAAAGGCTGCATGGCTAGAAACTGCTGATCAACTATGTTAAAATGTTTTCATATATCTTTAAAAAAAAAAAGGTCATTGCATTTTGGGCACAATACATTAAATACAGTTGGTTATAGCCTATATTTTTATTTATTTGATTATTTAAGTTGCATTTTCTGTATACTTTTATATTTGGACTAATAATAAAGTCAACTAATTGTGTGTGAGAGAGTCAGTGGTAATATCGAGGAGTTCCTATTGGTCAGTGTTAGAGGAGCTCAGCTTAACCTGACAGTTAGCCTGCTCTTGACCAGGTTAGTTTCTCAGCATGAGTTGTCACACTGACTGAGCTTGAGCTGTGGTAATTTTGCTTTCGGAAACCAAATCAAGTGACAATAAGTCAGAATAACGGAAATAAGCCTGGCTTATTTGGTAAACTAGTTTTATGAAACATCCCCCTGCTTCCTTTATGCATTTACGACGTGAATACCCATCCTTACCCATAGAAATAAAAATCACAAATGAGATCTTTTTAATATTTCTGTTTCTCTCTGCTAGATTGCAGTGAAATAAAATAGAAAGTAAAATGAGATGTTTAGGTCTCTTTTACTCTCTTCTGGTGTCTGTAGAGTTCGAAAATTTATCCAGAGAGTTTCAAACTGTGCAGTTAAATGTCAGATTTCAGTAGTCTTCTGCAGCGACTTTACTAATACTATACAATCCACATTCATTTTATAGTTCTATATTCTTGTAGAATGTCAACAACTCTCTTGGTTGTGCTTATATTTGGAATTTTTGGTAAGACGAAGTTTATTCTTAAATGAAACATTACCTGACATCTCAATGAAATCTCCAGAGCTATAAGTGCAACCTCTGAGCAATACAAATTTCCTCTGGGTACACGTATGCCATGGTCCATAAGGGACCTGAAGTGTTGAATATCTCTATTGTTCTTGCTCTTTCTCTCTCTGTGACTCTCTATTTTTGTTTCCCGGTTTTTTATTTCTTTATGCCTCTCTACTCTCTCTCCATAATTCTCATGACTCCTCATTACAAAGGTGTCCGTCCCATGTGCGACACAGTCTCATTTGTCCCTGCCATGTGGTCTTCTGTTGTCAAAGTTATCAAGGATGCATCTCTAGCTGTGCCTTGCTGATTGCTCTGGTCCCTCGGCTTTCTGAGGAGCCGACAGGCCTTCAACAACAATTCTAATATTAGATATTTATCACAGATTGAAGCCAAGGACATTAGTCTTGTGCTATACAAGAGCACAGAGGAGTAATTAATGTCAGATCAGCTGAAGAGATTAAATGTGTTATCATCATTACTATTGTTCATACTTGGGGTTAGTCGTTTGAACAAACCTGATAAATAATTTAATATGAATGTATGGCTCTTAATATGTCTGTTCGGACCAACACGAACATGCTGCACTTGATCTGATATTTTCCATCGCACTGCAAGAAAAAAAAAAGTTAAACAGTTGCTGTTAAATAAAACATGTTAATACTGTTTGACTTCTTCTCCTTGATAAACGGGCATCAGAAACCAAAAGTTGTGCAGCACTTTTTCGTAAGCGCCACCTAATTTCAGGAAGTGATTTGCGCTTTCATCCTGCCGTTTACCATCCAGTTTCTACACTGAATACTTGCGTTGGTGTTAGCAGGCCTTGAATATTATTTTCACATTTATTGTTACTTTCATTCTGATGGATGATAAAATGGCTGACAAATCTAATAGACTTGGATTTGAAGGAGGAACCTGAGCCATATGTTGAGACCAGAATATCTTGAAGACTTGAAGGTGGATGCTTTTGACTTGGACCATTAAGCAACCATCTAGAACACCCTAGCAACCTCATAGCAGCACTCAAAACTCTGTAACATTATGGCAATGATTGTATTGCTGGATTGTATTGCCTGTATACTCTGTAACATTATGGCAATGATTTTGCCTGATAGCCTGTATACATATAGTTATTTTACTTTAAAAAATTCAATTTTGTGCCGTTAGTGGCACAGAAATTGTACACTTCACCTTTAAGGCGTGCATCTACAAAACTTTATATGAAATGTTGCAGATAGTTAGGTTAAAATTTTTGCCCCTACTATGTAAAGAGTTCTTGTGTTCTCTGTGTGTGGCACAGATGAAAGCCTTAAAAGCATGCAGAAATATGGACTCCTTTTTCAAATTCACAGCTGGACACGGACTTCTCAGTCACTGCTTAGAGATGGAATTATACGTGACAGTTCTGAGGAGAAGTGCAGGGTCTGGACTGCAGGTGCTGAACTCAGATCAGTCGTAGTGTCAGAACTGCTTTATGTGAGAGTGACATAGATGCAGCGAGAGATGGATTGTGCTCTACTGAAACATGAGGGGAGCGTCTCTAAGCACTTTCAAGACAGATACAAAGAGAAAAAGCCATCTCATGTATAATTGCATCTGTGGACGTAATTGCAAATGGCTTAATTTATCTTACAATACTACACGTGCACAGTCACTCATAGTAGGCTTTCGAGAGACCTGTATGTGCCCTCTGCTAAGAAATGGAGGCTGGAAGCCATCAAAATCCCTACCAAAGTCTTGATAGGCTCAGGCGTACCAGGGGGATAGCCAATCCGCCAGCCTTTCCCTCTCACATCAAGAGACTTGTGCCTTTAAAATTCTTTCAAAAACATTCTCTGCAGCACAGTCTAGTTACCACCCTCCCTTCTTCTTTCCTCCCCCCTTCCTTCGTTCAGCTTCCCGTCTGTTGCATCCTCTGCGATGATTGACTCTCTTGAGGAAGGGGAAGGCTGTGTCCGGGCTCACATTTCCAGCCCTTTGTCCAACACAAAAGCATCTTTGTCGAGAGAGCTCAGGCCCGGGCGCACCAGCGATTCGAAGGGAGCCGTAGAGAGGGAATATTTTTCACCGTTATTTCATGTTTAATTCAGGTTGCATCTGATTTCAGCTGCACAGAAATGAGCGTGGATTTGCCTCTGTAAAAAAAAAAATTTAAAAATGTCATATCATAAAATGTGATAATTGCATATCGTTGTTTAAGTTTTGCCATTGACGAATTTGTCCCAACCACTTTATGGAATTATATACATCTAATACAGAGGAAGCTGCTCCAATTCTCAAGCAGAGATTTTTTTTTATTTTTTTATTTGTGTGTTATAACAAGTGACGATCTGGCACAGATTTAATGTTTTTTGTGCCTTCGTTGCAGTTGTTATCAGTCGCGGAAAGTGATTCATGCTTAGCATTTGGTAGTTGATCCATGTATTTATCCACTGAGCTACAGAATCCCGGGACAGATAGCGACAGATGTAGGAATAAAGTTATCAAATAAAATGTCACAAGTTCATTTGAGGACTTTAATTGGTCATCAAGAATGATTGAAAATCACTCCTATAATGAGTTTTATGCTGAAAAATAACTTGCAATTGAAATGTCCTAATATCATTGTTTGCATGTCAGTTTAGACTTCCAGTACATACTCTATTACAGACCTAATCACTGCATCCATATATTATATGGCCCATTTTTGCATGTTTATGAGCAAACTAATTAATATTCATGAGCAAAGTCTTAAATTCATGATGCAACAAAATTGCTTATCTATATCTAAATGCTTCTTGAGAGCTGTCAGTGTGTGAATATACGATGTGTCTACCAAGAATCAAGGACCACTTCTTCACTCCAGGAGTCTGTCTAATAGATCCGCAATCTGTAATGAACTCTTTATATATATATATATATATATATATATATATATATATCTATATATATATATATATATATATATATCTATATATACACTGCTTGAAATCAGAAATCTTGTAATTGACATGTTGACATTCCTTGCATTTAAATTAGCACGCTTCACTGAAGAAGAGTGTTAGATGGAATTTCGATTAGCTGTGTCACTGGATGTGTCATGCACTCGCGATGGTCAATGTTAGTGCTGTTTCACAAAAACAACTATACTAATTATGGTAAGTTCCTCATTAGGCTGAAGTAAATTCGCCAAGTGGCTGCACTTGAGTCCCACTTCACCTTAGACCTGCTAGCTAACAGAAATGTCACACTTTATTTTCTCTTATTTATGCAATGGGTGTACACTTTATTGTACTTGATTTGTTCAAAAAAGATCACTTTTTATAGGCTTAGCATGCACACTTTTTTTTTTTTTTTTTTTTACTCTTATAATGTCTGTTGAATTGATGTGCCAATAGCACCATTAGTGTCAAATGAAATTGCAAAAATATTGATGCTCCCTGAACACACCCCTGTCTGCTATTGGTTGGTCAAATACTGCCGTGCCAAGGCAAAAGACCGCAACTTTGATTTTGGTCGAAAATGAGTTATTGATATTTTTGGGACATTCAAGACATCCTTTATCATGTGCATAAGAATCTTGAGTCAATTTCGTTATTTTTCTGAGGAAATAATGGGTGGTCTCAACCATAACTTCGTAAAGCCCCAGAGAATCCAAGGCAGAACACCATATAACACCAGTTACGGCTCTTTCACTTTGTTTGGAACGCTCAAATTGAGTTACGGCGTTCTGCCTTTGTTTAACTGCACATCAAAATGAAGTTACGGTTACGGCTTGGAGTTATACGGTGTTCTGCCTCTTTTTTACTGTCCATTAAAGTCTGCCGCATTTAAATTACGGTGTAGACAAACAAATTAGATCGCGTTCTACCAAACAGCTCCAAATAGCAAAGCACTGTAAAGACTAGATACCTTGGCAGCAATACATAAAGATTTTTTTTTTCCCTTTTTATAATGCAGATTATTCACCAGGCTGTCACTTCTAGTTGGACGTCTGTGGACCCTATGGTGTGGACTCGAATGCCGTAGCATGTAAAAAAAAAAAAAAAAAAACTTTAATACAGTCACATTACTATGCAATAGCCTATATGAGACAGCCCATGATCACTAGATTTTTATACAGGTGTTACTGTAACGTTTTTGTAAATGGTGATCAGCAACCAAATATTGATAATGTGGAAGTTACTGCCTTTTGCCTTGGTGTGACTTCTCACTTTTTGCGGCCAATGCAAAAGCAGAGTACAGTAACTTCAAAAAAGGAGTAAAAAACTAGTTTGAGCCCACAATTTTTTTTTAATGTAGATCATTTTCATTACTAAAACATCTAATTGGCAAATCTCCAGTGTCTTACCTATAATTAATTTGGCTGGACAAATAAAAAACTTTAAAGTCATTTTTCTCAGTTTCACACTCTAGCGAGTTAAGGTCTTTTGCCTTTGTAGGGCAGTTTAGCCCCGCCTCAAATTTACCACATTGGTTGAGCCGATGTTTCTGTCGGACTGGTCAGGATCATCAAAGTGTTTATATTTCTTATCTACATAGGATGAAGTAACTTAACATGAAAAATGTCACACTTCACCTTTAAGACCTTCGTGTAAACAATATATGTTATGATGCAACATATTGATGACTTTGATATCAGCTCTGTTTTGGAGCTGTTTTTCCTGCTCAGTTTCAATAAATGGCCTGGGGATAGAGTTTTGAGCTCTGAAAGTTATAGTATGCTTTTCATAGTGAACTCTTTTATTTTGAAATATCAAGGAAAATTAGATTTTTTGGTATGTGACCCCTTAAAATTGAAACAGAACATACAGTACAACCAAAAAATGGAGCTTTTTTACACCAAGTTCTTTAGGGAAAGAGAATAAACTACATCTAGGGAGTGAAGTACTGATGAATGTGTATCCTTCTGACAAATATTGTTTGATGACGTTGTTTTGCAGACTCTATCGATGACTGTCCTAGTAACTGTTTTGGAAATGGAGATTGTGTGGCCGGAAACTGCCACTGTTTTCCTGGCTTCAGAGGACCCGACTGCAGCAGGGGTGAGATTTCTGTTTGCCTACTCCTCCATTAACTTCCATTTCTTTCTTTATTACTTTCAGGCCTTCATCCCTGCAGTCCTTTCTGTTTTACTTTCTCTGGCACTCAAACATTTCCCTTTGCTTAAAAATATAACTGTTGTTTTCAACACTGTATTAGCCACTGTAATCAAATAAGTGATTGTAATAATAAATATGTATGTGCTTGTTGATTTGTGTGTATGTATAAAAGTGTGAGGATTAATAAAGGACTTAATAAAATACAATAAAAATATATTCATTTGGACATTTCAAAATGTATGCATTAGAATTTACATTATAGTTATGTAGTAGCTATAGCTTGTTTTTGGCAGGCATTAAAATAACCATTTCTCTTGTGCCCGGTCACTTTAAAATCGATTTCCACATTAGAATGCAGTTGCTCTTTCCTGTTTTCATGTTTGTAGTGTATTCTGGTCTCTTGATCATTCGCGTTTCAGAAATCCCTTGTTCATACACAAAACGTCTAGATCAATATCTCACTCACTTTTACCACTGTAACTTTTGCTGCAGTGGTCATATTGATTTTTACACAGACATGAGTTTCCATCGTCCTACAAGAGTCCAGCAGACCAGCACAAGCAGTGTTTTTTTTTTTTTTTTTTTGAAGCTACATTTGGCAGACCTTTAACATTTTGTGTATACTCTTTCCAGCGTCCTGTCCAGTGCTTTGCAGTGGGAATGGTCAGTACCTCAAAGGCCGCTGCATGTGTCACAGCGGTTGGAAAGGATCCGAATGTGATGTTCCCACCAACCAGTGCATCGACATTACCTGCAGCGGACATGGCACATGCATTGTGGGAACTTGCATCTGTAATCCTGGCTACAAAGGGGAGAACTGCGAAGAAGGTACCAGAAAATGTGGTGAAAAACACTAAACTACAGACCAAAAGTTTGACATAAAAGATTTTTGAAAGTTTTTTGAAAGAAGTCTCTTATTCTCACCAAAGCTAAAAAGAAAAACAGTATTATTATGCGATATTATTAAAATTTAAAAGAACTGTTTCTATTTTGATACATTTTAAAATTTGATTTATCCCTGTAATGTTAAAGTTCAATTTTCAGCATCATTACTCCAGTTTTCAGTGTCATATGATCCTTCAGAAATCATTCTAACAAGCAGATTTGCTGATGAACATTTCTTATTGTAACACACATTGTAACATTTCTTATTGTAACACATTGTTTTTGTTGCTTAATATTTTTGTGGAAACCATATATATATATATATATATATATATATATATATATATATATATATATAAGAATAAGAAATGTAATGAAATGTTTTTTTTTTTTTTTTTTTTTTTTTTTTTTCAGGATTCTTTGATGAAAAGAAAGTTCAAAAGAACAGCATTTATTTGAAATAGGATTTTTTTTTATAACATTATAAATGTTATAAATGTACTATCACTTTTGATAAATTTAGTGTGTGCTTGCTGAATAAAAGTATTACTTTATTTTCTTTATTTAAATCTTTCTTATCCTAAACCTTTCCATAGTATCACAATTTCCACTAAATATTAACCTGTTTTCAACATAGATAATAATGAAAAGAAAAGTACCAAATCAGTCAAAATCAGCATATCATGATTTTGATGAATTCAGATGGGTCATGTAACACTGAAGACTTTCAGTCCTCACAAGAATAAATTATATTTTAAAATATATTTTAAAAAATAAATAAAAAAGTTATTTTAAATTTATAATATCTCACAGTGTTGCTGTTTTACTGTATTTTTCCTCATAAATGCAGCATTGGTGACTTTTTTAAGAACATGCAAAAATATTTTTAAGATTCCAAACTTTTGACCAGTGGTGAAATTTGACATTTTTTTCTTTGCTAGTATATTCCTAAAATTGGGGAAAAATAAGCTTTTAGCTATTATGTGTATAGCTTCACCTGCCTCTAACCATTATTTCACCACAACACTTTTGTTGTAAGATCTGTGCTATTTTAGTGATGCCGTTTCCCGCTTTATAAAGAAAACAAATCTGAATTTTTACACACCAAATTGCACAGAAATGGAGAAAGAGCTTTTTTAGTATGCATATGTACCCTTCTGAATATTTAAGGTGGGCGTACATGACCTTCGAGTTTGTAGCGGGCCCATAAGTATCTGACTCGTCTCGTTACGCCTAGAAAGTCTCCCCGCTCCTTTACATGCATTATGGATACTTCTGAGGGCCCAAAGCAATCCATTAAGAGATGAACAATTCTTTTGTGTCAAGATCCAATAAGTTGAATTTGCTCTGAGAAGTCTGAACTGAGACTACAGCGGCCCGACGAGAGGGGCGACCGAGGCTTGAAGAGATAAGATTAAAGTAGCCATTGTGTTTGGCTGTTTTTGAAGGCTCTCATTTCAAGATGAAAAATGATCTAGCCGATTTTGACAAATGGTATGTTCTGACTCCTCTGACCCCCGGCAATTCTATTTCGGGTCTCACCGTCGGCCGTTCGAGGAAGAGAATGCCGACGCTGGCCCTTTAACGGATCTACCTTTCTTCGCCGCGACCTTCAGGCGGTGATGATTAATTGCCAGGAGAGAGGCTCTTGTCATTTAGCCTATGATCTCTGTGCCTTGTGCCCAAACCATCTGCTAAGAGACCTGAACTCCTGCTTTTCTATAGGAACGGCCTCTCCACCCATTTGTGTTACGGTAAAGTGAGTCGGCAATGTAGCGACCCCATCCCTCCTTTCCCATCATGTCCCAGCTGGCCTCATGTTAGCCATCTGTGAGGGCACATTCTTGGTTCATACCTTCATTTTCTAATAGATATACACTACTGTTCAAAAATTTGGAGTCAGTAAGTTTTTTTGTTTTTTTTTTTTAGAACAAAAGTGGCAGACTTTTACATGTTACAAAAAAAGTGTATTTCACGTTAATGCTGTTCTTCTAAACTTTAAAAAAAAAATATATATTTACAAAAATTTAAATATATGTGTAACGGTTTTATTATTTTATTTCTTTTTCAACAATGATAATAATAAAAAAATTCCTGAGCTGCAAATCAGCATATTAGAATAAATTATGAAGGATCATGTGTGCTGAAAATTCAGTTCTGCATCACAGGAATAAATTATATCTTAAAATATATTAAAATGGAAACCAGTTATTTTAAATTGTATACTATTTACTATTTTCACTGTATTTTTATCAAATGAATACAGCCTTGGCGAGCATAAGCAAATATCATATTATAAAATCATTCTGGCCTCATTTTTTTTCCGGGCATGATTGACTTGTTAACATATACTGTACCAGCTTCTCCAAGTTTAGTGTATTTACTTAATATACATTCCTAGTGAATTCCCAATACATCAAAAATTCGACCCATGATGGTTGTGCAAAATTCAGAACTGAAGAATTGTCTCCTTTCAGTTCATCAGTTGGAATTTGAATAGGCCACACCCACAGGAATTTAACTTCAAATTGAATTGGAATTACAAGAAAGAAGAATTTTACGGAATAGCAGTTGAAAGCATTGAAAAGAAAAGCATTTTTGGAAATCAAGTATTTTTTCACCCTGGTTATTTAATATGATAAAATAAATTAAATGTATCTAATCATCTTTTTTTTTTTTTTTTTTTTTTCATTTGTTCTTTCTATACAGCATTATAGTTATCCATCGACCATTTGTTTGTTTGGTTATTCATGAATTCTACAGTTCGTCCACTCATGCATTCTATGAGAGAGATTATTGAAAGATAGTTTTTTTTGGCATTTTTGCCTTTATTAAGATAGGATAGTGTAGTATAGTATATCCAACATGCATTCTATAATATTCCATCATTTGCTTTAACATTCTGTTCTTCATTTGTTCATTTTAGTATTCATTCATTCACTTTAGCATTCTGCCGTTTAAGCATTCTATCATTCTGTCTATCTAGCATTCTGTTGTTCTATATCGGCCTTTAAACCTTTAGACATTTTGCCTTAAAGAATCTTGACAAACATGGATTTTCGAGTTAAAGGGATAGTTCACCCAAAAATGAAAATTCTGTCATCATTTACTCACCCTCAAATAGTTCCAAACCTGTATGAATGTCTTTGTTCTGCTGAACACAAAGGAAGATATTCTGAAGAATGTGGGAAACAGAGCAGTTCTGGGGCACCATTGACTTCCATGGTATTTTTTTTTTTTTTCCTACTATGGAAGTCAATGGTGCCCCAAAACAGCCTGGTTACAAACTTTCTTCAAAATATCTTCCTTTGTGTTCAGCAGAACAAAGAAATTCACACAGGTTTGGAACTACTTGAGGGTGAGTAAATAATGACAGAATTTTCATTTTTGGGTGAACTATCCTTTTAAGTTGACAGTTATATCTATTCCATTGAATTTCAGTTTATTTCAAATTCAAATTGCTGTTGTGCATTCTGTTTGCTACGTCAATTCAAGTTTAAACAGGAATTTAAAAGGAATTTTCAGTTCAGTTCTGAATGGTGCACAACCCTTCTGCTTACATTTTTTCCTGAAATATCCTTTTTCACATATGTCACATTTGAAGTCAAATGGGTTGCAAATGAAGTTTTATTTTCACTCTAATCAGTTTTTACTTTATTTTGTGAACCTCTGTCTTCAGAATATTTGTCTGGTGTGACTGATCCATAGTACATTCTTTAGCGAGGATTAGAAATGAATTTAAGAGTAACGTGGGTACAGGAAGCGGAGCTTTTCGCCCATGGGCCATTGTAGGTGTCCTTGTTTGCATTCTGTCACGCTTGGTTTTGGGTTCACAGTAAGTGGGGGGACCACATCCAGTATTGCTTTTCAATTTTGCAGAACATGCTCCGACCGTGCCAGTCTTTTCCCTTCCTAGCGCTGGGAGGAAATCTCATTACAGCAGCTGGAGGAGTCAGAGAGAGAGAGAGAACGAGCAACACTCTTCCCACCTGCCAGTTTACTGCACAACAGTGAATGTGGCCATTTAATTTGACCGTTTGTAAATCCTGTTTCTCTCAGGGTTTTTGGAAGTGTCAGGCCTCCTCAGAAGTGGCTGGGCATGTGGCACGCTCTCCGCTACAAGAGCTAAACCTCTAGAGTCATCGTCTTTTTTTTTTTTTTTTTTTTGGCCTGGGATGGATGACTAAGGCTTGAGTCATACTTTGAAAGGAAGAGGAACAGCAGGGGACACTGAGTTATGGCAGTTTAATGTGAATACATGCATCTGTTCAAGTTTGATCTAGTGCGCTTGTCTTTGATGATGAGTTTGGTTTGATGGGAAATGACTTCGCTGGTGTATTTTTACTTTGAATTCTGCTTCTGAATCATCTTTTGATGTGAAAATTAGTCAGTTAATACCTGCGTTATGTGTTTTCTAATTTGCAGTGGACTGCCTGGACCCGACCTGCTCAGGGAGAGGTGTGTGTGTTCGTGGAGAGTGCCATTGTTTTGTAGGTTGGGGAGGTCCTGGATGTGAGAGTCCACGTGCTTCCTGTATGGAGCAGTGTTCTGGTCATGGGACCTTTTTGGCTGATACCAACACCTGTAACTGTGACTCCAACTGGACCGGTCACGACTGCTCCACAGGTCAGTACAGTGGTTGAATGCCGTAATGTCCTGTGCAATTATGTGTACTTGATGAGTTTCCCTATTTCAGCATTGTAATAGTATTTATGTATGTATTTATTTATTTATTTGTTTGTTTGCTGTTTTCACTAAATGAACACAATGAAGAATTTTATTTAGTTATTTTAATTTAAGTGCACCAATCAGTATTTTATTTATATGCTATTATATTATTGCTTTTTATTTTAATATTTTCAGTTTTTTCATTTTCATTTTATTAGAAGTTTTAATTTTGATATGTGCTTTTGTTATTTTTTATTTTATTTTATTTTTGTTTTTTTTTTAAATTTCTATTTAGATTAACATTTATTTCAGTTGTATTTTGGTAATTTTAGTACTTTAACCTAGCTATTTATTTACTTTAAGTTTTTCATAGAATGTTTTTGTTTTGTTTTTTGTTTTTATTTTTTTATTTTTTGTTTTGCTTCATTTTGTGTTTAGTTTAGTTTAGTTTCGTTTCGTTTCTTTCCGTTTCATTCTATTTCGTTTAGTTTAGTTTCATTTCGCTCCGTTCTGTTTCGTGCTGTTCCATTTAGTTTCGTCTATGCTACTTTTTTTCACTTTTTGAATTCCTTTTTGACATCAAATAATGCAAGTAAAATAGTTCGTAACGACCATTCAAGTTTACTTTTACCTACATTTACAGGAGTAAGCAAAATCTATGGACACTGAAGTAAGACAACTTTTGAAAAAATTAATTAAAACAAAGCTTAACATAAATTAATTGATAATAGTTAATCAGAAATGCTATTAAAAATCTGTCTTGATGTGAACAAAATCATTTTCAGTATAGCACGCAACATTTTCACTGAGCAATTTCCATATTGAAAAGAAATATTGCATATTTTTGACCTATGAAAATTACTATTCATATAAGTATCTCAGCCTGTACAAATACCTGCTTGATCTGATCATATTGCATATTCGTGTTTCAGAGCGCAGTATGTGATACAGTGTTAGCATCACACTAATCTGTAGGGCAAATCGTAAACCTGTGTTTTTGAATTTCTCTTTGTGAGCGGTTCATCACATATTTATGCGTGCCTGTGCATGAACTGATTCATGTTAAAATCTCGTAAACCCTCTAAATGAACCCTGATGCAGCTGATCTATGCTAATCTCCACGCCACCTGTTGCCATAACAGCGGTGACTACAGGTGTCAGGGTGTAATTTCATGCTCCACCTAATTTACCTCAATGTTCTCAGCTTGTGTGATTGAGAAGTTTTTGCGAAAACAATGCATGCAAAGCGCTTCAGTAAACATTCAGTCTTTTGCCTATAACAGGAAGGTTGAACTCTAATTTTAAATTTCTGAACACTTCAAAGACATTTATTCCTTCTGAATTAAGCAGATTTGGTTGATAAAGTCAGCACTGTGCCATTTCCTTTCTTTTTTCTCATCAAGAATAGGCAGTTTGGTCAAATTCTCCATGGTTTCAGAACAATTTAGTCCCCTCTTCTCGGCCCCTCTCCTGGTCATGCCTGACCACCTTTTCACGGATATTTTTCCACATTTGTGCTGTTTCAGCCACGCTAGTTAGACCTCCATCAGGGGGTGGGGGTGAAACAGCAGTGTTTGATGCAGCAAAAGCGGTTGGCACTTCATGGCAGACGACAAGAGCCAGATTCGGTTAAGTAGCAACTTGTGGATAGTGTGCTTTGATTTTCACTCAAGATGGTACACCGTTGACTTCTAACTCTAGACAGGAGTCTCACACTTGTGGTTTTGTTATTGTGAAAAACACCAGTACAGTTGTTTGAAACCAGGAGATACACCTAAACATTTTGCTTACAGAAGTAATATTCAACATTTGTATTTTAAAAATGCGTATATATTGAAGGTCAGAAGTTACAATTTTTTTATTATGACTAAAAATGTTATACAAGTCAAAATATGTAATCTTCAATGCAACAATCCTTTGTCTAGATTTTGACTCTACATTTTATCTTAACTAATTTCATGACAGTTAAAAATGAATAAAAAAATGCCAATTGAAAAAATGATAATATCATTAAGTATCAATTCAGGTGTGTCTTAAATTTGGTTCTTTATTGTAGGATCAAATGTATCTACACCCCCTGATAAAAGTCTTGTCGCCTATCCAAGTTGTAGGAACAACAAATAATAACTTCTAGTTGATCATTTGGAATCAGAAGTGGCTTATATGAAAGGCAAAGGCCTCTAGATTATGCTTATTTTACCAAAATAAAATCTTATCATGCCTTGATTTTTAATTATTTAATTAGGACAGAAAGGTCAGACTTTGCTTAGACTAAATTCTTGTCACATCTTTAAAGGATTCAACCAATCACAGATTAGAGCGTAACCTGTGACAAATACTGTAATTAACACATTCCCAGGTGTGTAGAAGAAGAACCCCAGCACACCCAACCTTCATTTGAAATGCATCCTGACCTCTGACAGCATGCCAAAGATTCATCCACAGACCAAAGTGCTGATCATCAAGAGCCTGAAGACCAAGTCTCCTGCTGAGGTGGCAGACATCTTTAATGTATCTAAACGTCAAGTGGAGAGGATAAGAAAAAGATTTGAAGAAACTGGTGAAGTTCATGACAGGCCCAGGTCAGGTAAGACAACTGTTCGAGAGGACCGTTTGTTGGTTCGACAGTCCAGGGCCAGCCCTTTTTCATCTGCAGCAGAGCTACATAACAACTGGTCACCAGAAACCCATGTATCTACAAGAACAGTTTGTCGAATTCTCTCACGCAGTGGTCTCAATGGCCGAATTAGTGCTCAGAAACCAGTGTTAAACAGAAGACAACTAAAAAATCGTGTTGCATTTGCCAAGGCCCACAGCTTGCAGGAAGGATGGACTGTGGAAAAGTGGCAGAAGGTTGATTTTTCCTATGAATCATCTATTGAAATGCATCCCATTCGTTGTAAATACTGCAGAAGACCTATTGGAACCCGCATGGACCCAAGATTCACACAGAAAACAGTCAAGTTCGGTGGAGGAAAAATCATGGTTTGGGGTTACATTCAGTATGGGGCGTGCGAGAGATCTGCACAGTGGTTGGCAACATCAACAGCCTGAGGTATCAAGACATTCTTGCTGCCCATTACATTCCAAACCACAGGAGAGGGCAAATTCTTCAGCAGGATGGCGCTCCTTCTCATACTTCAGCCTCCACATCAAAGTTCCTGAAAGCAAAGAAGGTCAAGGTGCTCCAGGATTGGCCAGCCCAGTCACCAGACATGAACATTATTGAGCAAGTCTGGGGTAAGATGAAGGAGGAGGCATTGAAGATGAAACCAAAGAATCTTGATGAACTCTGGGAGTCCTGCAAGAATGCTTTCTTTGCCATTCCAGATGACTTTATTAATAAGTTATTTGAGTCATTGGCGAGACGTATGGATGCAGTCCTCCAAGCTCATGGGAGTCATACACAATATTAATTCTTTTTCCACTGCACCATGACTTTATGTACTGTACATTATTTCTGTTAAGTGACAAGACTTTTGTCTAAGCAAAGTCTGACCTTTCTGTCCTAATTAAATAATTAAAAATCAAGGCATGATAAGACTTTATTTTGGTAAAATAAGCGTAATCTAGAGGCCTTTGCCTTTCATATAAGCCACTTCTGATTCCAAATGATCAACTAGAAGTCAAGTTATTATTTGTTGTTCCTACAACTTGGATAGGCGACAAGACTTTTGTCAGGGGGTGTATATATATTTTATATATATACATATAATTTATTCATTTGTCCGTTTCACTAAATTACCACAAGGAATTTTTTTAATTTATTTAATTATTTTCATTAAATATACATGTGCACCAATCAGTGTTATTTTAGTATTATTTATATACTTTTGTTTGTTTGTTTGTTTTATTAAGATTGAGAATGTTTGTACTTTTATATTTTCAGTTTTCATTTTAATTTTAGTTAAATTATTATTAATTTGGTTATGTGCTTTTTTCATTATTATTGTTGTCTTTTATTTCAATTAATAACTTTTTTTATAACCTTGTTTTTAGTTAATGATAATAACCTTGGATCAAACACTCAAATGTTATATGTGCTTACTAAATAAATAATAATAGTTAAAAACAGGCCCTTTTTTTTGACATTATTTTTGGGCTGTTTTTTTGTTTTTGTTTTTGTTTTGTTTTTGTTTTTTTGTTTTTTTTCTCCCTTCCTGTAATACAAGGGAGAAAAACAAATGCTGTTTTACTAAACCATTTTTGAAACAAGGACATTTATTATTGATATCCCTCCAGAAGTGCTCAAAGCAGTGATGCAATATCATTATTTTGGTCGCTGCTATTGTAAACACCACAAAGCTTTAGGAGATCAGAGAACTAATAGGAATTTTGCTTCAGCTAACTTTTGAAACACAACTATCTGTAAATATGAATTTCACTTTAATGCCAAGCAGACAGACTGACCTATTAGGTAATCCGTTGGCTTTGCTGGAAATAGCCATTTAAAGCCTGGCTTCTCAAGCGAAAGATGCAGCATGACTAAATTATTACGAGACTTCTACTCTACTCTGCCTGCCTCTGCTTTAACTCACCAATCTGAATTGCAACTTCATTAGAAAAACACACAGAACACATGTATTGTTATCAATATGTAGAATATGTATGAAAAAATATGTAGAATATGTATGAAAAAATATGCTTTGGTAAATTATTTAATTGTATTATTTTACTTTAACTTCATTTAATTTGACTTTATTTTAACATAAGGTTTGAATTAAATTTAAAAAGATAAAATAAAATATTTAAAAATTAAAAATATTTACCTCCATTGGCAAACATCTGGCATCCATTTAACACAGACAAACATTTAATGTATTATTACTGATAAACTGTGAAAAATGTGAGCTTTGGTAAAATAAAATACAATAGTTTTCTACAAATTTGACACAAATTAATTGCACAAGTAATGGTTCTAACAAATTTTGGGGGTAAAATAAATGTAAGGCCACAAAACTAAACGGAAATAAAGATGAAAATCCCTTCCTTCCTCCCTCTCTCTGTCTCTCCCCCTTTTTTCCTTCTTTTTGTCTCAGTTCTCTTGGTCAGTGTTGGTAATTGAATAAGAAAGCTTTCAGCTCTATTATGTGGACAGCCGGGCAGCTCCACCACGTTCTGAAATGAGCTGTTGCAAACAATCAAGATCTGCATCAATTAGTTCTCCTCCTCCATTAAAGGACACAAGCAGGAGTTACCCAATTAATGTACAACGTTAGTAGCGTCTTTGCCCTGCAGTGAAGCATTGTGGGAACAATTTGCAGATGGTATCATCCTGTCATTTGACTGCTGTGTTACCTTTATGAGAATCGCTTTAAGGAACACCGTTATGAGAAAACGATATTCGTATAATCAAGCGAGTTGTTTGTGTGTGTATCGTGAGAGAGCGAGGGGCAAAATACTAAGCAAACTGAGAGAGGGACAATAAAAGAGAGCAGGAACCAGAGGAAATGAGCAACTGTGTGTCTCCTTGACAACTTTAAGCAGCTCTGAATGAAATGCCATTAGGATGCCTCTAATTGAAATGTTGCATGTGAAATTAAGGGCATTTACATAATTTAACAAAAGCCCAGTACTGTAATTAGCATGAGGGAAGGATTCTTTTTTCCTTCAAGCTTTTAAAACTGGTAATGTCATGTTATGGTTTGTGCCTGAAAAGACTAACTTAACTGTTTAATTTGTAACAATGACAAAACATGAACATAATTGACTCATTAATGGCCTATAGGCAACCTTCTTTCTGACTCCCTTCTGCATAGATTTTACAAATTAGGCACATAATCACTGTTCTGTGTTTTGAAGACGGCCCTTATTTTTTTTATTATCTTAGAGTACTTCGTGCATAGCATGTGTGCAAATGTTTCTGTTTTTATATCAAGATATTACATTGTATTCACCAACAAAAGTATACGCTGCAATAATTTTGATTAGTGCTGTCAAATGATTAATCGCGATTAATCGCATCCAAAATAAAAGTTTTTGTTTACATAATATATGAGTGTGTACTCTGTATATGTATTATGTATATATAAATACAAACACATGCACGTATATATTTAAGAAAAATATGTTATGTATATATATTAAATATATTTATATATAATATAAATATATAAATGTATACATGTAAATATTTTCAAAATATATACTGAATGTGTGTGTGTATTTATATATACATAATAAATAACAGTACACATACATATATTTTGTAAACAAAGACTTTTAGTTTGGATGCAATTAATTGCGATTAATCGTTTGACAGCACTACTTTTGACATAACTGAATACAAACGCACACACACGCGCACACACACACATTTTATTTTACACACACACATATACACATAAAATTGAATTATATTAACTAATTGTAAGGACCAAAAATTCATATTTAGCTGTGTTCATTCATTCAGATCTACCAAAAATTTAAAAGAGGTCGCACTTTAGTTTGGGTCCAATTCTCACTATTAACTAAGACTTTGCCTCCATAAACTCCTAATTTGTTGCTTATTAATAGTTAGTACGTTTAGGTGTGAGGTAGGGTTAAGGGATCTAAAACAGTGGTTCTCAAACCTGTCCTGGGGACCCCCAGCCACCACACATTTTGTATGTCTCTCTCATAGGCCACACCCATTTCAAGTCTTGCAGACTCCACTAATGAGCTGATGAGTTGAATCAGGTGTGGTAAATGAGGGAGACATACAAAATATGCTGTGGTTGGGGGTCCAGGGCAGGTTTGAGAACCACTGATCTAAAATATGATCATGCAGAATAATGCATTAATATGTGCTTTATAAGTAATGATAAACAGCCAATATTCTAGTAATATGCATGCTATTAAGCAACTTGTTAATAATGAGAATTGGTCCCTAAACCAAAGTGTAACCAAAAATGTGTATAAGTCCTGTAACTGATGACCTTTTTCAAGTCTCTCACTATTAATCACCTTTCGATAGTCTATTTTATACTGTTCTCTGGTGTAACTTTTTAAGTACTAATATTATTAGTCATCTTATCAAAAGTTTTAGAGATCATAAAAGCTGCATGGATGATAATTATTTAAAAAAAAAAAAAATGCTGTTTAAAATAATTATAGATTAAGTCTAACGTCTGGTCCTGTCAGCTTTCCAAAATTATTTCATGTTAACTTCCCCTTATAATTTCACTTGATATTTTGTGCTTTATGCCACACCTTTATCCTTTTTTATGTTTCTAGAACTTTTTCATTATGTCAGAATTTTAAACTCACTTGACAAAGTGTTAAGTGAATTAATTGGCACTATTGGTTCACACAGCCAAATTATCGTCTCACATATCTTTCTTTTATAGAAAAGCATTTTGTGCCATGCTGCCTCAGCTTTCACCTCATTATGCAGTAAAACCGGCTTAAATAATCCAGCGTGTGTCTCCATCTCTATGGGAAGTCAAAATTGGATTTTGTTCTTTGACTTTACTTTCTTCTTTTTTTCTTCTGTTTTTGCCTACTCCCCTCCACACAAAAGGACGAATTCCCCCCAAAAAGAAAGGAAGAGATACAGCAGAAAATCTGCCCCGTTAAACCTCCCACAATCCCCTAACCCCTGCTTTGTAATGGTCTTATTAGATTTGTATTGTCCAAAGGGGATTGCCCCCTTTATGAGGTGCAGGAATTTCTTTTCACTACCCATCAGACAAGGTAGTGGAGCGTGGCCGTCCCATCACTGACAATAACTCCTGGATTTGCTTTCTTTTTACCCCCTATCCCAACAACTATTCGGTAACACCCCTTCTCTCCCCATGTCCCACAGAGCTGTGCGCAGCCGACTGTGGTGGACATGGCATCTGCGTGGCGGGCAGCTGTCGCTGCGACGAGGGCTGGATGGGTGCCGGATGCGAACAACGGGCTTGTCACCCACGCTGCAGCGAGCACGGGACCTGCAAAGACGGGAAGTGTGAATGCAGCCCGGGATGGAACGGAGAACACTGCACTATAGGTGAGACGGAAGACGGATGCACTCATTTATGTGCGGGTGGGGTCGTGACGGGGGGAAGGGGCGGGCGAGGAGGTGTGAGAGAAGCATGCGTAATTGAATTTGTGCAACTCGGCATAGCATGAACAGGTTTGCTCAAGGATATGAGGCTTGTCTTCATGCATTTTAATGTGGGAATGTGCTAAGGTGTCTTTTCATTTCTACTCATCATTTCCCTCCTTTCTTATTCTGTCTGTCGTTCCTTTCGATTAGTTCATTTTAAACACAAACATTTGCATTGCACAAGCAGAGCAGTCACTGGAAAGACATTCTTTACGTTAGGAAATTAAACTGCGAAAACATTAAAACATTCATTATTTTTGCAGTTTTCTTTGGTAAGGAAATTGTTTAAGTTAGACACTTCAGCTTTAATTTAGTTTTATTTGAACTAAAAAGCAACAAGACACAGTGAATTTACTAAAAGAAAGGGATGATCTCACACTCTCTTGAATGATTTTAATTACATTTATCAACCCTACTGTATCATATTTGATATGCAAATGTCAAGGCCTCTAAATTATTAACTTTTTTTTTTCTGAAAATAATGTTGTACACAATGTCTTCTGTTGTCTGAGAGTTTATACTTGTTAGTAAGTAACAGGCCTTTTAGTATAATTGTAAAAATGTCCCTTTTTCAGGTCTTTTTGAAGTGAAATCTTTGCTAATTTTATGAAGTAAACCGAAAAATAACTTTTATATTGTTAGTAATACTTCAAGATGAAGAAAGCAACTTAGGTTTACTTCATTGAGGCAACCCGTCCAGTTAAAGGGTTAGTTCACCCAAAAATGAAAATTAGCCTGTTTTACTCACCCTCGAGGAATCCTAGGTGTATATGACTTTCTTCTTTCAGACGAATCCAATCGGAGTTGAATTATAAATTGTCCTGTTTCTGTTGAACAGTCCAAAACACATTAAATAAAGCATGCGCATCCATAATAAAACGTGCCTCACACGGCTCCAGGGCATGAATAAAGGCCTCCTGCAGCGAATCCATGTGTTTTTGTAAGAAAAATATCCATATTTCAAACATAATAAACACTTTTCTCTCACTTCCGCTGACTGTCGTACGCGGAAGCCGTTCCGGCGGATGACGTAGCACATATGCGTCACGCACGCGCCTGTGAGAGATGCTAGTCTCACGAGCAAAGAAAGAAAAGTTTCCTTTGTTTAGCAAAGGAAAACCAGTCTCCTCTTGGCTTATAACGAAATCCTCCGACATTTTTCTTTACAAATCCTCGGTTTGTACTTCTAATTCATGACCGGCGTTTTGTTTTGTTCTCTTTCTGCTTTCGTCACTAATCACGCAACACTGACGTCCTACGTCATCCGCCGGAACGGAACGTCAGATGAAGTGAGAGAAAAGTGTTTATGATGTTTGAAATATGGATATTTTTCGTACAAAAACACATGGATTCGCTACAGGAGGCCTTTATTCACCCGCCGGAGCCGTGTGAGGCACGTTTTATTATGGATGCGCGCGGTTTATTTAACATGTTTTGGACTGTTGTACAGAAACACCCGCCCACTGCAATAATAGAACTTAGAAGTGCCAGGACAATTTTTAATATAACTCCGATTGGATTCGTTTGAAAGAAGAAAGTCATATACACATAGGATGACTTGAGGGTGAGTAAATAACAGGCTAATTTTAATTTTTGGGCGAACTAACCCTTTAAGCCAGGTGTATTAGGTTGTGCCTTGGTCAGATTTTAAGATATTTAAGTGTTAACAGAAAGCGACTAGATAGTAGACGACAAAACAGCAGATGGATTCTTTCTCCATCACCTCCAGAGCAGGAAGACTGTTGAACACAACACCTTTTTGGGTAGTTTTGTAATGGAAATATGGGGTGGCGTGGATTATTGAGCCCCTAATGAAGCTAAGACAAACATAATGTTCTTATTTAACATGCACAACAGTGACCAGCAGTTCTCCCTGCCTGTTTACCTTGTACTAACTATTTAGAGACAAAATCGTTCACATGAATACATGCCCCTGGTGGTCCTGGAACAGCATTTGACAAAATTGACCTATAGCATGAAATATAACTATAGTTTTATACACATCAAATCATTCTTTCTTTCTGTTTACAAATATTGTAGTCAAGCTTGTTACCTTGTTAAGCTATTGTAAGTTATTTTGATTTCTTTAGATGTTATTCAAAAAAAAAATAAATAAATGTATTTAGACTAAATTTTTGGTAACAGGTTGCAAAGAATCCAGTATTGTTTCTTAAGGTTAAGCACCTCCCTTCAATGACCATTTGTTGAGAAAGAAAAGTTAAATACTTTAAAGTATGTAAAAACCATTTTAAGAGTTTCAGACCCAATTTTGTACCTTATTTGTTGAAAGTGCCACCTAACCTTAACCTACCCCTTATTTGACACACCAGTAATTTGGTTGATAACAGTGTTGCACCTGACACCATCTTAACCGTAACTCTAAAATTTGATTGGTTGATTGGAATGGTGTTCTGGGAACATGAGTAAATCACATTAAGTGCTTGACATTTGTTTTCCATCTCACCTAAAGAATGTGAATGGGCCAATAAACAGTCTGTTCTGTGAGCTTTAACCAGTGTTTCTGTCTCAACATCGTGTCTCTCTGTTCTACTCTTTGTCTCTCACCCTCTCTATCTTATCCAAAAACATTCATGACATATCTGCTCTGAACTTACATAGTCTAAACTGATATTGTATTTTTTTTTTTCCAGCTGTAACAATTGATTTTGTCTCTGAGTTTATCAGTCAATGGCCCCAAAAAGAAAAGACTCCTCTGAAAACAGCTTCTCGTAGAACACCAGAGGTGAACAAAGCAAAGAAAACAGTTTCTATTTTGATCTTATGAACTTTCCAGAAGTAAAACCAGAAATGCAGGAGTGCTGTTATTTATTTATTTATTTTTCTGGGGCCAGTGAACTAGCATTCCGTCTTTTAATATTTTCTTGATGCATTATTGATGTTCTTCATACATGTAATATGGAAGCAGAATAATGACAATAGTTTTTGAAACAAAAAGCATGCTAAATTCCACAAATCGAAAAAAAAAAAAAGATGCATTGCAATTAACAGTGCTTGCATTTTAATGCCTTGTATTTCCAGGGCTTGCATTTTTAGATCCTGAAATTTAACATAGTTGTTTATTTAAGCTGTGAATATTTCGATTCAAAATATTTCACACACATTTTCATAATTAAAAATTCAGTAATTCATATTCACCTTCCAGAATTCACTTCCAAAATATTCAATCTGTTTAAAAATACAATGTATAATATTCAACAGGCAAATTTCAGTCATTTTATTTCACTTTCAAAATTCGCTGCCACAAATTCACTGGTTAAAATTCGGCAGAAAATTTAGCGGTGCACATCCGGGAGCCTCAGGAATAGCAGTAGAGCACCAATGCATGATCTCCAGCTGATGTCAGCTGATCACCAGCAGGTGGCGCAAGCGGCTGTTGATGAAGGCCATGTGTGGATCAAGTCATTCATTTACAAAAACTGATTTGCAGAAATGGAGCAAGCGATAAGTAGAAGTTTTGATTATCGGGGCCAGTATAAACGTGGAAATGCTGATTGTGTGTATGTTTAATTCAACATCTTCGCTGTTTCCCGTAGCCAACATGTAAGCAGCTTTCTCTACCACAAAGGAGATTATAATGCTCTTTTACCCAACGCTGAAGTACAGAACTAACATTACATCTGAGGAAGACATATATTGCTTTCGGTTGCTTAGTTTCTGTAACTTTGTATCATGGCTTGTGTGACGCTGTGCTGTAATACTGGGGTTCCCCTCATACGTCACACTCCAGGATTCCCCAACGACGCATAACGCGCCTCAGTGAACTAATACAGTGATATAAGACCTCAGATCTCACAATACACTTTTTTGATGATTATGTGAACTATATCGACAGTTAAGCAGATGTAGAATATGAACGAACGCGCAAGGTTTCACGCTGTTTCCCTCAGAAATCGGTTAAAGAAAACGCATTACGTAGCTCAGTACTGCACTAATGCAATGACAGCTATCAGGCTTGTTTGAGATGCGCCTCGCCTGAAATGTAGGTGAGAGTAGGCGGCTGCAGTGAGGGGAGGAGAGAAATAAACAGAGTCAAGACGGACAGTTCTGCCCTCTCGATGTGGAGCAGATACCTACGAGATTAAAGGCGGATATCGCATTATTCACACTCATGTGCTGTGCTGCTGATAAACTTGATATAATTTCAGTTCTGTTGCTTTTATATGAATATAAATATGATGAACAAGACACTCAAGTACTTGGTATTTAATCTCATACGAAAGGCGTATTTATCCATTTCTACTTTAATACAAACATGTATTTTAGATTTTTATAGAAATATGACAACAATCACGTTTCACACAGAGATCGCACTGTTATAGTGTTTGGGAATATTCAAGCATAATTTAAATACACAATCACATGAAATCAGATTTAAAATATAAAACATTTTAGCAGAGAACGCAGCATCACAGTTGTCTGAACAAATGAGCATGAAGCTGTGTCGTCAGCAAGTCGTTTCCCATCATGCTTTTGGTCAGCGTAGTCGGTGGAGAGCAACTGTGCGCGACTGCTCAATCAGACACAGCTGCCTCGCCGTCACGAGAGTTTTTTGGCACACGTCAGCATGACATCAGAACAAGGCGGACGTAACTCGGACACTTTTTATTTATTTATTTTAAAATATGTTTATGGTTACTATTTTTTATTTGTTTTTCTCTTTATATTTCTTTTTTGTTATTACTATTATTGAGGTATTTACTGTTTTGTATTCTGGTTATGTATTTTATTGCTTTGACTGTATCCCCTGTGAATGTTATATAATTAATAAAAAAATAAATAAATAAAAACTCTCTTTCTAACCGGCATGCATCTCGCGGTGATCACCGGTGATCGGTTCTGAGCAGATTTTGCACATCTCAAACAAGCCTATTAAAAGACCAAGCTCAGATCTTACTGATGATGCAAACAGATGAGGATATGAACACAAGTTACGGAACGCGCAAACTGCACGTTAAATATTTCCCATAAAGAAAACACTTAACGTGGTTTGTTGCCTCAGTGATAATAAATGATTAAATTCAGCATCTAATTAATAAAATATATTACTGTATATTATGTACATTTAAGCAGATGAGCCCAGAATATGAGCCCACAACCTACAAGTTTCTCCAAACAATTTTTTCTCCCATAGAAAACCAAGCGCGGTAGTTTTAGGTTTGATATTCGCTGCATATTTGCCTAGGCTGCTTTAGGGACCGTCTGCAAATTTACCTCACAGTACAAAATGAAGTAATCATTTATAAAATTATTTAAATTTAATTATTAAATTCCAATAATTTATTCAAATTAATGTTTACAGTAAATGAATAATTTACTCAAACTGACTAAATATATATTGCCAATAACTCACCTTAGACAATAATTTCTGTAAGTATTTACACTACACAAATATTTTTAAGAAAAAAAATGACATTCACCAATTCACCAAAATGGGATTTTTCGTGTTCCAAATGTTGTATGTTACTAGTGACCAGACTGACTTACTACAGTTGAAATTTTGCCAACATCTTCCTCACTGTACATACAGTATATAATTATTCTTAAGAAATTACTGTAATTCACAAAGTTTTTTTTTCTTTTTTTTCTTTAAATATGCTCCAAAGGTTGTAATACATTCCTAGTGACTAGACTGACTTACTATAGGTGAAATTTTGCTAATACCTCCCTTAATGTACATAAAGCACATCAATATTTTATACTACAACAATTTAGAACATGAACAATTCATTTTGAGGTCTTACAATTTTTTTTTTTTTTTTTTTTTTTTAATAATTGTGAATTGTACATACAGTAAGGGAGATACTGGCAAAATTTCACAACGTACTACAACCTGTGGAACATGAAAAACCCTTTTGGTGAATTACTGTAGTTTTTTAAAAAGATATTTGTGTACTGTACATACCGTAAGGGAGATATTGGCTAAATCTAACCTGTAGTAAGTCAGTTTTGTATCTAGCAAAATACTACAACCGTGGGAACATGAAAAAATAAAAAAAAACTCTTTCCAGGGATCTTTTATATGTAAATAATTGTGTACTGTACAAATATATAAAGGGAGATATTGGCAAAATCTCATCTGTAGTAAATCACTATGAGCAATACAAGCTTTACAATTCGACAGTGTGTTATTTTAAATGTTAAAAGTCATTTTAATTTAAATACTTTGGACGTTTTAACCCAGTCGGTGGAACTGTCAGACGGCCCATTGGGTGCAATAGCGTGTCAATGCTTTCTCCGGTTTACACTTGCAGCATACACCTAGGCGGTTTTGAACTCCTTTTTTATGTCGATATAAAGTGGTTGCTTACTGTTAAAACTAATCATGGTATTGATGTCTTTGTAGGACTGTCGACTCTATAGATGCAGCCTGACCTCATTTGCTTGCCTGTATATAGTTTGCATAATCATCAGTAAAGTGTATTGTGAGATCTGAGGTCTTATATCACTGTATTAGTTCACTGAGGCGTGTTATGCGTCGTTGGGTAATCCTGGAGTGTGACGTATGAGGGGAACCCAGTATTACAGCACAGCGTCACACAAGCCATGATACAAAGTTACAGAAACTAAGCAACCGAAAGTAATAAATGTCTTCCTCAGATGTAATGTTAGTTCTGTACTTCAGCGTTGAGTAAAAGAGCATTATAATCTCCTTTGTGGTAGAGAAAGCTGCTTATATGTAGGCTACGGGAAATAGCGAAGATGTTGAATTAAACACACACAATCAGCATTTCCACGTTTATACTGGCCCCGATAATCAAAACTTCTACTTAGCGCTTGCTCCATTTCTGCAAATCAGTTTTTGTAAATGAATGACTTGATCCACACATGGCCTTCATCAACAGCCGATTGCGCCACCTGCTGGTGAGCGGCTGACATCAACTGGAGATCATGCATCGGTGCTCTACTGCTATTCCTGTGGCTCCCGGATGTGCATGGCCGAATTTTAACCAGTGAATTTGTGGCAGCGAATTTGGAAAGTGAAATAAAATGACCGAAATTTGCCTGTCGAATATTATACATCGTATTTTTAAATAGATTGAATATTTTGGAAGTGAATTCTGGAAGGTGAATATGAATTATTGAATTTTTAATTTTGAAAATGTGTGTGAAATATTTTGAATTGAAATATTCACAGCTTAAATAAACAACTATGTTAAATTTCAGGACCTAAAAATGCAAGCCCTGGAAATACAAGGCATTAAAATGCAAGCACTGTTAATTGCAATACATCTTTTTTTTTTTTTTTTTTTTTTTTTCCATTTGTGGAATTCAGCATGCTTTATGTTTCAAAAACTATTGTCATTATTCTGCTTCCATACATGTACCATAGTGAGACATAGCATCCCAACAGCAAGGATCATATATTCTCATAAAGCGTGTGACATTAAAGGCGGTAAGTGTGACGGTCCGTGATGTAATGTACAGAATGTTCGACAGATGACGTGTTGACTCTCCACTGCTGTTTGGATTAGAACGTGATCGTCTCATCAGTGACATGCTCTTTCTTTATAAAGCTTTTGACGTTATTACAGTCTGAAACCTGAAGGATGTACTTATATATATATATATATATATATATATAAATACTTATGCAATTTGTTTACAAATTATAATGGTGACATTTTCCAAAAAGTCTGCATGTAATACATTCTGAAAATATTTATTATGCATTATCAGCTATCCTTCATAAAGCCATATATATGCACTATGCATCCGTTTTAGAATTTATAGTTATAATCAATTGTAATACTTAGCCTATTCAGAATTTAAAAAAAATGTCTAACATACGGCATTATGAAGAGTTTTATAATGGTTTATATATACAGGCTTCATAGAAAGTGTTGCCAAAAAATCCCCCACCTGTAATACATGTTCTGATAATCCGAGACTTCTCGCTACATCTGTTTTCATCTCTCTCTTTCTCTACCCTGTCACACCATACCTTTAACTTTCTCCCAGCCTGTGATGTGACGTGTTGCTTTTTGCATGTTATTGTCCTTGCTATAGCTTATGCAGCCTCTGTGTTTCTGTAAACGTAGAAGTCTCAAGTAACCAGCCCATGCCTCTAGCTGTCTGTCTTGTCATGGAAGCAGCACTGTTCAGAACCTCCCTTATATGTCCTTGTCTTTTATCTCCCCCTAAAGCTCACTATCTGGATAAGGTAGTGAAAGGTATGGCACTCCTCCTGTCCTATCTTTTCTTCCTCTCTCATGTTCTGTCATCCATCATATTTCTATTAGCCCATCCTTCATAACGCTCATCCTGAAAGGGTTGCGCTTCTATTTCATTCTGCCCATGCTTCATACCACACTAACCACAGTCCTCGCCGCATCATGCTGCTGTTGTGCCACCACATCCTATACGTTGCTCTGCCACCTCGCCACTTAGCACCTTCGTGCACACTGATTAGGCGGCGCGAGAGCCGGAGCGTCTCCTTAGCCGCCGTATCCCTGCTGTGGAACTCAAGGGGATGGATGGCCCACAGGATCCAAGGAGGGAGGGCTGGTGGAGGGTCACGGACCTTGCCAACCGGCGCCATGCATAATGGATGTTCAGTGCAGCTGTGTAGCACAGCAGAGGGGGTTCGGAAGGAGGGGTGGGGGTTCTGAGAGGTGCTGAAGCGGCAGCCTCTCTAATTAAAGCATGCTATGCACCAGTGATGCCAAGGCCCCGAGCCGCCCACACCCCCTACCTGCTCCTTTTTTTTTTCCTTTCATGTGTCTGGTTTCCTTGCTCTGTGAGACCACCCCTTCCCTCTCTTTCTCGCCACATAGAGAGGCTGTGCGGCTAGCGTGAACTGCAGGGGTCGCGCGAGGCAGTTTGTGGCCCTCCGGAGCCGTTTCAGCCTGATGCGCGGGTGCGCTCCACAGGGGCCTCTCTCTGAAAGGGCTGCCAATTACGCTGAACTGCTGCCAGCAGAGTACAGATATTTATTTATTTAGTTCTTTAATAAGCATTCAGAACAGACCATTCAGATGTCTCGCCACTGCAGACTGTGCAGCTGTTTGTCTGTTTGGGTGTTGAAGGAGGAACCTGCTGTCTACTGGACAGGCTCATCCTTTGCTTGTTAGCAAAGCATATAACTGTCACTGCCTGCCTTGGAGCACAAAAAGACTGACCTTACACCGATGTGAGGTCAGCTGGAGGCTGCGAATGCAAGTACAACCATGTGTTTTGTGATCTGCCTTTTTGCAACTTCCGTTGACAGTAGAGAAAAGACAAGAAATGAGATCATCCAAAGGTCTTGTCCCTTAGTCGTCCTCAAAGTGCATGCTTTGTTGACATAGCATTGTGTAGACTTTTTAGTAGTACTCCAATGAGAAGTCCAAAGCATCAAGGAAGTGTAGATCCTGCAAAAGAGACACCTTACTGTGCAGAGTGAGACATGCTTCTGCTCCTGAAGGTCCACATTTCTGAAGAGTTTAGCTTCAGCTCGATCCAGTACACCTGCCTGGAACTTTCGAGAAAGAATATTGACCTTGATTAGCTGGTTCTGGTGTGTTTAACTGGGATTACAACTTAAAATCTGCAGGATGGTGGTTTATTCTTTCAAGAGTATCTTTAGACAGTATCATGCAAGTCATCAAAATTGCTATTTGGGATTCTTTACCCAAGAGCAGTGCTCTCAAACTCAATTCCTGGAGGGCCACAGCTCTGCAGAGTTTAGATCCAACCAGCTCCAACTCACACCTGCTTGGAAGTTTCTAGTGATCCTGATTAGCTGGATCAGGTGTGTTTGATTAGGGTTGGCGTTAAACTGTGCAGAGCTGTGGCCTCCAGGAATTGAGTTTGAGACCAATGCCCAAGAGTATCATAGCTCACTGTGCCAGCGCATGTGCTCTAACCACTATACTACAGCTCCATTGCTCTTTCTTATATTTACATGACATTGTGCTGATCTGTGCAGCTATATAATTATGTAAGTCAACATTACAGCCCACTTTCTTGATGGATTCTCCATTTAGGTGTAGACTTACATGCTATGGCAAAGATCAGCGATATATTTTTTCTTGTGTCAGATGCTGCTAAATGTGCTAACATATATCAGTTATTGAAGCACAGCTGTTCTGGAACATTGAGCATAGCATCATCATGATGCACAAAGCCTAGATGAAAACACTGCATGCCATTCCCCATTGAGCCATCTTTAGAAATGATCATGGCTTTTAGAGGCATCTCGGATTTCTTTCTTATCAGGCATCCACCACCTTTCTTTCGCTATACAAACTCCCACTCTCTCTCTCCCTTCCTTTAGTCTCTATGATGTTCGAGCAGTGGCTGTGCTAACTGTCGCTGACAAAATAGGTCAGCTCAGACATCTTGGAGAGCGGCTCTTGGCTTGTGAAAAGCATGTCAGGATTTTACATTCGATGGTGCAGGGTTTCTCGTCTTTCGTCTATGTTTTCATCTTAGGAAATGGAATTGGACAGGTAGCTGATAAGTGGCCGTGAGGGGAGGAGTAAACATATGACAATGACAGACATTCTACGCTGCCGTATGGAGTGTACACCTGTGCTATCTACATCCTGTCAGCATTAACCTCCCTGCTCAAGCGCAGCCCTGTGAAATCCTATTTTCAAATGTGTCATGACATTCAAATTATTGGAATAAAACAGAATATGGTTTGTGTTGTATCTGGCGCTTATGGTTTCCACATTTAAGACTAGTCTACTATCTAAAGCTAAGGTTGTTATTTGTATATTACCCAAGAAACACTGTGATTATCCATATTGCTGTTTATCTAGTTGAGATAATTGGGTTTTTTTCCAGGTTAGATTTTGCCTCTACCTTTCTTGTGTCTCATTGTCTTGCCTCTTTTTTTCTTGCTCTCTCTCTCTTTCTCTTTAGAGCTGAGTTCTGCATCTATTGTACAGCACTAATGAGAATGTATTGATCTGGAGGAGCTCTGCAGTATGAGTCTGCCTCTATAGGATAAAAGGTGTATCAGTTAATCACCTGAAGTTATCACTGTTATTACTGAAACACTCTTTTTGACTCACAACCCTTCATTTTGACTTTTTCGTCTGGGATGTAGTAACTAGGCTTTGCAACGTCTTGTCTATTATACACTCTAAAAAAAAAAAAACGGTGCTATATAGCACTAAAAGTGGTTCTTTGGCTCGTAATCATAGGGGAACCACTTCTGGTGCTGTATAGCACCAAATCTTGGTGCTTCAGTGGTTCATCAGCGGTTCTTCACCGGATCTTTGGCACCGCTACCATATGCAGAACCTGTTAAGCTCCTGTATGGTTCTTCAGCGATTCTTCAGTGGTTCTTTGGGGTGATTAAGGTGCTATATAGCACCACTTCCGTACAAAGAACCTGTTAAGCTCCTTTAAAGGTTCTTTATGAGCCAAAGACCCACTGGTGGTGCTGTTTAGCACCATTTTTGTTGAAGAAATACAGTGCTATACAGCAACTCTTATGGTTCTACATAGCACCTTTGAAGATATGGTGCTATATAGCACCAAAAGTGGTTCCCCTATGATTACGAGCCAAGAACCACTTTTAGTGCTATATAGCACCATTTTTTTTTTTTTTTAGAGTGTATAGTGTAATGTTTTTTTTGGTGAAAAGTGCCCTCTGTAATGTGTATGCTTTGCTTTTGTGTGCACAGAGGGCTGTCCTGGTCTGTGCAATGGCAACGGCAGATGCACACTGGGTAATAATGGCTGGTACTGCGTTTGTCAATTGGGCTGGCGGGGAGCAGGTTGCGACACATCAATGGAGACGGCCTGCAGTGACGGCAAGGACAATGACGGAGGTACAAACACAAACACGCTGCCTTGACATTTATTATGAAGATTTAGTAGTCTTTGCTTGGGTCTCTTCTTCTCTTCTCTTTCTATTGCTTACACCGGAGTTGTTTACAATGCCTGTGCTGTTGTCAGTTTGTCACTAAGAACACTAAGATCTAGAGTTTGCCTTGAGCACCTTCATTGAGCTAAAAGCTGGCAGCTCTTTAAATAGCATCGGAAATGGTCAGACCTTCCCTGTGGGTCCACTTGTAGAAGAGTGAGTTGTTTTAGTCAAAATCATAGGCTTCAAGTTCCCCAAGCTAAAAGAGAGACATACCAAGTTCACATCACCTAGTCTCCATTTCCCAGCAAGTAACAGCTAAGAACCGACCCCCTGCCAAGCCTCTAAATCAAAGGTAGCCTTGTCCTGTCACACACCATACTGAGCATAAAACATCTTTGCACTGAAGAGCACACTCTTTGGGGAGATCACATATCATTGTTCTGCTATAGTTACCAAACCCCTGGTTTAGCACTGTCTAGCATTTAATGCAACTACAGGCTCAGTGGTGCTTTTGTGACCTTCCTAAATAATCGCTTTTTAGATATTCACATGAAAACAGCAAAAAGAGGTTGTTAGGGTATCCAGATAAATGGAAAAGTTTGCAGACCAAACTAAAATGATGATAACATAGAATACGAAAAAGAAAGTGCTAGCACATATGCTAGTAGTAAAGCAGTCAGTTGGTGGTACTATTGCGGCGACTGAAACAAGCAGTGTTGACGCTTCCACCAGGAGAGGTGTTATTTTTATCATTTGGCCCATCTGGTCAGAGAGGTTCCTGAAAGTAGAGAGAGAGGAAGAGAGAGAGATATTAGAGAATAAGGGATGACCCACTTCAGTACATTAAAGGGTTCCTCTCAGCATGGCCTGGAGTCCTGAATTATACCAGTTGAATTATAGGAGGGAGAGGCTGAGCTGCCTGTAAAGGTGTGGAAACTGTTGGAAAGGGGGAAAAAAATGAAAGAAAAAAAACATGAAGGAAATAAGAATCCAGACTGGCTCTAACTTACTGCAGTAACGCAGCTGTAGGGCACAGAAAGCCATCCAACAGAGGCAGTTATTTCTCAGAAGTTTTCAAGATCCTGCTAACAGTTTGCCCATGTTCGTCTTGGGATGATGAAATCTTTTTCCTCTCCTTTAAAGATACTGACCTAGGGGAATGACGTTAGCTTGGACAAAATAATCATGTTGGAAGGCATCTGTGCTGCAGGTTCTGAACATTTCTGGAAAACCAGGTCATACTTGATCAGGCTTGTTTCTGAAACATTCACTGGTGCATTCGCCCACAGTTTGGGTCTAATGAGGCCCTAAAACTTAACCCCCTTAAGCCTACCTCAATTGAATCTGAAAGTGTGGCACCTTGTCTACAGTGGTCTACAACCTCTGACTAACTGTCAGTGCAGCTTATAAGCAGATAAAAATAAGTAATTTTGTGAAAAAAACACTGATTTATTTTCTGACACTACATTCCCTTATTAACGATTAAACCTCTCTTTATTAGATGGGTTGATGGACTGCATGGACCCGGACTGCTGTTTGCAGACATCATGTCACACCACATCTCTGTGTGTGGGCTCCCCTGATCCACTGGATATTATCCAGGAAACCCAGATCTCTTCCACTCTGAGCACCCTGCAGTCCTTCTACCAGCGTGTCCGCTTCCTGGTGGGCCGGGACAGCACCCACATCATCCCTGGCAACAACCCCTTCGATGGCATGTAAGTGTTTCTTGAGTAATGTTTGCAATTTTTGTGCAATTTCTTACAGTTTAAGTTCTCTTTTCCATACTTCTCCCAAATCCCAATCCACCATAGTGGTAATATTTAGATCAATCAGTAACTATAAGTAGATGCTGTCAATCCATCTGCAGCTCTTGTTCCTGTAAACAAACAGGGCATGGGGCTCATCCCAAGGTGCCCCAAAGATGTTTCGTATGAGAGAACAGTGCTGTCACTGTGTGATCCCATGTGACTTTTCATCTTTTGCCTCCATTTTGTGGCGTTCCCTTTTTATCTGTAAACAATACCTAGAGTGAACGCCACTTTTGCATTTGCATCCCACTCATGCACTGGTCTCGTCCCTCTCTTTTTCTGTTCTCAATTGAAATGAGCACAAAAGACGCTACTAGAGACTTGGGAAAAAGTTGTGTTCCTTTGAAATGTCGTAGAGTATCCCCGCATTTCCTTTCATGAAAGCAGAGCTGACATTTCAAAGGCAAAAATGAAAACTTAACAAGCAAATGAGCATCTTTTTGTGCTCTCCATGGAGAATGTCTCTAATGGTGTCGCCCAGGGTGCGTTGACGTTTTGATTCGTATCTCCATAAGGCATAATGTGCCAAAGAGGTCTTCGATTCAAAGCCTTCTGTTTTTAGACCTTGTTCATTTGGAAACTCAAGTGGAAATTTCTTGTTTAGAGGGGTTTCGGATCAGTGAACAGTCCTTCCCTGAACTATAGTGAGCAGGGTATTGTTTTTACATCTCTTAAATGGCCATTTCCCACAGTTCAGCTCAGACTCTGGACCAAATGGCCTTTTGCTTTGCGTGACTGATCCTCTGGCAAATACGGACTCCCTTTGTCTAATCTGCGCTGTCCTAATGAGACTCTGATCACTTCAAAGCTGTCCAGCGCTCTCCTTCATGCACTCATTTCAGTCCTATCTGCCAGACGTTCTTCTGTTGCATAAATCACTGCGCCCTCAATCAAGTTGTGTCAGAGTGTCCGATGCGCATAACCTCATGCAAAGATGAAACACTGGACTTTGTTTGATATTGCCTTTTGTGCACATGTCACCCGGTATTCATGAAATGCTCTTGTAATACCCTGTGACATTTTCCCAAGGTGACATTTTTGCAACGCTCGGTAGGGAGTCTTCCCTCTTCATTATTTCAAGACGGGAGTCTCGGCCTACCCTTCATCACCATCATCTCCCAAGAAAAAAAAAAGAGACATAAATAAATAAAAGCTTTAGAAGTCGGCCAGCAGCTGCAAGATCGGAGACCTTGATTCACCTAAAAATATCAGGGTTGATATATTATTTATTACCTCTTCGTTCCTCCGCCCACTGACAGATATGAGAGCGGCTGACAGCAGCCCAGATGGACCTCTTAGACATAGCCACAGTCGGTCTAAAAGAGCCCCTTGCCATCACCTGATCAGGCCTCTTTATTGATTCCACAACCACCTCTGCATACTCAGAGACATGTCAAAAATGCACATCTGACATTTTCAACCACAAGAAAGTAACATGGCTGGGAATGATCAAAGTCACCCATCATCCCTGTTTTACAAGGCTCACCTGTCTGAAACTTTTCGAATGTTCTTCCAGTGTTCTTTAACCTCTACAGCATGCGCTCTGTTTATCTGAACACCATGGGTCGCACAAAAGAATAAATGCGCTTGCCTGGAGATGCACTTGGGTCAAGTTGTTTGCTTGCTGCATCTGAGTGTACTTAGCCCCTTTTACCATCATGTGGAGATGGCGAAGGGGGGTGGCCTGAAATGGCCCATTATTTCTCTCCATTTAGCCTATTTAGAACATGTTGCAGTTTCTGCGAAATGGAAGAACTGCTGTACGCAGATATAATGCAAGAGAGGGAGCATGTTTTTATGTTTAGCCCCTCTTACAAAGTTTTTTAAGTAATTAGCAGTGCTTGCTAAGGCTTCACACCATGTTTATTTACAGGAACGAAGACCGTAGATGAATTGACAGCATCTGCTGCAAAAATTAGGAACAGTGATGCTTTTGGGTTGTTGCTAATGCTTAGCAATGCCCTGATAATAACCCAAGTTTCATAGTGGCTGTTTACATATGCAGATCTAATTAGCTTGTTAGCTTTACAGTGCTAAAGAAACTTGCTGCAACTTTTATTTGATAATTCTGCTTCAACAGAGTTTGCAAACATTAATTTTGCCCATTAACCATTTAGCTTTTTTTAGCCTTTCCCAAACGCATAAGCATTCAGACCACTCTGTACGTACAAAAATGTTTCTTAGCGCTTCCAGAAGCTGCCTTTCAGGACAGTTTACCGTGCTTTCCTTCATAGTTGTTTAAGATGTCTCTTCTAATATCAAGTCAGACGCAGCCTACAATTTGCTTCTATTACGTGGTTGTCAACGCAGTGCTACACAAGGTGATATCTCTGTTGTTTATAAACCTCCTTCCACTTTTATCTGCCTTGTTTGAGAGAGGGGTTTGCTGAATAAATGAACTTTAGACTTTTTGTCTAGACCACGTCACTGTTCTTCCTTTATCTTCTTCAGATCCATTTAATATCAATATTTAATTCATTTGTCGTGGACTTGTTTTATCAGCTCGGCATATTTCGCTGTGGCTCAGAGCCGACAGTTCCATTCAGTGCACCCTGTGAAAACTTGCATCGCTGCCCCTTCTGAATGGGAATACTCTAAATCAAACTGTCACCTCGAGCAATGTTGTAGATAGACAAAAGCTTTACACATTATATATCTCTCTCTCTCTTTCCACCCTTTTATTTAGTGATCTTTCTTTGTCACTTGTTCTGTCTCTATTTTCTATTCTACTTGAGTTCGCTCGCGGTCTGATAATAGACATTGTGGTGGGGCTGTGCACTTGTGCGCTATCTCTGCTAGCTTTGTTTACAGGGACGCAGAGCCGAGCCAAGGACTGCTGAAGGTGAGAGGCTGCTTAAATTAGCATAAAGTTAGCCTCCCTGGGACAGGGATATTGTTGGGTCTGTGATCTTGCCCGCAGTAAGGACAGGAAGGGGCCAGCCTCTTACACACCGGTGTTAATTGTTCCGCTACCTGGCAAATGTTTAATACCTAATACCTTCATAGAAACAGCCCCAGTGTGTAATTTTTTCCTAGGTGCTTTTTTTATTTAACCTAGCTGATGTGTGTAATTTTTTGGATGTTAATGTACTTTAATATCATGTTTTACTGTATAAGCCATTTCTTGTCTAATTTCTATTTCTGGCTTTCAGTTAGGCCTATATTAGATCACATGGTATGCCTATTATTCAATCAAATTAATTAAAAATATTACATCATGTGGCAGACAAAATGTATGAACTTACAAAACATAACGGCTCTAATATTTGTATAATGGTTTTAATGTATATATATTTTTATTTTTTTGTCCTTTGTAATCTCCAACCTGAACAGCATGAAGCCTGATTAAAAATCTCTAACGTTATGAGTCAGAAGTCGTGTCAAGCGGGGAGTTGTTTTGTACTTGTTGAGGATTTTAAGAATCTGTGTTTGACTTTTTCATATCGATCAGTAGGTCGGAGCTCCTGAGGCAGACTGATAACATCAGATAGAGGCAGTTTCAAGCCCAGATATCTGCTGTGATTGAAAGCACTCATACCTCCGCATTGTTCTCTCAAACAGCAGGAATGACACAAACACTATTCCATTTTTTTGCTCTTATCTTTTGCTTCTCAGACAGGAAACCCCACTGAGGTTTCCTCAGATCTGTGGGATTCATTTAATTTATTATATGTGTTTACAAATAGCATCTGATGCTTTTCTACACTGTAAAACAACATGACCTGTTTTACTCAGTATGATTTTCATTTTTTAACCTCACAGTCATGCCTGTGTTATCCGGGGACAAGTAGTGACTTCAGATGGGACTCCGCTGGTCGGTGTAAATATCAGCTTCATTAACAAACCAGCCTATGGGTATACCATCACCAGACAGGATGGCAGGTAAGTTGTAGCATGGGATGAAATGGTGTTTAAAGATCTGGGTTAGCAATTAAAATGTAAATATATTGAAATTTTTTCATGTCACGATCATTATGCATGCACCTTTAACCCACATCTCTGCACTCTAACTCCTTTCTGTATGGCAGAATGTTCTATAATGTGCTGAAAATAAAATTGGAGGACAATTTTATTCCCAGCACACCATTGCACATTTTGCCTGTTTGCTTGGATGTTGCTTTTTGTAGCCATAAACAATCTTCCATCTCCCTGGCTCTCTCTATTTTTCCCTCTCTTTGCTCGTAAACACATGTTCTCCCTCCCACAACAGCCCATCAAGCACTGCAAGAACAGAGTCAGTACGGCATGAAATCACCAGTGCACCTGTTTGCTTGCTTAAAAATGGGAAAGCTGTCTTTCTGTCTAACTGATTTTGTTTGATTGTGGTCTGTTCTATACTGGTGCCATTGCTTTTTAAATTACTTATTTCTCTACTTCCAAAGAGGTCCCTCTGCTTCTCTGCCAACCACTAGAGTCAGATTGACCAAGTAGCATGCAGTGGATATTCATGTAATACAAAATTTTGCCTAAAGTCAGACTCTGGAAATCCTAAAAGCCATCCATTATACATCTCCCTTGATGTATTGAGTCACTTACGCAACCCTGATTTCCTGAAGGAGAGAGCAATATGCTGTGTCACGTAATCAACAACCACTTAGCTATAGACGGCAGACTTCAGACGTCATATGATTATTAATGTAATGGAAGTCGTGAGAGATTCAATCCTCCTTGGAACCAAAAATATAACATTATCTCAATATTTTATTCTAAATAATCAAAATAGGTTTGGAGGGTCAAGTTAACAAACTAAGAATGTTTAATTAGCGTTACCACTAAGTTATAAAAACATTATTTTTAACATTATGTTCTCTGAATGTCAAAAAGTTCACTTTTTTAAAATTTTTAAATGATAGAGAAAATATTAAGGGAACATTCTGTTTTGTTATTTTTTCATTATCATTTATTCTATTTGAACTTGACTTTTGAATGTTCTCTGAACCATCTGAAACAAGTTGTTAGTAATGTTTAAAATTCCAACTAAAATGGTCCATGAACAATGTACTGTATAAATGATGTTTCTGTGCTAACATGTTGAAAACATTAATAAAGACCAGATAACATTATTGTAAGAAGGTTTTTTTCATAACTTTGAGAGAACATTACCAGAATGTTCTTGCCAGAAAATCCTGACAACATTCACTGTCCTTGGGATAGTGGTAGCTAATGGTTTTATTATAGAAAAAGTGTAGTAACCATGTTTTTTGGTGTATAGATTACATTTGTATAATCACAGTTTTACTACAAATGCCATTGTTAAACTAGTGTAGCAAAACCATGGTTATTTTGTGGTTACCATGGTTTAACTATAGGTTTTCCTTTATTTTGTATTATTTATTTATTTATTTATTTATTTATTATTTTTTTGTAGTAAAACCATGGTTAATTTTATATAATAATACAAATTTTATTACATTGTGTCTAAACTAACAAATAACTAAAGTAAAGCTCCACTTGCTCTCACAATGCAGTTGCCCTGAAAATTTTAAGGGAGTTAGTTTTAGAATGAGCTTGTCCTCACAAATTTGTTTGTGAATTTAACCATATATAGCACTCAGGACTCACAACTAAATTCTGCCGCTGTGTGAACAGCCTAAGTTCAGTTGAGAGGACTAAAAGTGGGTGGCTTTGACCTGTTTGGGGTCTAAACCATCAATCTGGCTACCCCTTTGGGTTAGCTCTGCGTCCCTTCAAAGTGTGCACTGAAAGGCTGAATGCACTAATAAAGTGTGTCACCCGTGCCTGAGGTGCTTGTGTGATTAATAACAGGCCTGTGAATCGCTCATCGATTGGCATGGCAGCCTTTAGGGCTGTGTGCGTGCCCGTGTAATGGTTATATGTGTGTGCGCATCTTTCATCGCATGTGACTGGCCGGCTAGCTTTTACTGCAGATTAGCGTCAACTCTATACAGCTGCATAAAAATGCACACAGGCTCTGTCTCACAGACACTCCCCAACAAGCACGCTCTGTTCAAACTCCCACAGCGCACAGACAAATGCTCACATTTTAGCAAGGGCACAACAACAAGGGCAAAGCAGACCTTTGTTTATCAGCTGTGCCAATGAAAGCTCTGTGAATAGCCCTTTGGGATATGTAGTTGAATTAATGTTCAAGCAGCGTGAGGTGTGACTACAGATGCACACTGCATCTATGCCAACCCGAGAACAAAGACACAGTACAGCGCATTCTGCGAGTCCACATATCACGTATTGCTAATCGGCTGTTTGTTTTGTAGGCGTATTTGGCACTAAAGTGCATTTGTGCTTTCATGTCTACCAGAGCGTGTTGTAAAGGTGTGTCTTCTCGTGATGGTACACAAGAAAGCAGATCAGAGTAGCATTCTGGATTTGCACACAATCAGTCATCTAGCGAGCCGCGTACACGATAGCCTGCATACAGCGTCCTGATTCATTTCTGTTTAGCGGCGTCAACAACAGAGCTCTCTGATCAGAGCAACTCTATATGCAAAGCGTGTGTCGCCATTGTAGCGTTGTTGTAAAGTTATGTTAGCGCAGACAGCTTCACATGCACAGATCAATAATACTTTACCCTTCCCTTAAATGTCATTTCCCCTCTCACCTCCTTTATCAAAGCGCACCGTGCCACCGCACAACAAAGACGCTCAGCGGCGTACGCACGGCTACTGTGGCGGAGAGGAATCTTGCCAGTTTATTTCCCAATAGAGAATAACGACATCGCACACCACCCATTCATGCGGATTTTATTAATGCAAATTCAAAACCACAGTGTATTAGACTGAGCCAGTGGTTCATTGTATTCCAGTCACATTGTGGGGTGCCAGATAAAAACCGTCCCAACTAACTGAAGCCGAGTCCTTTTCAGTTGAATCCTGTCATTTAGAGAAACATAATGAATTACAACCTTTATTAAGTCTGGTTTTGATGGCGGTACAGAGTAACGGTGAATTATGTTGATTAAAATGTTAGTAAAAGGCATTATGAGATAATGAAATGCCATTGTAATTTCATTGAATAGGAAATCAAAACACCATTTTCAAGGGTGTGATGGTTGGCATACTTTAGCAAATAACTGTACTTAATTAATCAGATCCACACTCTATTAAATTCTAACACATGTATAAATGGAATAATTCAACCGATAAGTTGTAGAGAATTACGATGTGATAAGTATAGAAACTTGTAAATGATTCATGTTTATCTTAAAATAATAGTTCACCCAATTATGAAAACTCTTTGATTCAAACAATGAGAGAGGGTAACCTAGTATTGGTATTAGGTTAAAAACTGAATTAATATGACAAAAAAATAAAATAAAAAATTACCTGAAAAATAGCAAACTTTAAAATAAATATTATAAAAACATGAGAACATAAAAACTTTTTATGTACTTGCTTTTTTTTTTTTTTACCATTTTTAAAACATTTTAAATAGAAGAAGAAAATGCATTTGTTTTGTGTGCTTTCCTGAAGCTCAAACTGTGGTGCATGGCACTAACAATATCAATATCATGGGTTAACTGGTAAAAATTTACGTTTTGAATGCAGTGTAGGAATCTTCAGATAAAAGGATCTGCCAAAGGCATAAAAGTAAATAGTCTCAAAGGGTAGTTGAGAAATTAACAGTTTGCAACATAATATAAGGGGAATAGTAATTTTAGGCTTTACTTAAGGGGACAATGGTGATCATTAATGGATAGTTCCTTGTGGGGCTTGAACCAAAAATATTGTAGTTACCAACCCAGATTTTGATAACCACAACTGCAAAGCTAACATTTCTGAAAGAAGACTAATCCATATTCTAACATTATTGAAAATGAATGAATGGTTTATCTCAGTAGCTGCCCAATGTCTAACTGTACATGTTCTTTTTTCTTCAGCTTTGACCTGGTGAGTAACGGGGGTGTGGCCGTAGCCCTGAGGTTTGAACGCGCTCCGTTCATCACTCAGGAGCACACCTTGTTGTTGCCGTGGGCACGCTTCTTTGTCATGGACACTATCGTGATGAGACACGAGGTCAATGACATCCCCAGCTGTGACCTGAGCAGCTTCACCCGTCCCATGCCCATCGTCCTGCCTGCCCCGTTGACGGCGTTCGCCGGGACCTGCGTCGAGAGGGGCAACATCGTTCCAGAGATTCAGGTAATAAGCTATAGAGAGGAAGTAAGTCATATTGTGTACGATTGATCTGTTAATGTAACCAAAACCATGTGGGCAAGGCAACATAATATAATGTCCAATTTAATTTATTAAATTTTAACCAATCGAATCCCAGTAGACTAAATCCCTCTCTATATAATTTCCCCCACTAAATGTTCTGGAAAATACAAGTTACGAAGTTAAAGTTGGCATGAAATGAAAATTTAAAGTTTTAAATCCATGTTATTGATCTTACTTTAGGTGATTTATACATACATACATTTAATTACATACATACACTTTATGGTGATAGGACAGTTCAGAGTTGACAAGAAATTAAATGGGAGAGAAGAGGGGGGCAGGATCAGGATTCGAAATCAAGACGCCCGTATTGACTAATTTGACTGTCGTTTAAACGGAAGTTTTGTATCCGATTAGTCGACTAGTCTAAAAGCTAGAAACCCCCAAAAAATGGCAAAAGAAAAAAAACTGTGCGTGTCTATATAACAGCCTACACTTGAAATACTTAATCTTTGAATCACACTGTCAAATCCCTCAATGAATTCTGCTAAAATTAGGTTACGATTATGCCGTATGCTTGCCTTGCGTTATTATCATTTAATTTTAGGAGGTCGTTAAACAAAAAAAAAGGAAGAGCATACACTCAACATAAACCAGTGCATTGCTTATTTATTCAGATCGGCTGGAGCAATGCAGAAATGGAAAATCAATCAATAGACTGACAGAATTCTTCATTTTCATATAACGTTTGCCAACATATTAAAACACAAGTCAAAAACAACAGGAAAGTTTATCAAGGAATAGCATTAAAACAGCTTTTATAAATGTACTTCATGTTGGCTATATTGTCTAAAAACAAAACAATGCTCTTTTTACTTAATCGGACCATGCACAACATGTTAACGTGGTCTGGCTAAAGACGGGACTAGAGGCGATTCTGCACTTGAAAAAAACCCTGCGCTCGGCAGGAACTGAAGTCACAGGCACGCAGAGAGATAACTATAAGCAGGCAGACAGTTTCGAAAAGAGCCTGTTTCAAATGACAGACTTCTAGATTTTTCTGTTATTTTGCCCTTTTAAACTCTGCGTCTTTTTTTGCTATTCTTCTCACCATTCTGATTACCACTATCCAATCAACAACCAATGGATAAAGTCCCCGCCCTTTTTTTTTTTTCTAATAATCTGTTTCACTCAGATGTGTCACAATAGATCTGTTGCTATTTCAGTTTAATCGTGACTTTAATTATGCTTTCAATGCCATTTTGTGTATTTAAAAAGCTTGTTTTTTGTTCGTATTTGTTTTACTATATTTTTGGTTTCATTTTAACTTTTAAGACTAATGTTTTTAAACAGTCTGACTCTTGTTTAGTCTGACAGTTAGAGACCGTTCAAAATTCTACGGCTGTCTCAGACAGATGAAAAAACGTGGTAATTTGTCACAATTGATCCCAGACTAGTGCTGGTTCGTAATGATGTTCTGATAGACAGCAGGGGCAGATATTGGGAAATGTACATCAGAAGGGAATGTAGGAGGATCTGTCTCGGGTGGCAGTCCTGTGATTTTATCTCCTGTGTGTAATTGGGCAGAGATACACAGTCCAATTTACTACGCCAGACATTTTCTGAAGAACGATAATTACATTTAGACGAAAACAGCATGGAAGCTTTTTGAGTCTGACTCCTGGAGGTGCTTCACAGCCAGTGCTGGAAAAAAAATATCTGTGTTTTGGACTTGAGTGACTTGAGGTTTTATGTTTTTAAGTGTGTGTTAGTTTCATTGTATCCAAGTGTGTCTATAGATAGATACATTTTAATACACACATATGTGTGTGTGTGTGTGTGTGTTTGAGTACTGATAGCTCTACTTGTAACTGTGTGCCACCTTCCTAATTATTTTGTCGTCGTCTTTGATTAACAAGATAAATGATTCAGCCTCACTTGCATTGTGCTGTCTGGGCTATTAATATCGGCACAAATTTGTCCCATCCCAAATCTTCAGGCGGTTTATTCATACACAGTTACATGTGCATCTACACACACCCACACACAGAGTTTTCACAGGTTTACAAATGGAAACGTCTATGGAGGAGCTTTTCTTATCAGTGTTTATTGGCGCAGTAACGATCGGCTGTGTTTATTGGTCAGCTTTGTGCTTGACTGTGATAAAGGAGCGATACGCTGAGAGTTAATGAGAGCTCTGCAGTGAACAATGAGAAACGTCTGAGCCACTAAGTCTTCCTGTGCGAAAACGAAGGTGTTGTTAATGATGCCCGTGTGACCTAGACATATGCATTGCTTTTCACTGAGTAATTTGTTCACTTGTTATGATAGTTGAGTAATTTGAAGGTGTCTGGGTCACATTTCAAACCAAAATCAAGGAGTGGAAATCAAAATTAAATTAAAAACATTTGTGTGGAACTGGTTGTTCTAGTGAAAATTCACAGAATCTACAAAGTGTATGGAAGAAAAAAAAATTAACAGTACCTGCTACGCTTGGAGAGGTCAAATCAGAAAGTGGAAATTAAATGAATAATACTGTATATTTCACCTTAACATTTTGGTGTACAGGCCTTCATCAGGGCTAAAAGATTGCAAGTGCAAAAAGACTCATTTAAATGTATACTTTTTTTTAAATTATTTTTATTTTGATTTGAATAGGATATTGGTTAGAGGTTCACCATAAGAACAAAGGCTATTTGCATGATGTGTGATCATATCTAATATATGGTGAAATAAACAGCATTATTCCTTTTTTTTTTATTATTTATTTATTTTTTTGACTTATCCACATACTGGTCAAAGAATGCAGAAAAAAATTTGTAATATAATATACTTTAATGTATAATAATGCACATAATATGTTAAACATATTAATCATATAAGCATATTAGAATGATTTCTGAAGGATCATGTGACATTGGATGCTGAAAATTCAGCTTTGGCATCACAGGAATAACTTATATTTTTAAATAAATTAACATAGAATACAAGTCTTGTAAATTGTAATAAAACTTCACAATAGTACTGTTTAACTGTATTTTTGATCAAATAAATATGGCCTTGGTGAGCCAAGAGACTTCTTCAAAAACAAAATCTTTTCAACCCCAAACTTTTGAAGTAGTGTGTATTTAACAGTTTTTTTTTTTTGTTTTTTTTTTATAAAAGCTTTTTTTTAATATAACAACCTTTTTTCTTTCTCTTTGAGGTGAAATATGCCCTAGATTCACCCAATAATTAGTTTTTTTTTTTTTTTTTGCACTGTATAACAAAACGTCTGCTGTGAAAAAATTAATTCATTCTCATTTGCGTATATACCGGAGATGCTAAATAATGCAAACACTTCTCAGCAGGGTGCATTCCCAACAAAATTAGCAAATTTGTTACTGTTTGCTCTGTTTTCCTGTGACTAATATGAACATTTTCACCTCTCTCTTTCTCCAGACCCTCCAGGAGAAAGTGCGGATCCCAGGTACAGATGTGCGTTTGAGTTACCTGAGCAGCCGGACGTCGGGGTATAAGTCGCTCCTGCGCATCACCCTGACCCACTCCACCATCCCGTTCAGCCTGATGAAGGTGCACCTCATGGTGGCCGTCGAGGGAAGGCTCTTCAGGAAGTGGTTCTCAGCTGCACCCAACCTCTCCTACGACTTTGTCTGGGACAAGGCAGATGTCTACAGCCAGAAAGTTTATGGGCTGTCTGAGGCTTTCGGTGAGTGGGGAATGAAGTTGTCAGTGTCTCATTTCTCAGAGCTGTTGTCACTCAAGTTCAAATGTGTTTCTAATTCACTCCTGCTAGTGTCCGTGGGCTTCGAGTACGAATCCTGTCCAGATCTGATCCTCTGGGAGAAGCGAACAGCCGTCCTGCAAGGATACGAGACCACTGCGTCCAACCTGGGCGGCTGGAGCGTGGACAAACATCATGCTCTAAATATCCAAAGTGGTGAGTTACAATAGTACATATAGAAACATGAAAGATATTCATTTTCTTACAGGCACACTTATTAATGGTTAGATTTGTAGAGTTTTTCCTTTGTGGAAATTCTCAGAAATGTTCACTACTTGCTGAAAACAAACATTTGTTGCTTGAGAATTCAGCTATAAGCTGCTCTACAGAAAACAATAGTGTCATTGTTCAGCTCAAGTCAGTGGTGATATCTGTATGACAGGACCTTATTGGAGTTGAACAGGTCAATTTTCCTACTGCTGCTGAATTGTCTCTGAAATTAGTGATTGCGTAAACTGCTCTGTTCAGTTCCTGTCAATCATTCTTTTTGCCAGCGCACAGGTGTATTTATCTCAGTAAATGAGGCGTACTTGCAGCTCAAGTGATAGGAGTGCAGGTGGCAGCTTGGTCTGTCACTAAAACCCAGCGTTGTCGACATGAGGACTTCCGGTAAAATTTGCTCAAATTCTTCAAGTGTCAATTCTCTCATCCTCTCTTTTCCCAAGTGAATTTGCTACCATTTCGTTTACACTTGTTTTAATGTCCTCTGTTTAATTGCTTCTCCTTTGCTCCACACTCACCTGGTAATTTTCACACTAAAATTATTCAAACAGAGTGCAATGCAAATTTTCATCAGTCTCTACGAAAAGTTTTTACACCTGAATAAAACGTAATCACACTCAGGTAAAGTGAATTGCTGCCCAAAAAAAAAAAAAATCTGACAAAAATTAGAATTTAATTTGAAAGTGAAGTTTGAAAGTTTTTGTTTGTACACCTGAAAGAAACTTAACTGCACTTAAGCAAAATTAATTATTTTTATTTGTATTTATTTGCCCTAAAACTATTCCCACTGAACAAGCCACAACATTTTGAAAGGGTTTGTTAGAAGTTTGTCAAAAGTTATTTTTCAAAGTGAATCTCTCTCTACTTTTTCACATGCTTTAATGCACAACCCATTAAGCTAAAAAAAAAAAACAGCTTTTTAAACAGCTCCACATTTAAATGGAATACTTTTGGGTGCAAAAGCTTATATGTTACTGATCAGTATTTTTTTTATTTTTCAAAAACCTTTACCAGCTGGTAAATTTATTCCAAAATTGCCAGATTTGCTTTAAAGCCTCAAGGAAATCCATTGTTTCAATTGAAAGCCTTTTACACAATGAAATTTGCAGTGAATTTTCGAGCTTGATGAGAATACGCCTTTGCATCAGCTCCAGTAAACCCACCTGCATTTCCAGCCAATCAGCATGGACGGACATGATTCAACAGGTGCTCAGGGAGAAAACAGGGCACAATGAAAATCACTGAAAATTGAGTTTCGCAAACTTTGCCACTCTGCCACTTTTGAGTGGCGTTTGCTGTGAGCTGTTCAGCTCTGGAGATTCATTGAGGCATGCCGTGGAGATTCAGATTGACTGTGATACTGATAATAAGAGGAAGTTGTCTTTCATGCTGTGACTGTGGACCTTCACTATAGCTAGGTTCTGTACAGAAGCATCTGGCTATGAGAGTGAAAAATAACTCCTTTTGATAAATGAATTCAGTTCCGTTTAGCACATCTCGATCCTGCTGGTTATTTAGTGAAATCCTTTCTCAAGCGCCAGCAGCCGTCCCGTAGCTCTGTGACAGAGAAAAGCTCCATACAAATACATTTAATGTCATTAAATTTGAGCAGAATTGAATCAGCTTTAAAACCTCCGCTTCTCATATCCGATAAAACCTGTTGATTTACTGCAGAGTGAAGGCTGTTCTGAATGGATTTGGGAAAATACAATGAATGGACAAAATTCTTATGACGTCTTTCTTTGGCACTCAGGTATCCTGCACAAGGGTAACGGCGAGAACATCTTCATTTCCCAGCAGCCCCCTGTCATCGGAAGCATCATGGGTAACGGGCGAAGACGCAGTATCTCCTGTCCAAGCTGCAATGGGCTGGCGGATGGAAATAAGCTGCTCGCACCTGTAGCTTTAGCCTGTGGGTCGGATGGTAGTCTGTATGTGGGGGATTTCAACTACGTCCGTCGGATCTTCACCACGGGAAATGTCACAAGTGTCTTAGAGCTCAGGTTTGGCATTCTGCATGTGCATAGATACACAAACATTCGCATACCCACCAAAATGATAAGTTGCTTTGTACATCCTGTTAGATAAGTTGCTCACAAACCATAAGGCATCTGACTATCAGTACTTGGAGTATCTACATATAGAACAGGATTAATGTTACTTGCCTTTTACTTTTAAAGAAATAGTTTACACAAAAAGGAATATTTTATTATTGGTTACCATCATTCCAAACCTGTCTGGCTTTAATGATTGCAAAGACTAGGTTGTATTTGTTCCACAGAAGAGAATAAATGATAACAGAATTTTAAACTACAGTATTTGTTTAAATGTAATTGCTATTGCTCAGAAACGTACAGGATGAATACAAACCTTGCTAAAATTTCATTCATCTTTTCTTCTAACCCAATAAGCACACATACATCTTCAAGATGTCTGTTAAAGAGCAAATCATTTGGAAAGCATCCCTTAATTATTGGGCATAGTCATCTGGTAAATCTTTTAAAGAGTAAATTTGCATTTTATACTTTACAAGCCACCTGGAAGCATTTTAGAGATGAATTGAGATCGAACAAAGTCTTTATATATTACATTTTCAGATACAATTCAGAAAATAGACATCTTAGCCAGAGGTTCTCAACTGGTTTTGCTTCAGGACTCTTGAGTTTACACTGGATTAAGTAGTGTTGCAAGACTATACCATACAATAACAAAGTGTACAGTATAACGCACATTTTGTTTTAGCTTTGTTTTTCTACATGAGACCCATTTTGTCTTGTGACCCACCAGTTAAGAACTGCTGGCCTAGGCTACATAAGTATGTGTGCTATGAGGGAATCCTTTCTATTCGTTATGAACACCGTAGATATGCTTGTAGAACTAAAGTAGTAGTATAATTTTACCATTCTAACCTTTTCTCTGTACATTAATGCATGAATTAAGTACTAACTCTTTGAGCTAACCTGTTTTCCTAATTTCTTCTTTTCATGCTGCTCTCGATAAATACAGAAATAAAGATTTCAGACATAGGTAAGAGCTCTTCTAAAGAGGCATACCATTTAATATAATGAATGAACTTCAGCTAAATACTCTGTTCAGTCTTTTTTTTGATGTACAGTTGCTTTTATGGCCGCCTGTGGAATGCACAGAATGTGTTTTTCGTAAATTAAGGCATACCAAGGAGTGCATTAAAACACATCCTCTCCAGATAGCAATAAAATGGGCAATGCTATGATTGAGCTTTGAAATAGTGCTGTAGATCAATGGAGACCAGTTTGATGCATGGGTAAACTCTCAAAGTGGGTTACTGCAACAGAAAAAAATGCTTAAAGAATAGTGTACGTTAAGGAAACCAGAGTCAGGGCACATAATTTGAAATGTCAGACAGGAAGATGGAAAAGCGGTTACCAGCTTAGCATAAGCCCGGTATCAGCGTTTTAAATATTTCTCACCCTCAGGGGACTCGGCTTCCTTAAAGAATATAATTACCCACCCCTCCCCATTAGAAGTACCCATGCTGCATTACCCACAATACAGCATGATATTTCACCCGATGACAAATTACACATTCAAAGCGCCGTCGGATCTGAATACACAGTTCGTTAACATGTTTGATTTGACAAATGGCAGCGTGGTATCGAGGGAAAAAAAGCATCAGTCATCAAACTTCGATCTAAGCTTTCACATATAACACACATCCTCCCTGTGGTGCTATGAACCCTTAATATGGGATGCGTGGCACAACCAGCTGTGGGTTTTGACAGGCAGCAGTGTGACAGCTAACAGAATGATGCTCAGGTATGACTGACAGGATATGAGCGGGTTCTTGGCGAGAGGTTGGGTAAATTCAGGACACCTGCGAGCTTCAAAAATTCGCTATCCTTCATGATGAAGTCTCCGTTTAACCCTGCATCCTCGGGTCGCGACTTTCCTGTGGACGATTCAGTCAAGACAAGGGGTGGCATCGCACATCATGTCACTATTAGATATGGGCATGTGCAATGCTGCGGTAAATGGCTAAATACTGTTTACTGCATATTTGCATTGATAGCTGAGCATTAACACAGTAGATTGTTCACTAGGCTACAAAAGAGAATCGCTGCAAGTCAGTTTATTTCGATTGGGATGCATTCCATGGACGAAGGGGAGAAAAGCAAGGGGCTACGAAAGTGACGCTCTTGTCATTCCACCTAAAAGTTGAACCTTCGACATGCTCTGTCATATAGGCATCTGTTGAGCAATGAAAATTTTAGAGACCAGTTGTACTTCAGGACAAGGGTGTCCAACCTTATCCAACACGCCTGCTTGGAAGTTTCTAGTAAGCCTGAAGTCCATGATTAACAAGTTCAGGTGTGTTTAATTAGGATTAGAACTAAAGCTGCATTCACACCATGTCATAATTACCGTAATTCCATAATGATGACAACACGTGACGTTCTACTCGGGCTGTTACACTTTTTTTTATGTCCTTCCTTCGCTAACTTCCCTCAGTATTGTTGACTCTGATGTACAGTACATCATTGCTTACATTGCATGAGTGCCCACTACTGGTGGAAATTCTTGATATGAAGTAGACTGGCTCCCTCAGCCGAAAACAAGGGGTCAAGGGTCTGCCCATATAAACTTCCCTCGTCCACTTCACGAAGTGGAATGCCCTTCAAAATGGCAGAGGGGATTCCCCTGTGGAGAACTGCTTAGGAAAGTTTGTGAAGTAGAAGTGTCTAAAAACGAAGTAGATGCAGCCTCGGAGCTGTCCACGTTCTTGGACTCGGATGTAACGCTTAAGTAGCACCTAAATAAATATGACGATGTGTTCAGGTCGTATAGCGGTCACGTGGTCCGAGTTGTAGCTCTCAGAACATTAGGGATTTAAACAACAGCTGCGAATGGAACGGCTACAGTGACCGGAAGCAAGCTTTTACACTGCCATAGCCAAGAACGTAAAAATCACTAAGCAACCATAAACAAGACAGCTCAATGTGGCATTCAGTCATTTATTGAAGTACAAATGATGGATCATGAGGAGGAAGTTTAGGCAATACATACATTGTTCGCATCACATCATCTCAAGTCTCAGTGCTACCTGAGGTGTTGTTGCCAACAGCAGACATATTTTTGTGCAAATGAAAAAATCTTTAAAATTAGCTTAAATTTAAAACATATCAACAGAAATTAAATAAAAGACTAATGGTAGAATCGTATACTGATGCAATTACATAATATACCATAAAATGTAACATTTACCTACCCTGTCACATTGTAACAACTACAGCAAACCGGCTGTGCTCTCGGTTACAGTAGAGCATCACGAAGTAACTGTTACAGTCGCACATGCGCAATACAACTTCAGAATGCTGTTGCCATTCCATCAGTGGCTGTTTCCCAAAATGAATTTTCTTACCCCCATGTTGTTCCAAACCTGTAAAAGCTTCGTTCGTCTTCAGAACACAATTTAAGATATTTTGGATGAAAACCGGGAGGCTTGTGACTGTCCCATTGACTGCCAAGTAATTACCACTGTCGAGGCCCAGAAAAGTATGAAAAACATCGTCAGGATAGTCCATCTGCCATCAGTGGTTCAATCTGAATTTTATGAAGCGACGAGAATACTTTTTGTACTCAAAGAAAATAAAAATAACGACTTTATTCAACAATTCGTCTCCTCTTAATATCCATTTTGGATATTATCCACTGAACGCAAGCAGCGTACGCTCTTCTGTATCAGCCGCAACACAAGGATACGTATTCTACGTGTATTTACGCTTTGATTAGAACGAAAATAGCGCATCCTTGTGTTGCGGCTGATGCAGATTAGCGTACGCTGCTTGCGTTCAGTGGATAATATCCAAAATGGTGCTACGCTGACACAGAGAGACAGAGAGGAGACGAATTGTTGAATAAAGTCGTTATTTTTATATTCTTTGCATACAAAAAGTATTCTCGTCGCTTCATAAAATTCAGATTGAACCACTGATGGCAGATGGACTATCCTGATGATGTTTTTCTTACTTTTCTGGGCCTCGACAGTGGTAATTACTTGGCAGTCAATGGGACAGTCACAAGCCTGCCGGTTTTCATCCAAAATATCTTAAATTGTGTTCTGAAGACGAATGAAGCTTTTACGGGTTTGGAACGACATGGGGGTAAGTGATTAATGAAAAAAAAATCATTTTGGGGTGGAGTAACCCTTTAAAGTCCCTATTCCCAGATATGCCCTATTCCCTATTCCCTATTGGAACAACTCATAGTAGATCATCACGTGTTGTCATCTCGGAATTACAGTATTTACGAAATGGTGTGAATGCAGCTTAAACACTTCAGAACAGTGACCCTCCAGGAACAGGGTTGAATTCCCCTGCTTTGCCCTCAAAAAGGACCTTATGCATATGTGTCCGTCAAACTGTCTGAGAAGTAACCAAGCATTTATGTTTCTCTCAGAGTCAGTTTCTGTCCTAAGGGCCGCTAAATGCTTTGTAGTGTTTTTGTAGATGCTGCTTTGTATTATCGGCCTTGAACCAGGTTTGTGTTGTTCCTTTGATTGTAAAAGTTGTGCTTTGGGCTAAATCACTTACCGGAACGTGTTCCAATAATTAATTTTAGAAATATACCTTTGTAAATATGACTGCTGAAAAGGCCAAAATCGTATTTGCAACCAGAAAAGAACAATCATCACTGTTGTGTGAAAACAAATAAAGGCATCTCAGTGTTTATGTATGTGCACACAGACGAGAGAATAAGGCTAGACCATGATCTCTCTGACATACCCGCTGACCCCCTTTCCACAAGAGTCGCTCACCTCCATCGTCACAGCAACATGCTGAAAAATCCAATTATCCTCCCCAGACCTGCTTTAGTTGTTGAATATAGATGGAGCCTATGAAGGTCAGGGTGTTCTCCTCATCACAGAAAGCACAATGCTGCGTGCTTCCAATAACACATTGTACAACACCGAGACTGCTGGGACTGAAAAGCATCTACCCGAAGGGTCACGCCCCCCTTGCAAAATGGGATTGAGATTTTTCTTGACAAACCCGTTTTACCTTCCTTCCAAATCGAGGACATCATTCCACATGGTCAGCAGCCACACAGTGACGTGCCAAGCCCCAGGTCAACCGAAGCAGCCAGTTTCCAGCGATCTTCTGGAAGGTCAGTTGTCGGTCTGAATAATAGATCGAAGCTGACAATGCCGCAGACCTGCCGCTTTTCCTTTCCACACTCTCGCATTCGGCCACTGGGATTTGGCACTAACAGCCACAGAGTTTCAGGGGAACATGTTTCGGATTTGTTTAATCGGTTTTGAATGCTGATCTGAGGACAGGTTAGGTGTTGAAGATGATGTTATTTGGCGGATGTGTGTTATAGGATTTGCTATGGCTAGTCATCTCTAACCTAGCCCTACCAACTTAACGTTTTTGTTCTCTTGCAGCAACGTTACCAACGTTGTAAGATTTTGAATGTGGATCCTGAGACAGGTCGGTTGTTAGTAATGATGGCAGACCTCATTTTATGAAGAATGCTAAATGTTTTTGCTCTGTTGCAGTGGCCTTTAACCCTTCAGTTTTGTGTGCTGATCCCTAGACAAATTGGGTGTTAGCAAAGATGGTTTTGAGAGATGTGTATCATAACATTCACTGCAGCTAGTCATCTCTAGAGTAGACCTACAGGTCCCTTATGAAAGTTAACCATGGTTTTACTACAAATAAAACCAGAAAACCATGGTCAGTATAGTTAAACGACGGTAACCACAAATTAAAATTGGTTTTGCTACACTAAACATACTTTAACCATGTTATTTGTAGTAAAACTGTAGTTATACAAATTGATAATCAATACGCCAAAAAACCATGGTTACTACACTTTTACTACAATAAAACCATGGTTAATTTTCATAAGGGATGGTGTGGTTCTTTTTACAGCAAATATTTTCACTAAATGCTTTTATTCTCTTGGTGTGCACTTTTTCATCTTGGTAGGTTTTTTATGCATTTAAGACAAGTTGTTTTTTAGCGATGATGCTATTTAACGGCCATGTGTTGTAGCATTTGCTTAGGCTAGTCATCTTACGAAGAATGCCTGTCCCTGAATGTTTTTGTACTCTTGCAGTGACCTGTCTAACTTTGTTAGGTTTTGAATGCTAATCTTTAGACAAATTGGATGTTAGCAATGATGGTATTTAGCAAATAAGTGTCGTAGCATTTGCTGGGGCTAGTTATCTTGAGAGTACTAGTCCTATAATACCAGGAGTTCCGCTTTTTACAAAGAATATTTTTCACTTAACATTTTCACTCAATTGCTGTGACCTTTCTCACTTTAAGTTCTGAATGTTTGTCCTTTGACAAGTTGGTTGTTAGCAACGATGGTTTATAGCAGGCATGTGTTACAGCACAAGCACGAAGAATGCTTTTCACATAGCATTTTGTTCTCAATATTTTGACCTTTTTCATTTTCTCAAGTTTTAAATCTGGATCCTAAGACAAGTTGGTTGTGTGTCACGCTGCATTTACGTTGGCTAGTTATCACTAGCATACTAACACAATCTTATCAACCGAGTGGCACTTTTTACAAAGAATATATTTTTCAATTAATGTTTTTTGCTGTCTTGAATGACCTTTCCCACTTACATTTTCATTCAAGATTTTAAATACTAAACAGAAGTTGGCTGTTAGCAGTGATAGTTTTTGGCTGATGTGTGTCTAAGCATGTGCCCTGGCTAGTCATCTTATGAAGAATGATTTTCACTTAACATTTTTGTACTCATGCTGTGACCTTTCTCACTTCGTTGAAAAACAGTTAACCCCTCCAGGAAGACACTATTCCAGAAAGTCGAGAACGTTTCACACTTTTTTTTTTTTTTCTTCTGTCATGAACAACTGCTGAATATTCACATATTTTCACAAAAGCTAACATTTATCACGAGTTGAACATTATGATTTACACCTTTTCTGCAACACATATTAAATCAGCCAGTACAGTAATTCTTCATTTTTTCACTGTACTTCAGCTGATGGAAATTGCACTAGACTGAAGTAACATTTTTTGGTGAATAAACTTTATGATCTAGCACTAACCTGTGCAAGTCATCCACATTTCACCGCAAGCAGTCTTTGATCACAGATGTAGCCATCAGCAGAGCTATAATTAGAGCATATCACAAATCAACTTGAAAAGTGTAAAATTGCGGTCCAGGTACCTAGCCTTTCTATCGTTTTCTCAGAATATAATTAGTACACCATAGAGAGGAAACTCAGTACGTTGCCTCCAAATTGGAGGGGTTTTTTTATTTTTTGTTTTTTGTTTTTTGTCCCCACTGGTGAGACCCTCTCTAGCCTGATTGGAGCAATTTTGTTGGGCTTTCATGTTCTTTAGCCCCCTGTGTGGTTGTGAGGAATGACTTTGACTGTCCAGCTTTACCATGTAATGGACTGTTTTTTTGGCCTGGGACCATTTTTGCTCCAGGAATACATAATGTGTTTAGATAACGGCTCTAGACCACATGCATCTCCAGAAGAAAGTTTCCCTGTAGGGGAGTTGGTGGCATACCTATTTGAATACGCACTGGCAGCACATTAGATGCTGGGCTGACTGCATTAACCACAGGCTTTACACACACTACATGCGTTTCTATATTTGGAATGAGAGTAGATGCATACAGTAAAAGATTGATGTGGAGAGGACATGGCAGAGATGTCTCAAGCTATGGCAGTGGATCTGTCAACCCTTGATTCTTATTTGCAATGTACATAAACCCTCACTACAAATTCCCATCTCTGAGGCTGTTTGTAATGCATGGATTTAAACGTGATACACGATTCACATGTTAAAATGTTTCAAAAGCCTGCTGTTATTTTTAATTGCTTTACTGTGTTATAATTACATTTACATATCATATGAATTAAAAATCTGGGTTAAACTTTATTTTAAGGTGTCCTTGTTACAGTGTAATTATACATTTAAGTGCTCAGTAATATTAATTAATTACATGTACTTACTATATGGTTAGGGTTAGGATTAGGGTTGCTTGCATGTAATTATGCATAATGTATTGTTGTTTTAATAGTAAGTACATGTAACGTGTAACAAGGACACCTTAAAATAAAGTGTTACCGAAATCTGAAATCTCAAACAAATTTTACAAATAAGTACTTTACACAAAATAATTGTTTTTCTTTATTTGTTTTTTAGCAATAGTCCTGCGCACAAATATTACCTGGCTACTAGTCCCGTTTCGGGGGCCCTGTACCTTTCGGACACCAGCAGCAGGAAGGTGTTTAAAGTAAAATCTCTGAACACAGTGAAGGATGTGTCAAAGAATCTAGAGCTGGTGGCCGGCACAGGCGATCAGTGTCTACCCTACGATGAGACGCGCTGCGGGGATGGAGGCAAGGCCGTGGAGGCCACACTTACCAACCCTAGAGGTAAACCTCCATATATCTGAATAACAGTGTGGATTTATTTCAGAAACAGACAGCGATTTTGGCATTACTGGTTCAATTTTACCATCATTCCCATTAGGCTATGAGCAAATTCCTTTAAATTAAAGATGCTGTAAGCAATTTTGGCTATTTTGCTTCAGCCGCACATACTCTCTTCAAAATGAGTTTCCTCCATATATCTGTACCAGTACAAGCCCTAAGCAACAAATTCAGAGTAAACCCCAAAACCACAGCATGAAATTGATAGCAAAACCTGTGGTTTGCATACGCTTTTCAATTTTCCAGTATAGAGAGTACCCATTGTCCTAGTGTAGCATATGAGGGAAATCTTGGGTTGGGGGGGGGGGGCTACAATTAATGTTTCCTTCTATTTTCACCAACACAAAGCAATGATATGATGGCATTTCCTAGTCTGTTTTCCATCATTTGAGAGTAAATAAACATTTGTGACTGAAGCTGTCATTATCGTTGCATTATAATAATGCAAATGATAGATGACGTACCCAGCGTCACATTTCCCTTTGTCATCCGCAGTGACGTTGAAATGATTCACATGCTCTTAAATAGCTTGAACAGCACCACAAGCATCTCTTTTCCCCAGGCAGCTCAATGCCTAGTTGTTGTTCCTCAGACATAATTAACGAATTTAACACATGGATTTTTTATTAGTCTTCTGGCTTCCTATTGAGAATGTTGATGCTGAGAGATATGCATTCTGTTCCGTCCTTACAATTATCACTATATCATAAATATATCAACTTTATTTTTCATTCTAACTTTGAACATGCACTTAGGATATGTGCAACTTCCTGTTGTTCCTGTTTTGATTTGTTTTATTATATTTTGTTGTGTTTTGTTTTACTGTGTTTTGCTTTGCTTTTTGCTTTGCTTTCTGTTTTGTTTTTCTTTGCTTTGCGTTTTGTTTTGTTTTGTTTTGTTTTGTTTTGTGAATCTGAAAGTTGCACAGGTCACATTTCACATCAAAATCTAAAGGAAAAAAATAGAAATATTACAATTTTATTACTTTATTTTATTTTTGTCAATGACAGTTCTCATTAAATTGTATTATTGTAATATAATAAATTTGAATATGATATCATTAATATAATATATGAGAAAGCTATACATTTACATTTCTTAGGCATATTACCTTCCTCCCTCTCATTCATTCATTCATTCATTCATTCATTCATTCATGTTAAAGATGATTCTTGTTCAATTTATTTTTAGTAATAAATTATATCATTTGTATTATATTATTTTATTTTGTGTGTGTGTGTGTGTGTGTGTGTGTGTTTAATTAGACTTTTATTTACATTCGCATTTTTATTTACATCAAAGGCTGTACAACAAATACTACCACTTACCATTTTCAGTTATTTTTCTTTTTTATATTTTTTTGAATTATGGTTTTGAGAATTGTATTGTATTGTAATTCTATTGTATTGTAAATATAAAGTATGTAGTGTTACAAAAATAGGCTTAATTTTCTTTCAACTATATTTTTAAAAATGTATTTATTTATTTATTTATTTATTTAGATTTGTGAAATATCAATCGTCTTGACAGCTATGTAATTCAACTAATTGTTGATCATGTGAGACTATTTTCAGATTCCATCTAGACTCAGTCCTCCCAACAGAGATCCATTCCCTTTTTCTGTCTCTTGTCTCCAGGCATTACTGTGGATAAGTATGGCGTGATCTTCTTTGTAGACGGCACCATGATCCGCCGCATCGATCAGAACGGTATCATATCCACCCTGCTGGGCTTCAACGACTTGACCTCAGCACGACCCCTGAGCTGTGACTCAGTGATGGACATCTCGCAGGTAGGTAGCCTTCTTGTATTTCCTCTGCGGCTTTCCCACCCATCACGCCTCTTTATTATGGCAGGATTTGTGAAACGCCAGCACAACTATACTGTTCTGCCACCATGTTCGGCGTAGTCGTCATGTCAGCCTTAGCGAGGGTGAAGGGTTGCAGCTGACATCTCTTCAGGGCAGGTCAGGGGTCTTTGTGTTCCCTTGGGTCCCAGTAACCCAGATGCTGCCTACAGCTGCAGGCCTGTGAAACCCAGTTTCAAGCTGACCTACAACCTGAGTGACAGAGCTGCTCCCTCCATCCCAAAAACACGCTCACATACACGCTCACAGAGACGTGCACTCTCTCGTCACCCTAGGCGCTGTTAACCAATCCAAATGTTACCTGTCACCCCAGGCAAGGACGCTGCGCTGACTGCCGTCTCTAAAGTATCATTTTGGGATGTGATGCTGCCCTAGAGGTCCAGACCTGGAGCTTTTTAGGCTGCTTTGGTTTTCCTTTACTTTATTTTGCCTGCAACGTTCTCCCAGTGTCAAGACAATCGACAATGCCTGCGGTTATAATGACAAAGAAAATATAGTTGACTGCAATAAGCTTTTGCCTTGATACATATATAGTAAACATCTTCATTATGCATTTCTTTATCCAATTTTATGTTTTGGATGTTGCAAACTGAAATGTTTAGTGACTAATTAGAATTACTAGATATCAATGCAGTGTAATCACTCAGTCATTGCACTGAACTCATAAAGTCTGTTTTATAGCATCCTTATTGGAAAAGTGCAATAGAACTCCACACTTGGAAACTTTTTTTTTTTTTTTTTAACAGCAATTTTCAAATCTTGACATGACAGTGTATGACGTCGCTTGAAAATGGCAGTATCCAGGTAGATGTAGACAAGAAATGGCAGACAAATTATCAGTGAGTCAAAGTTACTGCATTACTAAAAGACTGAGGAAAGCAATTTCTCATTGCTGCAGTATGAAAAAAATACAGAGGAAAATCACAGTGATTTTTTTTTTTAATAATAATATGAACATAAATTACATTTAGTTCAACAAATGTCGTATACTTGCTATTGAGCTTTAAATTCAAATATTCATCATTATTTTTGTTTTATTCATCAAGATTTTTTTTTTCATATTACAGTAATGAGAATTTGTTAACCTTTGATAATGTAATATGGGAACTTCGACTCATTGATATATTTACTTTAAATGTTAATATACCCTTCAAAAGTTGTGGCCTCATATGCTCACTTGCTCTGCAAGGCTGTTTTATTGATCAAAATTACTGTAAAGACGTTAATATTATGAAATATTTTAACAATTTAAAAGAGCAGTTTTCTATTTGAATATATTTTAAAATGTAATTTATTCATGTGATGGCAAAGCCGAATTTTTAGCAAGCATTACTCCAATCTTCAGTGTAACATGATCCTTGAGAAATCATATTAATATTACCAGTATGTGCTGCTCCAGAAACATGACAGTTGTGCTGCTTAATATTTTTGTGGAAACATTATATATATATATATATATAATATATATATATATATATATATATATATATAATATATATTTTCAGAATTCTCTGATGAATAGACAGTTCACAATGTATCCTTGCTGAATAAAAATATTATTTTAATTTCCCCCTTACCCCCCAAAAAAAATCTTACTGACCCTTACAGTTTAATTACATTGTATTTACATTAAACATGTTATGTAATGCATAGGAAAATATCATTTAAAAATAGGCTTCATTTTCTTTGTTCATTTTTTTTCCTTTCATTTTTTTTACTTTTGAGGCCAGGCAATTTCTTGACAGTTTTTGTGGGATTCACCTGACAACCAATGAAATTTGAAACACATCTTTATGGGTCTCATCTTTGATGAGTCTTAAAAAAAAACGCAGTATGAAGATCATAAATTGAATGAAATGAGGAAAAAAAAACGGTGTATAGTCCAACACATGAATTGTAGTGTATAGTCCAACACATGAATTGTATTCAAGCTTCTGGTTTTGCTTACATATATCTGTCCAGCTTACGGTTTGCTGAATAATGCCTCTGCTGCCTGACTGAGAGGCTTTATTTTGCTGAGAGGACGTGGATCACTGGGGAGACGACCTCCAGCTGCACCACAGAGAAAACCTCTCTAGCCTGAAACACACACACACTCACAGAAAGACCACTGCAGTCCCAGCTTCAATGATGACAAATCACACCAGCTTCTGCCAAAGATACTCAGACAGTAAAAAGCATCCATTAAAAATGCATGTGCAGCACACGCTCACTGCATCAAACACGCCGCCGCATTACTTAAGCCTTCTGCTGCCACACTTTTGAGGGCTCATCTGAAGCCTGTTTCCTCCCTCTCATACACCGCCTGCCAATTCTCACCTAGATCCAACAAAAAATATCATATTTTTTTGGTGCCAGGTACCGAGTTCATTAACATGTGATGCTCTTTAGGTCCCGATATCTCCGCTTCCAATAAGCCCCCCTTGGAAGCTTCAATTCTGTGATGGCTTCATTCCTTTCCACTTACTATTCAGATCTTGCATTCAGAGCACACCTCGCATTATATTCCAAATTTGTTTGCCTTTCGGGCAGCGCAGGCACCCTGCACGAGCGCTATGAATTTGAGACTTGGCAAGAATATTTTTTCTCAACTCTTACATTGGTTTCTGGAATAAATATTCTCCTCATCCCCTGGTGAACGTAGAAATATGGTGATAACTGCAAATTCTTGGAGGAATGGGAGTATTTAAATGTCTATTTACTTCAGTGATGGTTATTTTTGGTGTGCAATTCAGGGGTTTTAATTGTCTTTCCTCAAATTAAAATGAAAAATAAATATGAATTTTGAGTGACCCTCGCTTAGCCCTGCCTTAAGACATTACTAAGCAATCCTACCTTAGCAACTGTTGCCATCCGCCATATGTTCAGGTTTTGGACTTGTTTAGTGTACAGTAAGACTATAAGAGTATCTGTGTGTTTAGATAGTTTTCATATTATTATATAATTAGTGCTGTCAAACGATTAATCGCGATTAATAACATTCAAAATAAAAGTATGTATACTACTATGTATATTTATTATGTATATATAAATACACACATACAGTATATATTATGAAAATATTTACATGTATTTACATGTATATATTTATATTCATATAATTTACATTATATATAAATATATTTAATATATAAACATAACATATTTTTCTTAAATATATACATGCATGAGTGTGTATTTATATATACATAATAAATATACACATTACACACACATATACTATGTAAACAAAATTTTTTCTTTTAGATGCAATTAATCGTTTGACAGCACTAATAATAATATAACATAATATTATAGAATATTATCCTATACAAGTCTTATAATAGTGACACAAGTTGATACAAGCTGTGTTTGGGTAAAAGTTTTTAAAATAAATCTCTTCTGCTCACCAAGGCTGCATTTATTGGATCAAAAATACAGTAAAGCAGTAATATTGTGAAATATAAATAGGACTGTTTTCCATTTGAATATATTTTAAAATGTAATTAATTTATGTGATGGCAAAACTGATTTTCAGCAGTTTTCAGTGTCACATGATCCTTCAGAAATCATTCTAATATGCTAATTTGCTGCTCAACAAACATTTGTTAATATTATCAAAGTTAAAAACAGTGCTATTTTTGTGGAAACCATGACGTTTTCAACGTTTTTTCAGGATGCTTTGATGAAAAGAAAGTTCAAAAGAACAATGTGTATTTGAAATCGAAATCTTATGTAACATTATAAATGTCTTCACAGTCACTTTGATGAATGCACCCTTGCTAAGTATTCATTTCTTCAAAATCAAAATTCTTGAGTAGTTGAGAGCTTGAGAATGTTATTCATTTACTTATTGATTCAGGTCAGTGTAGTGTCGATAGTAACTAAAGAGTTTAAGGTGGGCAGAGCTTAGCGAAAGGTCAACTCTGCATCCTGTTTGCTACTTCAGGAATTTGATTGGAATTTAAATGGTGCGCAACCCTGTTATCTACAGCAACGGCTGCTCCAAAACAGCATGACTTCAAACTAAGCGAGCAATTATTTTCCTTTTCATGACGTGAATCAAAATTGATAAGAAATGTCGCAGTAAGGACTGTATTTTGAAAAGGCTGTTTAAGATGCAAGCTGGCTTACATGCTTTCGGACAAGGTCAAGCCTGCGTGTTCTCATTACGTGTGCTTCAGCGTATGTTGAAGGATTTAACGGCAGCTGTTCTAGTGTTGGATTTATGAGGGAGCCGTTTATTCTCTCTCTCACTCGGTTAGTGTGTGAAAGTGTGAGGAGTAGATGGAGAAATAGAGATGATACATCCTGTCTATCACTCACAGAGGTATCAAGTCCCACCTCCGTCCCCCCACCCAGACACACACACACACACACACACACACACAGGAGCTGAATATTTAATCACCACTGTTCAAAAGAAAATGGATTTGATAAACAAAGAATTATTCTGATAGCACAAAAACATCAAGACATCTGTTCATCGAGTGTGTTTTCATCTGGAAAATGTCTTTTTTTGTTCCATGCAATATGTTGCAAAAAGCCAAGGATCCCTGAATCAACATCCTTTCTGGGCCTGGAATAAAATTTGTAGCATTAAGTCGCCATCTAATCATATCCTTAATGCTAAACCTACCCTTGAAATTGGATGAAAGTGATTGGTGGGTTGGAATGCTGTTGAATCCCTAACCCTGGACTTAACCCTAACTCTGAAATCTGATTGGTTGGACCCTGTACCTAACCTTAAAATCTGATTGGTTATTGGCAGTGTTGTTCCAAGACCAAAAGAAATGTGTCCTACTTAAGGAAATCACATTTAACATTGCAAAAAAAATGTTTCCCAGAGGAAATGTTTTTGCAGTGCTTATTGTTTAGTTTTTTTTTTGTTTTGTTTTGTTTTGTTTTTTTTGTTTTTTTTCTTGAAGTGGTCCAAGAAAATAATAATAATGTTTTACAGTTATATTTTGTTATATATTTTGGGAAGGGAGTCCTTCCCAAATCATATTTGGGGCTACTTGACATTAAAAGCTTTGAAAAGCCTTGGTTTAGACTCTGAGTTTGCCCTTAAGATGTTTATTAGATTTGTACACACATATTGCACTTAAAACCAAATGCAATGCTTTCCAGATGATGTTCTTTCGCTGACGTCTCGATATGGTACTGGGTAACTTTTCTCGTTCTTTCAGTGATTGTTTTAAATTGGAATTTGGTTTCAGTTAAAGCCTGTCCATCACCAACTCCCCTTCTGCTCTGCCGCTCCATGATGTGTCTTATTATATTAATCCCTCTGCCGTGATAAGAAATCTCGATATCATGTCATGTGTGTGTGTGTTGTAGGTTTCAGCTCGGGGGAGATATCGCTGACCGATATCGAACAGAACACGGTGACTCAGTTAGGCAGTGAGAGTCTTCTTTCTTCGGGTCTTACTGTGACTTAATCGTATCTTAAAATCAATGCGTGGTGCTACTTAAGCCATGGCAGAAGCTGTGGCCAATAGATTACTGCAGACCAGGGTCCAGGAGGCAGTTTGATATAGATCAGCTCAGGGTGCGGGCATCATTTCCAGGAATGAGGGCAGAATGGTGTATTGAGTGCTATGTTTTATGTTGTTGAGGACTTATCGGACAGTCCAGGATCTTCAGGATACTGAAATCCTTACACTTGTGAGATCAACTATAATATGGCTTTCCCCTACTTTTTTTTTTTTAATTTTTTTTTTAACAGTTTCTAGTTCTGCAGGGCCATTGCAGTTTTGAAGTTTTTATCTAATGCATTTTGTTATCTGATGCATTCCTAATTATCTAGGTTTTTGTTTGCATGAAATACCAGAATGTATGAAAGTGCCTCCACTTTGGGCAGTTTTTTTATTTTTTATTTTTTTTAATTTTTTTTTTTTTTTTTTTTTTTTTTATTTTATTTTATTTTATTTTATTTTATTTTATTTTTCTACTTCATGTAGAAATATTACCCATAACTCCTCACCCAGAGTTTTCCAGGTATTTTGAATTATCAAGTAGTATCAAGAAGTATTAAGTATTAATGCTAAACTATGCTCTTTAATATTAAGTGACTGTCAGAGTCTGTAAAATGAAGTTTGTAGCCATTTCTTTTTTTCATTTAAATGCCATATCTGCTTGCTTGAGTCTCTGATGAAAACATCAGCATAATGTTTTTCAGTCTCTTCAATTATTAACAGTCACATTTAGGAATATATTATGAGAAAGACAGCAAACTTTGAAGACAGATTTTAATGCACTACATTAATCATGCTATTTACATAGCTTTTCTCACTTCTCCATAAAAACCAACATGTCCCAGTCGACGGCTACAGATTAGTTTGCGACTTTTATGTAATACTTTTAATATTGAGCTCAGCTTGGTAGCTTTTTGTCTATTCTCAGAGTGCATTAAAAGCATCTTTTAATCAGCCAGCCTTGTTAGCGTGCCAAGAACACTATTGAAATAAGACACTTCATACTCGGCCCCTAAGAGAGCGATTACGTTCCCTAGTGAAGAGAGGGACTGTGGAAATTCACCAGATTCAATCATTTCTATGTTAAAAGCCTGCTACATTATTTTCAGAACAATAAGTCATAATTTAGGCAGCCAAGCAGGAGGCAGCGGGTCTTGTTTGATACGTGTGCCACGTTTTGTTTCAAAAGTCCTGTTCCCCTGCTGCAGTCGCTTTCCATTATGAAATTAATAAGCCAAAGCTAGAAAAAGACATCCGTGTGGAGGGTTAACAGACACAGTGCAAGTATGGTGTTTTGGGAGTCATGGTTTAATCTGATCATTTGACTCACTTTTTCTCTCCTGCTTCTCTTTCTTATCACCATTTCAACTTCTCTTTTTTAACTTTCATGTTTATCAGATAAAGCAGCCTCAACTCAAGAACTGTTTGTCTTCTGTGGCAATTGTGACCTATTCAAACATTTTTTTTTTTTCATCGTATTTGCTTTTCCATTATTAATGTAGCATCTGGCATTTCAGTTTTCACTTCCTCCTCTGTAGAAGAAAGTGCAACACTCAAACAGAAATGTAACTATTTCTTTGAAATAAAAGTTTCTGCCAACATCAGTGTTTCTCAGTCAAACAGAGTATTTAAAAGAACCTTTACAATAGGCAACAGAGACTGTGTCTGTAACAGAGGAAGTAGCTTAAAAAATAGATCACAATTTATCCATTTTAAAACTTATCAAAATTTATTAAAAAATTCTAAATTTTAAAATAAAAAAAAATCTATTGGTGTACAAATCATCATCATCAACTTAAATAAAACATACCATAAGGAGGACTTAATCAAGAAATATGTTATGGCATGTTTTATTATTATTATTATTATTATTATTAATAAAACATGCCATAAAGAGGATGATTTTTACATCAATAGCAAATATTGCTGAATTAAATATTTTGATAATTTTTTATTCAGTCTTTTGTGTATGTCAAAAGCAAATGTTGGATTTATTTATTTATTTTTAATGTTTATTTTGTTATTGTTTAATGTAAGAAATAAAATTTAATTTGTTTGTGTTTGGACTTTTTTTTTTTTTTTTTTAGTTATTTGAGAACCTGCTTCATGTCTTCCCATGGCAAGGTTTTTTTTTTTTTTTTTTTTTTTTTTTTTTTTTCAAACCTAACAAATAAAATATATTCTTAATGTTGCATTATAACAGTGTATTTTTCCCCTGTCTCCCATAGGTGCGTCTAGAATGGCCCACTGATCTGGCCGTGAGCCCGATGGACAATTCGCTTTATGTTCTGGACAACAACGTAGTCCTGCAGATCTCAGAGAACCATCAGGTGAGGATTGTCGCAGGAAGGCCAATGCACTGCCAGGTACCCGGCCTGGATCACTTCCTAGTCAGCAAAATCGCCATCCACGCCACCTTGGAATCTGCCAACGCTCTCGCCGTTTCCCACAACGGCTTGCTTTACATCTCCGAGTCGGACGAGAAGAAGATCAACCGAGTCCGTCAGGTCTCAACCAATGGGGAGATCTCTCTGGTCGCTGGCGCCCCCAGTGGCTGCGACTGCAAGAACGACGCTAACTGCGACTGCTACTCGGGCGACGACGGCTACGCCAAAGACGCCAAGCTAAACGCGCCCTCCTCATTGGCGGTTTCACCCGATGGAGAACTCTTCATCGCCGACCTGGGTAACATACGCATCCGATATGTCAGGAGGAACAAAGCGTTCCTCAACCCGCTCAACATGTATGAGGTTTCCTCGCCCATCGATGACGAACTCTACCTGTTTGACGTGAACGGGAGTCACATCTACACTCAGAGCCTGACCACTGGAGACTACCTGTACAACTTCACCTACTCTGGCGAAGGTCACCTGAGCAGCATCATGGACAAGAATAAGAACAAAGTGACCATTCGTAGAGACACAACGGGATTGCCGCTCTGGCTGATGTGTCCTGATGGCCAGACGTTCTGGTTCACTATTGGAACTAATAATGCGCTGAAGAGTGTTGCTGCCCAGGGTCAAGAGCTTGCCTTGATGACTTATCATGGAAGCTCAGGTCTGCTGGCCACAAAAAGCAATGAAGATGGATGGACTACTTTCTACGAGTGAGTATACTTTCTACTTTCTGTTTACTGTTTTCTGTACTAAAGGCTGATAACTTTTCCATGGTACATTGACTGTAGAATACGTCATACTGCAGCTCAGGCAAGAAGTAACATTTGTGTGAAGCATTTATAACACAAATTTTTAATATTAATAATAATGTTTTTATATACACAAATAAAATATATAACTTTACACTATTTAAGTGTATATGATGTAAAATGTTAATATTCTTACACATCTTAAAAGTAATTATTTTCTTAATATAATTTATTTATGTAATTATTATATATTATCAGCGGATGGATGGATGGATGGATGGATGATAGATAGATAGATAGATAGATAGATAGATAGATAGATAGATAGATAATATATTGTTTATATTTAACATTAATGTTTTGATTTTTAAAATTTGATTATATTTACATATACAAATAAAATATACATTTATATCATACATATGTATAGTATATGATGTAAATGTTGATATATATAATGTTGATCTTATATAATCTTAAAATTGTTTTATTATGAAAATGATATATCAATAATTATTTTTAACTTTAATATTTTTGAAATTGTAATATTACATATTACACACAAATAAAAGATATATGTACATCAGTATGTTTATAATATAAATGTTGATAATCTTATTTTAAAATTGTTATTTTCCATTGTTATATTGTATTGTATAAATTATTTATTTTAACATTGTAACATATTTAACATTATATTTAAATTTTAGATTTTTTAAAATTATATAAATGTACATGTAGTACACAAAAATATATATAATTTACATGTATGCTATGTTAATATTCATAATCTTACATAATCTTAAATTATTATAATTATTGTTATAATAATAATAATAATAATAATAATAATAATAATATTATTATTATTATTATTATTATTATTCAAAAATGTATATTTTATTTCTTTATTAATATTAAATGTTTAGGGGTAATTACTACATTTAAAACTGTGACATCCTTTTCAATGCCCATAATTTTTTCACAATATTTTTTATACTTATTCAACCTATATCTTAAAAAGACAAATCAGTTTTGGGCTGCATACAGAGTTTCACATTCATCACTGCATACTTCACAGCGAGCTTCACTCAACTACTGGAAGCTAAATTTACTCTTGCTCAGCGTAAATTGCAAAGGTCTTGGCTGGCTGTGGGTCATGTTACTGTAGATACAGTCAAGAGTTCACAAGGTCTCTGTGGTTTATTGGACTTCAGTCATCTGCTGTAAGGTAATTGGTTTCAGGAGTATCTCAGACAGCGTTGTTTTTAGAGTTCCTGCTTCTGCAGTTCAGGCACTCATTTTCTTTTCACATTTACACAATCTAACCTTTAATATTTATTTTGATTATATGAATAAAAAAAGTAAAATATTTACATTATATATACCAGAATATAAATTGGTCAGTGCCCACCAATGTCCCATAGGGGCACAGATGTTAAGTTCCATCTGTGTTTTTACCTATGGTGTATATAAGGCTGAATTTTGCATTAGTTATCATTTGTTTTGATCAACCAGGCACTGGTGGCACATGCGTACTAGCTAATGTAAGACAACAGCTATTCGTCGAAGTTTTCTATTTTGTACCAATTAAAATGTTAGTTTTGCCTGTAGGCACACTATTTTTTTTTTTTTTTGGCCCTCCCAAACAGTAAATCCATCCTACACCTCTGTAACTGATTCCATATTAACTAAAAGGTAAACCTTTTTCTAGAGAAAATGATTTTGACTCGGCCCTCAGTCTGTATAACAACAGAAAATGTGTTTGCGTTAATACTCATGTAGCATATTCATTAGCATTACATTCATGTGACCTTGACTGTAGGCAAAACTAATTTAAAACTACTTCACACACATTTATTGCATGTACTGTTTATTTTAATGTACAAATGCTGCATATTTGATAAGGCACAGTAAATAGTTAATAGATAACAAGCCATAAGTGGCATTGCCTCAAGTGTTGAAGAAAGTTCAGTTTTTCATCCAGTGTTTGTTTTCGTCCCATGCTGTCATATCATTTATTTAATCCCCTGTTTGCCAACAAATAGCAGGCAAAGTACATTTACTAAATAATTGCAATTAGTGAGAGAGAAAAAAACAATAATTAATTAGGAATAGTTGCTCTGTTGTTGTTTTTTTTTTTTCTTCCTAAGCAATTAGATCCGTCCGTTCCCCAACATGAGGTCATCTTTTGTGATAAAGAAAGCTTGGTTGTTGTTTTTTCCCCCTCTTTTTTTTGTAATTTGTAATTTGATATTTTATTTTGCATAATTAACTTTGAAGGTCAAGTTGACATCTAAGGGTCAAAGTCACTGTTTTCCTGCACTAGAACAGAGCAGCCTAAACAATTTATCTGCACACTCCAAAGTGTGGCAGACGCGGTTTATCATCTCTGCCACCTGAATTCATTAAGTCCCTGTGAAGCGTGTTTGCCTGTGGACGTTACATCGGCCAGGACTCGTGCAGAAACTGTACAGCGAGCAGTGCACAGCCACACGCATAACAAAGACTTCTGCTACGACGTGGGTCTATTCAGCTCTGGAGGAAACGTGTTTTTGTGTGTACTAACAGAGTTCAATAATAATAATAATAATAATAATAATAACAATTCAAACTTTCAGTTCCATTTTTAATTCTGGAACATCTGCATTCTTCCATTTTAATTATATTATATTATATTAATTTTAATTATACTCAAAATCTTATATGGAACATTAAAATTCAGTGAATAGACAGTTAGGCTTTTCAGCTTCAAAAATGACTCAAATGTATTTAAAAAAAAAAAAAAATATATATATATATATATATATATATATATATATATATATATATATATATATATTATAATATTTGTATTATAGCTTTTGAGCTTTCACAAAAATGCTATTTTTAGGTTAAATAATTTTAATTATATACAGTAGGTTTATTTATTTGTTTATTTTATTTTTATTTTAATCTTATTGATTGTAAAGTGTCCTTGAGCTTTGGAACAGCGAATTAAACATGAATTTAAAAAAGTATATTATTGAATTTTCCATATTATTCCATATAAAATATTGCTGTAAATATGCTCATGTTTTCAAAAAAAAAGAAAAAAAAAAGAAAAAAAGAAAAATCCATTTAAAAGTTTGGGGTTTAGAAATTAAAATTTTTAATCAGCAAGAATAAAACCTTTAAAAGAATAAAAAATTTGTTTAAAATAAATGCTGTTTTGAATTTAGAATTTTCTAATAATTTAACAATGAGCAGCAAATCAGCATATTAGAAGTATTATGTGACATTAAAGACTGGAGTAATAATGCTGAAAATTTAGCTTTGCATTATAGGAATAAATTACATTTTAAAAAAATAAATAAAATAAAATAAAAAAAACAAATATATATATATATATATATATATATATATATATAATTAGAAAATAGTTATTGTACAGTTATTTTAAATAGCAATAATTCTACATTGTAATCATTTTAAATTGTGATAATGCATTTAATCACAATATTACTGTTTTTACTGTGCTGTTGATCAAATACATTCAGTCTTGGTGAGCATAAAGTCTTGTTTCAAAAAAGAAAATCTCACCAGTGCCAAACTTTTGAACAGTAGTCCATACTTTTTCAAAATCATGCCAGGATTTGAAAAGAAATACTCATGTTTTCATGTCAGTCATATGCCCACAAAGGGTCTCAGACAGATCTAGACATTCATACTGTTGTTTACGAATGCTTTCTTCCCCCACTGTATTTGTGTCCTGTAATGTGAACGGTGGCCGTGACTCAGTGGTACATCTCGACCAATCCTTCAATCCCAGGGTGCTTTGAGGCGGTCAGTTCTCCATGACTACAATAGACTGCTGCTCTAAAAAGGAGATGTTTGGTCACCGAGATGAATCAGTCGGCACTTACTCCACACTCGGCCTGCTGAGAGAGCGCTCACGTGGAGGCTGGCAAATAAAAAATATAGGGAGGAAAGGAACAAAGTAGGAGAAGAAAACAGGATAATTTAGTTTGCTTGCCAGATAACAGAACAAAACTGTTGTCGGTCGACTGCAGTCATTCACTCCTCTATTTAGTTGCCAGCCCCTAACCTCCTTTCTCTGCCTCTAGAAAAAAACGGAGCAGCAAGAATGATACGATGAAAAGAGTTTTGGATGGGGAATAAAGAGGCTGATAAGAAACGTATCACAGAAACTTTCCTCTTTATTACCTCTACAAATGAAAACGGAGGAGACACATTTTGTTCTTTATATACAGTTATTATTCTTTAGCATGTAGAGCCTATGAAGTTGGTACCATAGTTTAGATGGCCCAAGCACCTGTGTGACAAAAAGGGAATGCATTTGATTGAATCTTGGATTCATATCCCAAAGATTTTGCATGAAAGTCATAGAAAATAAAATAAGTATCTCCACCAAATCAGATTTGTTATCTTTGAAGATTTTAGTGTTTGTTGGTTTCTTTCACAGACTACTTGCTGCTGTCACATCTAGTTGGACGAAAGATCTGTCTGCAAGAGTACCGCTCTACACTCAGTTCTTTCTCCCAGTCAAATTGTCATATTGCATTTTATTTTCAGAACCAAGCAATTTCAGATTACTCAATGAATTTGACTCTGTACAGCTGCTCTACGGTGATAGTTGGTTTGAAGCTCAAACTAGTCGTGTTCTTAAGGGATAGTTCACGCAAAAATGAAATTTCTGTCATTTTCTCACCCTTCTTTCTTCCGTGGAACACAAAAGAAGACTCTTGAAAACCAAATTGGGACCCAAACAGTTATTTCTCAAAATATCATCTTTTGTTTTCCACAGAAGAAAGTCATGAAGGCTTGGAATGACATAAAGAAATTATGATTTTCATTAAAATCTAAGCACTGAACGTCACAAGCCACGAGGGCCACATTCAGATACAAGCCTGTTGGGAAAACTGAGCTTGTATAAGAAGTTCTTCATGCCGTTGTTTAACAATTAAGGTCAGTTTTGTTGCAGAGATTGAAGTTGAAGTGTTATTTTTGTGCTACTTGCATAAGCATACCGAACTAGAACAATAATGATGTCTGCCACAGTGACAAACATTTTCAAAGATCGAGAAAGGACCTTCAGCCCTTTTCCATTATGTTCCAAAATATTTTGTTATGCGACACAGTTACATTTTTCTTAGGCTGTTCTCTTGCATGTACAGCTCACTTTGACAGTCCTTTATTAAAAAGCCAGACCTGCAATTGATTGAAATCCACAGTTGGTCTCATTAAAGACGAGTTGAGCCATTTTTTTTTTCACATTCTGTTCTCTCCATCTCCTCAGGTATGACAACTACGGGCGGCTGACAAACGTGACTTACCCCACGGGCAGGGTGAGCAGTTACCGCACTGATTCAGACAGTACTGTCCGGGTGCAAACTGAGGGCTCCAACAAAGAGGACATCACGGTAACCACCAACCTCTCGGCCTCTGGAACCTTCTACACGCTCATGCAAGGTAAGAATATCTGCAAAGCACTTATTGAACACATCCTAGGGGACCATTCTTGGGAATTAGGTAAAGTATTAGCCTAGGACATCACGGTCCTAGGCTAGGACCTAGACACTATAATTAGCCTACTAATAACTAGTATTAGCCTAGACACTATAAATCCAGTACATTCCAAGGGTTAGTTCACAAAAATGAAATTCTGCCATCATTTACTCACCTTCATGTCGTTCCAAACCTGTATGATGTGACGAATCTTGGTAAGCTCTAAAAATGTAAAAAAATAAATAAATAAATCATAATGAAATTAGTTAATATGTCTTGTACTTTATATGTCAAGGCTTCTGAAGCCATTCAGTGGCTGTTGAATCAAGAACTGTTGAATCATTAAGTAACTGAACTAAGGCTGCACGATACATCGTTTCAGCATCAATTTTGCGATGTGTGCATCCACGATAGTCACATCGCAGGATGTGTGATGTTTACTTATATTTATACTGATCTTTTTCGCAACAGGCTCGTGTCGTGTCGTGCTGCCCCGCAGCAACAGCTAGAGGCTGTCTGCACTATACGCGACAAAGCAACCGTTGCAAATCTTGTGAACTTTGTGTCAGTAAGTCATAAATAGAGCGCTGCATCAGTTTAATGTTGGGGATTTGTCATGCGCGCCGCATCCACTGTAGACAGCATCACTGATTATGGGTTATTATTTTGTCGCGTCGCCCCGGTCGCGTCCGGTGTAGACACGTGCATATGCACGTGAACACTCAATTCCGCATCTATTTGTGTCTGACACATACGCATGAAACTGTCAAAATGCATGTCTCTGCAGGTTGCTTATAGCTTAGGTGAAGGTAAACTATCGAGAGAGTAAATGGATAATATTGGTTCAAAGCAGTTTAATGTTCCTGAGGCTTTCTTTGTCGTGAATGGTAATCAAACAACAAAACACATAGAGAAAAATCACTTTTGTAGCTTTACAGATTTATTAGATTTAATTTATACATTGAAGACTATGCAATGTTATTTTACATTTGATTATTCAATTTCTGTACCTGAATACTGTTAGACTTGCCTGAAGAATATAAAGCACTGTTTATTTCATTTGTATAATTTTTCTATTATATTTATCTATGTTTGTAATTTGCTTATTTTCTATGCTGATTTATTCACCTACAAAATCACCCGTTAATAATCATTGATTATTTTTTTCCAAATAGAGCTGTTTGAGTCATCTGGTGATTTTTTTTTTTTTTTTTTTTTTTTTCTTTTTTCTTTTTTCGTATCGCAATATATATCGCAGAAAAAAAAAATATCGCAATGTGAGTTTTTTTCTAATATCGTGCAGCCCTAAACTGAACTGAACTCAAGAACTGGATAAAATAATGAAATGTATTTTTAAGCTAGTTCTTTTTAATTAATCATTTGTTCGTGTTCACAAATCAGACTGAATGATTTGTGCGTGAATCGAAGTAATCAGTTTCTCAAGCTTACTCACTCTGAATTGAATGATTCAGTCATAGTGGTGCATGAGTCAACAGTTCATTACAGGGGAAGATTTTTAGTGAATAATGGATTAGTGAATAATGATTTTTTTTTTATTCAGCAAGGATCAGTTAAATACACTAAAATTACTGACATCTGTAATGTAATAAAATGTATTTTTTAAATAAATGCAGCTTTAAAAAAATATTCATGAAGCATCACGACCATTTTCAACTAATACGCATAAGAAGAAATGTTTCTTGCACACCAAATTAGCATATTAGAATAATTTCTGAAGTATCGTGTAATGACTGCTGAAAATTCAGCTTTGACATTTTTAAATATTTTATATTTATTATAACAGTTCACAATTCACTATATTACTGTTTTAGGCTATATTTTTGATCAAATAAATGCAGCCTTGGTGAGCCTAAGAGACTTCTATCAAAAACATAAAATTTTGAAGTGTATATTTCTGTCTGTATGGCTTTAGAAGACTTATAGTGTTCGAGTACCAGTTTTATGGCCATATTTGGTCACTAAGAAGATTCTTCCAAATATCACATTATACAAAATATTACATTAAGAACACTTGGAAACGACATGAGGGTGAATAAATAAAGGAAACAAAGGAACTGTTCCTGTCACCCAAAAGTAATTACTTCCTTTGTTCTCTTATATACTGGAAACTTAGTAGCTGTACATAAAGTAAAACAACTGTGAGGCAAAATTGATATGTTTGTGGGAAGCAAACAAGCCTCTTCTTCGTGAAATCAATAGAGGCATGAGTGTTTGTATTTTCTCTAAAATCGCAAGACCGCCCACTCATGAAGACAGAAGTCCAGATTGATTTCCTGTCCACCACTTTTGTTTGTTCCAGCCTCCTATTTTCACCAAGCTCCTGCTTTTCCTGTCGGTCTTAGAAAACCAAATCTTAATCACTTTGGCCCTCGAGACAGAGGGGTGTGGTTGGGGTCAGAGGCCGCCATTCTAGCTTGTGATTTTCCTTGCATACTTTGGCATTTCGATATCCTGTTTTTCACCTAACCAAGCGCTCCATCGATTACCGATAAATAGCTTTGAACTCCCTGTGCCCTGCTCTATTTCCTCAGAAACTGTAAAGATTTTTCTGCGCTCCTGTGAGCGTTTGATTTGAAGGGCTGTCCTCCTCCCCTGGGCTTCAATTGGTTTACCCAATGACTGCTGCTGAGAGAAGAGGTAGCAGGCGTTAAAGTTCTGCTGGTGTTCTTATCCTAGACTAAACTAGTGGTCACCTACGCATGGTGACCTTGTCTTGGACATCTGCTGGAGAGAGAGAAAGAGGGCTTACTGCCAAACGCTTTGCTGCTAATTAATTCACTATTGTCTGCTTTGTAAACGGAAACCAGTTTGGCTTTAGCTCCAACACAGAGTTTCACGCACGCAATCTGGATATGCATTTCACGGAGGTGGTGACCTTGTGCTGTTTATTGACTTTCCAAGGTTGAGTGAGCATGTGTTCGATTTCCAGGTCATTCAGTCAGAGGTTTTATTCAGGGCACCAATATTATTTACCTGAATAAGCCATCAAAAGATAAATATGCAAGAGCTGCTTAAACATTTGACATTGCTATGATCCAATTTATGCACAACTTTGTTCATCTTCAAAGACAGTATAGAGGACGAAACGGACAACTCATGGAGTTGAATCATTCAATGTGGCTTTAAGTCCTGCCTTTTAATTAAAAGCAAACCAGTTATGTTTTTTAGAATTTTTTGAGATAAAGACGTTAAATTTAAAACGCCATTGTTATCAGATATTATTTCTGAATTTTATGGAAGTTCACATAGCAAAATATGAAGTTGCAACTGCTAGATACTAAATCACACAATTATGAAATATAGTTAGATTTCAACAAATAAAGTTGCGTTATGAGAAATGGTTACATTGTGAGATAAATTCGCTATGAAATAGTCACATTGCCAGATATGAAGCTGCAACTGCTAGAGACTAAATCACAATTATGAGATATTTTCAGATTTCGATAAATAATCTGACAAAGTTGCATTTAAGAGAAAGTCACGTTGTGAGATAAATTCGTAATGAAAAATGAAGTCACATTGTGAGATAAATTCGTAATGAAATATAGTCACATTGTGAGTTATGAAGTTGCAGCTGCTATAAACAAAGTTGCAATTATGAGATATAAAGTCATATTTTGACAATGAAATTTGTGTTTATGAGAAATACAGTCGCAAAATTGTGAGATATAGTCTCAATTACTTTTAGATGTGTAATTTTTATACTTGACAGATGTATCATTTTTATTCATTTTAACAAACACATGAAAATGTGTGTTATTCCTAATAAAGTAGATGTAGGTGCAGGTAGAAATTAGCTGCCTGAGGGCATTAGCATGATGGCTGTTGAGTGATTTGTTTAGCTGTAAAAGCAGTGTTTTCTGTCACACTCTGACTTTCACTGTATTTAATTGGAATAGAATTACTTTAAATATTATTCAGTTTATTTTTAACAGGGAATGAGTGTCCGCTTGCTACTTGTTAGCTTCACATGCTAGCTTGTTTGTATGGCTGATGTCTACACTGCTTTTGCTAAGCAATTAATTCCCTTTGACTAGTAATGAGTTTCATCAAAGCATTCACTGACATCTTCTCGTTTGGTACGTCATTTTTGTTAACAGTCTCTCTCACATTCGCTGTCTTCACTCTTTATTTCTTTCAGGTTCACCCCCTTTTTCTCTTTCACTGTCTTCCATCTTCCGTGTCCCTCCAAAGCGCTTAGCGAGACCACCTGGGGATGAAGACAGACAGTTTCAGATTTAGTTGCATCTCAGTTGCCACAGGCAGACGGCTTCAACTATGATAGCGTTCTGCCTCTCTTTCACTCTCTCTCTCTCTCTCTCTTTCGGTCTTCTGAGGGCAACTCAAAAACTAACTAGGCTTTGAATCATCCCTTTGTTTCACTGTCTGTCTGGTCTTTTTCAACAAACAGTGGTGTCATAAATTTGGCTGCCATTTTGAGAGAAATACAGCATGTAACCAATGAAGGGTGGAGATTAGTCATAGTCTGTAAAATTCTGTCAGCTTTTACTGATACTGTTGGATAATAATTCCAGAAGATTTTTGCAATATATATGAGACTAGTTTGTTTGTCTTTAAATTGTAGATCAAGTCAAAAACAGTTACTTCATTGGTCTGGATGGCTCCTTGCGTCTGGTATTGGCCAACGGTATGGAAGTGTCTCTTCACACGGAGCCTCACCTGCTGTCAGGAACAGTCAACCCGACCATAAGCAAGAGAAATGTCACTCTGCCCATCGACAATGGACTGAACCTGGTGGAATGGAGACAACGGAAAGAACAGGCACGAGGACAGGTCACAGTGTATGGACGCAGACTCAGGGTAAGAACGTCACAGAATTTTCTTTCCACATTTAATGCTGCTGCATCTGAGTTATTTCTCTTGTTTGTTCATGAATTTCAGAGTCTAATTATTTCTAAAAAGCTGGCAGTTCTGTGCTGTTACTAGAAAAAAAGTAAAGCAAAGTTGTTGTTTTTTTTAACAGGATCACATAGCCAAATGTTTTTAGAGAGCATGTGGAAGTATTTTAGACACATTTAAGAAAAAATTATGAGAGCTATGAAGCCCGCTGGCAACACATCCAAGGCCAAATTGTTAGAAATTAATTCAAAAGCTACTATTTATACTGTTGACAAGCTATTTATTCATTTAGAAAATGCTTTTATATCCCAAGCAATTTGCAAAAAATAAATAAATACATCTAATCTTGTAAATTGAGTGTCTAGTTATGGTCTAATGTCACAAAATTCTGAAAGAATTCCATAGAAAACAACACCTTGAATATTTAAAGCTGCAGCCCTCATACAAAACTTTTTTTGTGTTCAAAATTTACAAAATTTATATAATAAGCGAGTACACCATGAATCCATTTTCCAAACCGTGTTTTTGGCTTGTCCTGAATCACTACTGTACACCTTTAATAAGTGTTTATATTCGGACTGTTTTAGACTGGTTCGGGTAGGTACCGCTGCGGAGTAGCCTGGTTACTTAATAAACAGAGAGTAGTAGTTCCAGCTACAATGTTCTTCCACAAGACACACGCAGTTCTGTTTATTAGTCGCTAGAGCGCCAAAAGTTACAGACTGCAGCTTTAATAATTAAAATTTATGCAGTTGCATTGTCAAGGTACTCTGAAAGTATGGCGATAGATTGTTCATGATTAATTGGCTTTGAAAGCTTCATATTTTATATTGCTTTGTGTTAATAATTTATGGTTTTTGGATTAAATAATAAATATCATTAACAATACATAGCATTATTTTTTGTTTAAATAACTAATATTTTAAAACTAAGATAAATTATTCATTATTCCTGTTGCCTAATCTTTACATTTTGCATTTGTATTTTATTTCTATTCATCAAATAAAAATTCTCATTGTGTTTTGCGAGACTAACTGTACAACCTACCTGTCTTCAGAACCTTACATAGTCAGGTAATTGTGTTCAGACCCCCACGTTACCTCAGTGTTGTCATCTGCTCATCCTGAGTTAATTTTACGCAGACACAATTCTATACCTCGCAGTCACACCTCCACATAGCAGCTCATCTGAGCATCAAGGCCCCTGTACTTGCAGTAATTGCTTCTCGATTATAATCTCTGATGCTTCTTCTCATCAGTCTCAGAGTCACACGCTGCCCCTGTCCTTTAGACTGATCACTCTTATTATGGCTGCCCCGCAGAGTCTAGCCAGGCCTTACTGGTCAAGTAGCTGCCTTCCAAGGTCAGTTTGCGCATGTGAGCGCATGTGTGTCTCAGAGGTCGATCCATCATTCAGCAGCCATGTCTCTATGACCCTGAGGGCTGAGGTCACCACCTAGGGCAGGGTTGACTCTCTTGTGATCAAAACCCTGAGGGTTTCCTCAGACAGCATCTGATGTCTTCATAATTCTTGTGCTGCCAGTAATGGGACCACCTCACAGCTTTTGCAAGATGATATATGTGCATATACAGACTACCATTTAAAAGTTTGGGGTCAGTAAAATTTTAGCGATTAATATTTTTATTCAGCAAGAATGCATTAATTTATCAAACTTTATAGTAAAGACATTTATGATGCTACAAATGATTTCAAATAAATGTAGTTCTTTTGAACTTTCTGTTTATCAAAGAAACCTGAAAAAAGTGCATAATTTATGCAAAAATATTAAACAACGCAACATATTTTATCAGTGATAATAATAATAAATATTTCTTGAGCATCAAATCAGTAGATTTAGATTTCTGAAAGATCATGTGACACTGAAAACTGGAGTAATGATGGTGAAAATCATGACGTGTAATTTACAATGCATTATATATATATATATATATATATATATATATATATATATATATATATATATACATATATATATATATATATATATATATATATATATATATATATATATATATATATATATATATATATATATATATATATATATATATATATATATATATATATATATATATTATGAGGTGCCAAACAGGAAATAATTATATAAAAATCTGAATATATAGTTATAAATCTGAATATATAAATGTAAATCTAAATATATAGTTATAAGTCTGAATATATAAATGTAAATCTGAATATATAAATGTAAATCTGAATATATAGAAGTAAATCTGAATATATAGTTAAGTCTGAATATATAAATGTAAATCTGAATATATAGTTATAAATCTGAATATATAAATGTAAATCTGAATATATAGTTATAAGTCTGAATATATAGAAGTAAATCTGAATATATAGAAGTAAATCTGAATATATAGTTATAAATCTGAATATATAGAAGTAAATCTGAATATATAGTTATAAGTCTGAATATATAAATGTAAATCTGAATATATAGTTATAAATCTGAATATATAGAAGTAAATCTGAATATATAGTTATAAGTCTGAATATATAAATGTAAATCTGAATATATAGTTATAAATCTGAATATATAGAAGTAAATCTGAATATATAGTTATAAGTCTGAATATATAGAAGTAAATCTGAATATATAGAAGTAAATCTGAGTATATAGTTATAAGTCTGAATATATAAATGTAAATCTGAATATATAGTTATAAGTCTGAATATATAGAAGTAATTCTGAATATATAGTTATAAATCTGAATATATAGTTATAAATCTGAATATATAGAAGTAAATCTGAATATATATTTATAAGTCTGAATATATAAATGTAAATCTGAATATATATTTATAAGTCTGAATATATAAATGTAAATCTGAATATATAGTTATAAATCTGAATATATAGAAGTAAATCTGAATATATAGTTATAAGTCTGAATATATAGAAGTAAATCTGAATATATAGAAGTAAATCTGAGTATATAGTTATAAGTCTGAATATATAAATGTAAATCTGAATATATAGTTATAAGTCTGAATATATAGAAGTAATTCTGAATATATAGAAGTAAATCTGAATATATAGTTATAAATCTGAATATATAGAAGTAAATCTGAATATATAGTTATAAGTCTGAATATATAAATGTAAATCTGAATATATAGTTATAAGTCTGAATATATGTAAATCTGAATATATAGTTATAAATCTGAATATATAGAAGTAAATCTGAATATATAGTTATACATCTGAATGTATAAATGTAAATCTGAATATATGATGCGATATAGGAAAACCCAACACATGGTGAAATTTGACCTTTTTAGGTTTTGATACCATGGAAGCTGGGTTCAAGCCCTTTCCAAAACTGTTTTTATTTTGTCCATAGCTTGAA
>CM077252.1:22945339-22990339 GCA_039654775.1 Spinibarbus caldwelli | reverse complement strand
AGGACCATCGGTGAATCTTTGAACCTTTTTTAATAGTTGTGTTTGAGTCCCTCAATTGTCCTCAGTGTGAAAAGATGGATCTTAAAATCATACAGTCACTGCTGGAAAGGGTTCAGATATGTAAAAGATGCTGGAAACCTGAAGATTCTGCAGGACATGGAGGATTTTTCTGAAGAACAGTGCTCAGTTTAACTGTTCAGAACAAACAAGAGACTCATGAACAACCATCACAAAACAAAAAACAGTCATAGATCATCCAGGTAACAACACACAGTATTAAGAACCAACAGTTCACAAACTTTTGCATGGGGTTATTTTAATAATTTCAGCTATTTTTTTTTTTTTTTTTTTTGTCTTGTGGACTAAATGTAAACATCTTTTATGTAAAATATCTTAGGACAGTACTAAATAAAAAATAACATGCATTTTGTATGATCTCACTTATTTTGTTAAAATTACTCACATTTTCACAGATTCTGCAAGGGGTTCACAAACTTTCAAATGGCACTGTGTGTGTGTGTACATATATATATATATATATATTAGTGCTGTCAATCAATTAAAAAATTTAATCGCGTTAATCACAGTCATGGACTGTGATTAATCATGATTAATCGCACATTTAAAATACTAGGATTTACCTGTAAATGTGTTGAAATGAAATGCATGACAAACTAGTTTAAGGAAACAGAACCTTTCACATCTCCGCCAGGTATGAGACATAATCCTTATTATTCTTTTATCATTATTCATTTGTTGTAATTCAGCCATTATCAGTCTTTATACTGGTAATAAAACGTTTACCAAGCCACATCTCTTCAATCCCAGTATACATTTACCCAAGTATTATCAAAAGTATTTCTAAATAAATACAAAAAAAACATTTTCTTGCGACCTTATGTGAAGTATTCTGACAACATGCATTATTAAGAAGAATTGGACCTGTTCTGCAGGTGCATTAGAGCTAATATTAGCATCATGCTTCATTAGACAATTTATGAGATTAATAGTACACTTTTACTCAGAACTCACTTCAAACCACCATCGAGTGTTTTTAATAACTTCCTTTTGCGATCACATGTAGAATTTGGTCGTTTATTGTTGTTAAAATATGCTCTTTATAGCCTTTTATATCGCTGCACAAATGAGCATTTCAGATGTACATATTCATCTCAAGAAAATCACATACAAACCATATCCTATCGTAATCGTGTGTTTATTATCTTATATAATCTATAGTGGCTGTTGTCATGTTTATTTCTGCTGTGTAAAAGCCTTAACGTGTGTGCTCTGGCTGAAACTCACGTTGTTTGTGATGTTTACAACCGCCTCTCAGTTCTTAAGGTGCCAGGTATACATTCCAAGTATAATACACCTTAGTAAAAGGATCTACTTTAATTTTCATTTGTCTATATACACTTTGGTCGGCCGCGTTACATTATAAAAATAGCCCAAAAAACGCAACCCGTGGCTCTGTAATTTTTCCCGCGACTGTATTTTCAAAATAGCCCACTTGTGCCGTTACCCTGGCAACACTGGCTCACTGCACCCTCATCACACAATGATAGATAACCTTCCGCGCTGCGATGACGGGAAGAAGTTGGGGTCAAGCATTATCACATGATTATTTTGCGTTAAAAAAATATTAACGCGTTAAAATTTTAGATTAATCGCATGCGTTAACGCGTTAACGTTGACACCCCTAATATATATATATATATACTGTATATACTCTACTGTGTATATATATATATATATATACTGTGTGTGTGTGTGTATATATATATATATATATATATATATACAGGTGCATCTCAATAAATTAGAATGTCGTGGAAAAGTTCATTTATTTCAGTAATTCAACTGAAATTGTGAAACTCGTGTATTAAATAAATTCAGTGTACACAGACTGAAGTAGTTTAAGTGTTTGGTTCTTTTAATTGAAAAAAAAAAAAAAAAAGAGAAATAAGAGACCAAAAAATGCAGATGAGCTGAAGGCCACTGTCAAAGAATCCTGGGCTTCCATACCACCTCAGCAGTGCCACAAACTGATCAGCTCCATGCCACGCCGAATTGAGGCAGTAATTAAAGCAAAAGGAGCCCCTACCAAGTATTGAGTACATATACAGTAAATGAACATACTTTCCAGAAGGCCAACAATTCACTAAATTTTTTTTTTATTGGTCTTATGAAGTATTCTAATTTGTTGAGATAGTGAATTGGTGGGTTTTTGTTAAATGTGAGCCAAAATCATCACAATTAAAAAAAAAAAAAAAAAAAAGATTTAAACTACTTCAGTCTGTGTGCATTGAATTTATCTAATACGCGAGTTTCACAATTTGAGTTGAATTACTGAAATAAATGAACTTTTCCACGACATTCTAATTTATTGAGATGCACCTGTATATATGTATATATACATATATACAGGTCTAAATCTCTTTCTGTTCTTGGCGTCATATCAACTTGACAAACATCCTCACAGCCATATATATATATATAAGATTTGTGTACTTCGATAGAAGAAAACCCCTTTGAGTGCAGACTGTAGAAAGTCTCGGCTTATAAGTATGAACCAAAGGACAATCCATACTGCAATCATTGAGCAACCTTGAGTGATGTGTCAAGTGATATTATGTGGGTGGATGAGTGGGTGAATGTGTCAAATTGTATGTCTGTGTGTGAGTGTTGTATGAGGGGTGAAGCTGCTGGCTGTGAGGATGTTTGTCAAGTTTATATGACGCCAAGAGAATTAAGGGCAGAACAGAAAGAGATTTAAATGGACACATTTACAAAAGCATATATGGTATTACAATGACTCTTTAAGAAAATTATATTACAATGGTTTCAACCATACAGTATATCAACTACTTTTAATGTGAGCATTCATATGCTTTCCCACAGTTCAGTTAACAGAGCTTCTATGAGGCGTCATACTAACCGAAAGCTAAAAGGCTTCCAATAACAATATTGTGATGCATAACGATTCATTGACTCGTTAGATTTATATCGCGGTGTGTTTTGTATGAAGATGTAGTTGGCCCTAGACCCAGCCCTAGTAGAAATGTGGGTCACTAGCAGCCTGAAGTATTACTGTTGTCACATGTCCATCACAATGGGTACTACACACCATCAAGAACAGCTGCCAGGCCACCAAAATTATTCTTGTCTCCATAGCAACCACATCTCCTTACAACAGCAGAGCTCTGGAAAAATAGTAGTGTAAATTGTCCCCTCACAGCGAGCTCAAATCCCAAAAACCACTGAAGGCTTAAACGCAAGACCTCGACTGACAGTTCTCTAAATGTTTGCTTTACATTATTAGAACGGTGTCCTATACTGCCTCCAAACAATCAAAACCAACACGTGGGCAAGTGTGTTTACTGAAGGAAGCGACAAATCGCACTGAGCAAACAAGATTACAGTTCTTACCACAGCAGCGGACGGGGAAAAATTATAAATGAATGGCAAAGCGACAAGCAAATATTGGATTTGAAGAACAAAAACTTGAATAAATTTTTTATGACAGCGGAGAAGAAAATCAAATGCTGTTTGACAGATTTGTTGACTTTTCGAATATGGAATGGGAAATTTAAATTATTGATGGTGATTTATGAAAACAAACGTTGCTTACAAGTTGTTTATTCATTGCCAAAAGTGCATTAGTGACAGTCCTAAGATATTCTCATAATTAGCCGAGTTATGAAAAAAAGTGTTGTCTTTTGTTCCTAGTTTTAATCATTGTTTGTTTGACAAACAGGAGTCGGGTAATCTCAAAGTAGTTGTATTTTGATCAGCAAAGCATGCAAATTTCATCCGGCTGTCAAAGAATGGAGGGAGAAACATGGCAAGTGTCTGTCTAACATTCCCCAATACAGTGTGTGAATTACACGATAACTTTTCTGGAATTTCAGTCAGCAAAACATCAACTATAAAGGTTAGTTCACACAAAAATGACAATTCTGTCATTTACTCTCATGTTTTTCCAACACATATAACTTCATTTCTTCAATGAAAGACTAAAGGAGATGTTTTACAGAATGTCCATGCTGCTTTTTTGTCCGTACAATGAAAGGGGATAGCACCTGTGACCGGTTTCTTATTATTACTATTAATGATAAATATTATTAATGCTTAATATTTTTGTGGAAATAACAATGCAATTTTTTCAGGAACTGATGAAGGGAAAGTTCAAAATAGCAGCAAATATTTGAAGCAGAAATCTTTTAAATGTTGTAAATGTCTTTTATCTGTCACTTTTGATCAATTCAAGGCATCCTACCTGAATTAGTGCTAATATTTTATTTATCTAACTAAACCCAAACTTTTGAATAATAGTAAAAAAAAAAAAAAAAAGTAAATCTAAAAAAAAAAAAGGGAGCAACAGTGGTGCTACGTATTTTGTCGATACACCGTCTTATATTGAAGAGTGCTTGAGCAACTTGTTGTTTGCGATTTTCGTTTGAGTGTCAAAATTAGTGCCACATGAAAATATTTGTAGATACTGTTGAAATGTGCTTTATGTAACATGTGGAACCCTACTTTTTGTCTTGATGTCCTTTTTGGGGGTTCTTAGACACTCCCTCAAACCCCCTATTTTTCCCACCCTGCCCCTGTCCAATCTCCTTCCTCCTGCCATATCTGCTTTCCTAAAGCTTAGTCCATTTAAAGGAATGTCCAATTTAAGACATTCCCCTTGAGTGGGTTTCCATTCTCCAGAGACCCAGGATCTCACTGCCAAAAGAGCTTTTTTTCCAGCCCGTTGGGCCTCTGCTCAACCAGAGCCTGGCATGAGCATCCAGCCTTCCCTTTCATTCTCTCTTCATTTTTTTTTTTTTTTAGTTTTTTTTTCTTTAAACCAGTCGCTTCAGTCCCCTGTCATCCTACTCTGGACAAATCGGCCCTTGACAAAAGTTCTCTCATCCTCAGAGCCATAAAAGCCTGGCTTTTTCATGCCTTGAAATTTCTAGTAAATAACACTTAAGTGAATTGTGTAACCAAAAAGAATAGCAGAAATAATAACTGTTTTCGAACTGGTTTTCGAGCAAGATGGATGGATGGATAGATTGGTAGATGATAGACAGATTGACTGATTCTTTGAGTAAACTCTCAATCTTGATATCTTCAGATAAGAGTCAAGCTGTATTTGAAAAAGCGAGAGTGAAAGAAATAGGGGCCATGTTCATAAGTAGCTGGGTGAGGCTAAAAGGAGTGGGGAGGGAAAAATATCTGCCCTTTTTTCTGTCAACCTCTTTGTTCTGTTACCCCCACCGGGAATTCTCCTATTCATGAGCTGCTTGCTTTTAATGTAAAATAATCCTCTCAATTAGGTATTAGTGACATTAATTGGCCCCAGTGTAATTGTCCCTTCACAGATGAGAGCTCCCGGCATGCCCACGAGGAGGAGAGAGAGCGAAAGCTTGCTTGCTGCTCTTCCCCCTGTCCGCCATACCACTGGACCAAAGCCAACAACAACTCGCAAAATCACTTTAAGACTCTGTTAAGCCTTGCCAGCAGTGAGCCAAGCCGGGTACCAGAGTACCTGATGAGAAAAACCAAGATCAATTAACGACACATTACACTGATAAGAGATATGGGGAAATGAGTGTTTAATTATAATGCATTTCAAAGGCTGTTTGGCCCAAACTTCCAGATGGTTGTTTAGTCAATACTCATTCAGCCCTGTAGACATAATATGAGAAAGTGTTATGCTTGGAAAAAAAGAAAGTTTTATGGCAAATTTTGAGTTTGCATTCATGCCAGACTTAGAAACATGCTAATAAGCATTTTTCTTAAATATATTAGCCAAGTTCAAAGTACTTTCGAGTTACCAAGTTGAGTAGAGCGCTTTTTATTTTTGCATTGTAATTCTCAACAACAAGTGTAGGTTCTTTGTGGACCTGCTAATACAATGTTGACATTTAGTTAGGTCTAGCTGGATGCCCCATTTATTATCCACCAATGCCTAAATTCACATCGCAGCAATAAAGATTCTAGTGCATTGTGCTAACACTGAAAAAAATGACTCATTGAATTTACTAATTTATTTTAAGGTAAGTGGTTGCAATCAATTTATTTTAACTACATTTAAATAAACAAATTTAGCTGAAAGTTAGTCAGCTAAATTTGTTTATTTAAATGTAGCTAAAATAAATTGATTGCAACCACTTACCTTAAAAAAAATTGTAAATTCAATGAGTCATTTTTTTCAGTGAAGGGTTGAAGGTATTAAGGTCTCTAAATCCTTGATTGCCCCCCGCTTTAACCTGTGTGTGCCTTTGGGATTACTAGCAATGAAGGACTAGTTCTCAGCTCTGATCTCAGCATGTTCCGGGGTCAGAGGGCTCTGCACATTCGGACTGAGCCAAAAACTCAGTATGACATGTCATTCAAACAATGTAGTGGGCTTTGAACTTCATATGCACCTCAAATGTCATTGTTTTCCTCCTGCTTCAAATACAATGGAAGTGGAAATCTGCCCCTCAATAATTCCTTCCTTAAAGGCATGATGAATGATTATTCTAAACTGAGTACTTATCTCATTCTTTTTGTTTTAACATGCAGCAAACAAAGAAATCAGTCAATTAAAAAACTTGTTGGCCTCTAGAGGTATGCAGTTGAAAGTAAAAAAAATCATTAGAGTAAAACATAATTTGAGTTTCAGCGGAGACGGTTCATGCTATCAAGTCCATGTGTTGAATTCAGAGGCCTAAACTTCCTATCTTCCTTTTTTTGGTATAGGTTCATAACAGGAACTTGTTATCCATGGATTTTGACCGAGTAACCAGGACTGAGAAAGTCTATGACGACCATAGGAAGTTCACTTTGAGGATCCACTATGACCATGCGGGAAGACCTACTTTGTGGGCTCCAAGTAGTCGGCTAAACGGTGTCAATGTCACATACTCACCAGGTGGCCACATCGCAGGCATCCAAAGGGGCACTATGTCTGTCCGAATGGAATATGACCAAAATGGGAGAATCACCTCAAAGATATTTGCAGATGGAAAGTCATGGAGCTACACCTACCTTGAAAAAGTAAGTATCTTTATCTGTAAATTTATCAGGTTGAAAAATAATTGCTAGTTCTCTTTTTTTCTGTAGAGATCTCTTTGAACCCTGTTAATTTGTTACATTAATAAGCTTTAACCTTATGTGCTTTAGCAATGATCCCTGTCTAATGTGCAGCTTGTGTTATGCATTGTTACCAAATGCAGCCTGACAATGAACTTGTTCCTAAAATATCACTGAGAAAAAAAAGTAAAATGTCACTGTCTCGTTAATTAGAACCAATATCTGAGAAATCCAAGACCTTACTGTGTAATTTGAAAATGGCAGCTGTTTAGTACATTGAAGTGCTGACATCCCAATACATGGGTTTAAAAGTATTGATTGCAAGCTCTAAATTCACTCTATTTAATGTTTCTTGCCATTCTAAAATGACCATATGCTGCTGGTAAGATCAATAACTTCAAAGTAAAAAAAAAAAAAGAAGAAGAAAAAGAAGAAGAAGAGCTGATTCCTGTTAAAATATAAACTCCAGAATATCCTCCCACTGACCTCCATATAAGGTGACATTATTAAAACTGATATCAGGGGAGGGGGGGTATGATGACTTAATCCTCATTAAATGAGATTTTGCCCTTCTTCATTTTTCAGTCAGTGTTGTAGAGCTGCATATTTGTATTTTTATGCACCCTGAAGTGATTCTGTGACACCCTACAGTTTGTTGTGCAGTTAGTCATGTGGTGCAATGTGACTCCTGGGTACTCAGTGACCTTCACTTTCACTGGATGGAGAATTTCACATTTAACTGTTTGAAGTGCTCTCAGAATGTTTTGGGAATTACTATGCTTCATTAAATCAGCTTACTGAGCATCATTTTGTCATTTTCCTTTGGCAGTCCATGGTGCTGCTGCTATACAGCCAGCGACAATACATATTCGAGTTTGACAAGAACGATCGCCTCTCTTCAGTAACAATGCCCAATGTGGCCAGGCAGACCTTGGAGACCACCCGTTCCATCGGCTATTACAGAAACACATACAAGCCACCTGAGGGCAATGCCACAGTTTTGCAAGATTACAGCGAAGATGGACAGCTTCTGCAAACCATCCACCAAGGAACGGGGCGTAGAGTCATCTACAAGTATGGGAAACTCTCCCGTCTGCTGGAAATCCTTTATGATACAACACGGATTGCCTTTTCTTATGATGAATCGGCAGGCATGCTGAAAATGGTAGGGCTTCAAAGTGAAGGCTTTGCGTGTACCATACGCTACAGGCAGATCGGACCACTCATCGACAGACAGATCTTTCGTTTCAGTGAGGAGGGCATGGTGAACGCTCGTTTCGACTACAACTACGACAACAGCTTCCGGGTCACCAGCATGCAAGCAGTAATCAATGAAACCCCCTTGCCTATTGACCTCTATCGCTACGATGACGTCTCAGGCAAAACGGAGCAGTTTGGCAAGTTTGGAGTCATCTACTATGACATTAACCAGATCATTACCACAGCTGTCATGACTCACACCAAACACTTTGATGCCTATGGACGAGTTAAAGAAGTGCAGTATGAGATTTTCCGTTCGCTGATGTTCTGGATGATGGTACAGTACGACAACATGGGGCGAGTGGTGGCCAAGGAGCTTAAAGTGGGGCCCTATGCAAATACCACCCGTTACGCCTACGAGTATGATGCTGATGGCCAACTCCAGGTGGTGTCCATCAACGACAAGCCTCTTTGGCGCTACAGCTATGATCTGAATGGAAATTTGCACCTCCTTAGTCCTGGTAATAGTGCCAGGCTTACACCGCTACGCTATGACATTCGGGACCGCATTACTCGTTTGGGTGACGTGCAGTACCGGTTGGACGAGGATGGATTCCTCAGGCAGAGAGGCAATGACTTTTTTGAGTATAACTCTGCTGGGTTGCTTGTTAAAGCCTACAACAAAGTTAACGGATGGACCATCAAGTACCGCTATGATGGCTTGGGCAGGAGAGTGTCCAGTCGAAGCAGTCAAGGCCACCATCTGCAATTCTTCTACGCAGACTTGTCCAGTCCCACCAGAGTCACGCACATGTACAATCACTCAAGCTCAGAGATCACCTCGCTCTACTATGACCTTCAGGGCCACCTCTTTGCCATGGAGTTGAGCAGTGGAGATGAGTTCTACGTGGCCTGTGATAACATTGGTACACCGTTGGCTGTATTCAGTGGTGCCGGTCTCATGATCAAACAGATCCTGCACACAGCTTTTGGGGAAGTGTATTTGGACTCCAACCCAAGTTTCCAGCTAGTTATAGGCTACCAGGGTGGCCTTTATGAGCCCCTTATAAAGCTTGTCCACATGGGACGCAGAGATTACGATGTTCTTGCAGGCCGATGGACCACTCCTGACCATGATGTTTGGAAGCGACTCAACAGCAACAAAATTGTGCCCTTCAACCTCTACATGTTTAAGAACAACAACCCACTGAGCAACAACCAAGAAACCAAGTGCTACATGACAGGTAAACACACAATTTCTTAAATCTTGTGTTGGAACACACTGAGGTTAACATTATTTAATACATCCGTCCATCTATCTATTATCCAAATTGCTTGTCCTATGTTGGGTCATAGGGCTGAGGAAGCCTATGCCAGCGCCTCAGGCCAAAGGCTGGGAGGGCTATTAAATAGCCTGTAAATAACTTAACTGATACATTTTACCTTCAACAATCAAACAACTAAAACACCATGAGCACCTGGTGCCAAGAATCTTTGCACTAGAGTGATTATTTTTCAGGCTCTCGTCCCAGCCCCAGCTTGGGGTGATCTTGCCTCCACATATACTGCTTGTGAGCAATGACAGCACAACAAAGTCCCCTTTGTTCTTCATTCAGGTTGTTCCTCTGAAATATCCCATCAGTCTTTGCTTCCCCAGCCTGTGTGGGAGGTAAATAGTAGTGAATGCTCCCCAGTGTTAGACAAATAACACAAAGGAGTCCATGGAACTAGAAGCTAGGGGCTGATTCACTTTTCTCTCCACTTGAAAGTGAAATCGCAGCCTTACTCAAAGAAAACAAAATATTATAGTCACATTTGTAGTCTATAACAGTGAATGCATGCTGGTTTTTGACTGAAATCAAGGCCTTGTTCGTGCCCTTGCTATCAAAGGAAATGAACACTATAGAATCACAATATCGGTTGTTTACGTTAGAGCAGCCTTGTTCTAGTGTGTTCCATTGTTTATTTCCTTTGAGTATCCTCTCGAAAAGATTTGTGGTGAGATGAGCCCTTGTTCTCTGAAAATTCATATGCAACATTTATACACTGAGCTTATTTGGAGTGCTGCTGCAACCCTGTCCGTAACCCTTACCTTGGATGCAGCAAAAGTGAACCTCATGAGAGTTTTCCAGAACAATTTTTACCTTTCGTATAGCACCACTACAAAATACTATACCTGGTTACTTGCTTATGTTATGTTACTCGTTTAACGTTGGTGTGTTTCTTATGATTTTTCTTGTAAGAATCTGGTTAATTATGCTCACCAGTAAATAAACCCATACTGGTGCACCAACTATATCAGAACTAACCAGCATTTTCTAAACTGGCAGTTTTTTCTATATTTTTCAGAAGGATATAGCATATGTATGCTAATATTACTGCGGACTAGCCATATTTCAAGCTCAGCTAAACACCTAGCCGCTAGGCTGTAGCGTACATCATTAAAGCTTTGAAGAAGGAAATCTAAAGATTCTGCTGGATATTAGATGTACTTGTGTGGGCTGTCAGCCTTTTATGAATGATGGCATTGACATTTTCATTCCTCTGAAATACAGAAGGGTCCTTTCATTGTCCTTAATCAAATTCATATTTAAAACAACTCTGTCAAGTGACACAGCCTTAAATAAAGGAGCAGTCATCAGTGTGCACTTCATTGTTATAGCAGTGTCTCTTCTATCCATGACTAATGTATTTGATGCAGCAGGGAAAAATCAAAAGGCCATTGATTTTGGTAAGGTTCATACTCTCAGTATTTTATGGTATGATTCGCTATTCATGCTAATGCCTTTGAATATGCACAAAAACAAAAATGCATATTCTGATTATAGAAAGGGTGACACATATGGTCACAGCATGAAATATGTATGATTATCAAGCACACCAGCAGATCTCAAACATCAAGATTCTCACATGCTGGATGTAATTTTATGGTTTTTTTGTGTGTGGACAAAATGCTACAAATTATCATCTTTTTTTTTTTGGAGATTTGCCACTTCCTGTGGAGGATTAATCATATTTAGTCCAGTCTCTGAAACTAGTGTTGCCTGCAAATGACTGCAGGAGCTTATTTCAAGAAGGAGCTCACTTGGCATGTGTCCTGATTTGCAATGAATCACGCTTTTGGGGTGTAGTTCATCCCAAATAGAGTAAATTATTATACAGGCATTATCACTGAGTGCTGCAGTTACCTTTTGCTCTGCTGTAAGTGTATTTCATCACAGCATTTCTCTTTCAACAGATGTTAACAGCTGGCTAGTGACATTTGGTTTCCAGCTATACAACGTCATCCCTGGCTACCACAAACCTGCCACGGACACCATGGAGCCTTCTTACGAGCTCATTCACACTCAGATGAAGACTCAGGAGTGGGATAGCACCAAGGTGATTCATCCAACAAATTTGTCTTTTTGTTTGCCCACCTCTTTAAAAACACACCTGGCCTTTGGCTCTAACTTCAGACTTTATTTGCTGTACCTTGACATTTTAGTTTGCCGCCTCCCAAAGGAATTCACAGCAATCAACCCAGATGCTCGTGCGAATAAGCGTGGCCTCTGCTCTGGCTCCTCAAGCCAAGGGAAAGGGGTCAAGCTAAAGAGCCCTTGTAATAGGACTGCCATTAGGGAAATTCACTCCAAATTTCCTCCAGCAGCAGCCATTGATTTCAGCTCAGTCTTTCACACTCTTTAGCTTTCTAAAAGATGTTGTCTACCTCTCTTTTCCTATCTTTATGCTTCTTTGTCTCAGTGCTCCCTGTTTTTCTCAGCCTCAGACATGCACTGATTATCGAGCCTCCTTTAAGCCATCTGAATAATTGAGAAGCCAGTTGGACATGGTGGCAGCTCTTTTGGCTGTTGTTAAGGACACCTTACCTCTTAAGCTGTCCTGGCTCAAACTAATGGTTCTTTCGAGAAGATAAAGGGTATATAGGGCTTCACAGTATTATTGGTAGCTGACTTGTCAAATACTTTTAAGAAGTTAGCATATCCTTCCATGTGAAATGCTGTACTCCATCTAAAATTATTTTAAATAGCTTTTTGCAATATTATCACAGTTTTCAATATTGATAATAGTTTGACTTTGCCATTGTTCTATATTAAAATAAAACAACAAAACAGTTATTTTAAATTGTAGCTTTGTTTTACTGTATTTTTTTATCAATTAATTAGAAAAGCCATTTAGTACATTACCCTATTTTTTTTTTTTTTTTTTTTTTTTAATGTCCAGAAAAGTTAATGGAAAATAATGAAAATATATATTGTGTTGATTAGCATTTTATAAAATCAATCGTACTGTGATGTAAAAGTTTTGTTGTACTGCCCACCCCTAGGGCCTATATAGATGTATAAAAGCAACTTAAACTACTTGAATTTTAAAACTGATAGGCTTGTATGGTAAGTCCAATCCCAGTCCAGATGGTAAGAACTTCCATTCCACGCGTCAAACAGTATAAGCAGCACAACCTCAAACTATCAGGCTCTATAATAAATAAGCATTTGAGGCTGAGCGACATTGGTGAGCCTCAGACAGCTGAGATATGAGATTTTAAATCTAATGTGATGGAGCTATTTGAAGCCGTCAGCCTGGCAGGTTTCATATGGCTTTCAAACATTCAAGGAGAACTGAAGTATCCAAAAAAGGACTTTCAAGTTTTAGACACCCCAGGTTTTGTTTTTATTTAGTTGAACTGTGAGGGAAAACAGTCTCTTTCAGAGAGTTCTGTTTGGTTTTAATGGCCATACAGACTCCCAACAGAGGATCTATGTTGTAGAAGGTATTAAACCAGACTTGTCCTAATGAATTCTCTTTTGGGAACCAATCATTATAATTTAATCGAGCACACAGTCTCCTCTTGTAGTGTGCTCTTGCATGCAAAGCTGTTTAAATTGTCAGGGTGTGTATTTAAAAAGTCTCCACCGATGCAAAACATAAAACAGTTACTTGTGGCCATTGGATCAAACCATCAACAGAGCAGGAAATAAACTTTTCTAGTGTGACCACTTCTCAAAACCTGTGAAAAGTTAAAAGAATTGCACTCGAAGGTTTGTTTCTTTGGGAGTGGTGTGAGCTGACTTCAAATCAACTTGGACACAATGCAAAGACGCAACGATGGACTCTGTTGGGCAGCAATCTCAACCCTCAAGGGAGACTCCCACTCTGTCATGTACCTCGTAGGGTTCTTCTCCTATGGGATCCTCAGAAGTGCATCCAATACCATTTTCAAGACTGCTCTCAAAAGAGCCTAATTCAATTTCAAACCCTTGCTTGAATTTTCCATTTCAAATGTTTTTTATATTCTTTACGAGACCATAAAACTTTTGAATGTTTACTCTAAGACTGAAACTTTACTGTCAAAGTGAGACTGAAAAGGAACAATCTGTGTCCCGCAGCCCTTTGCATAGTCAAGCCTACTGATTTACCCATAAATCAGCTCTCTCTAGCTCAACCCCACACGCAGATTTTTCCCTTTTATTAGGGGGCAGTAAACAATTCTAATTGCCAACCAATTAGCTTTTTGGCAATGTAATTGTGGGGTCATTTATGGGCTTTTAAAGCAGCTACATTAAAAAAAAATAAAATCTACTAATGGCCTTGCAGCTGTACTGCTGCTCTTTTGAGAGTCTAAAGTGGGTTGTTTATGCCATAATGCCCATGTTACATTTACAAGACCTGCAGTGCAGAGTATCTGAAGGCGTAGAGGAAATGACCCTTCATTACCAGTAGCTATTTTTCCTCCAATTTCTTTTTGGCTAAAATTTCATATTTTGCAACTATTAACAAACCTACTACCTAGTACCCACACAAGAACAACGGAATGAGTCTTACAAAGAACATGGGTTATATTTAAATTAGTGTGACGTTATTTTCATGGCAATTAATTCTCTCCAAGATCTCACTAACATGATGTCATTACCAAATTAGCATTCTGATTAAATAATTTTAGACAATACAACCATGGTGTATTAATTACTATTTACATTATTAAAGGGCTAATATAACAAAAAATTGTCATAATGTAATTTACTTTTATGTTTACTTTTATGAACTAATCCTTTAAAAAAGGTGCATAATTGTCATAGACAAAGAAAACTGTCCCAATGGAATTAATGGTCACAAAGTTAGGCTTTGTTGTCATTTTACAAAATACTTCGTTCTCATTTTTACAAAATATAATTGAATATAGATTTTGAATTTTGGTGTGAAATATTGACTTTGGCTTTGAGATTCACCTGCTCAGTCCTGTGTTCTTACTCTCAGCCAGCACTTTCTAATTCAATTGGAGGTTTTTTTGGATAGGTGTTCTGCTGCTTCTAACCCTGAGCGTGATGGATTTAGTGCTCTGAAAATTTCCAGCAACAGCTGGATAGTGAGCGCTGACTTTTTTATCACTCTCTATCTCCTTGCCGTTTAGACTCCCAGGGTCTTAAAGACCTATGTGGATGAGAAATGATGTAAATGTGCTGGCTGATATCCACTGGATGCCCGCAGATTGATTTTGACTTTGATCAGAGCCCTGCGCTGATAGGCCTCCATGCTGTCTGACCACCCAGTGCTATTTGAATGATGTATTTCTTTTCCTTTTTTTGGTAGGTTGCAGCATAGACAACCCCCACCATCCGTTTATCTCTCTGTGCCCTCTGAACTGTGACCAGAATGAGAAGGCTGGTGGAGTAAACAAACATATTGTGGTGCGGTGTGAAGTATATACCTCTAAGGAAGGCATTACCTTAAATTCTTAAAATATTTGCTTAAAGTACTGGAAGTTTAATGTGAATAGCAGCTCTAGTAATTTAATCTTGAAGATTTCAACAGTTTGAGACAATGCAGAGATCTCTTCTGAAACCCTAGAGAAGGTACATGTGAGATTACCAGGGTATTTTAATCAGGAGAAACATGGTGAGGTACAGGAGACTCCATTTGCTCTCCATTTAATCTCATCACTGTCTAGGAAAAACAACTGAGTCATTAAAGAGACCTTTTGTTTCTTTCCAAGTTTAGTAACTTAATCTGTAGTGAAGGGCAACACAAAAAGAGAGAAAAAAGGAGGCAAAGGGAATGATGGGGACATATACTCTGAGGGAATCATATCAGATGACACAAGAACTTTGTGCCAGTGCCAGAGCTTCAGCTAGACTCTGTTTCTCCTTCCGGGCAGGAGCCCTGGAGTCTGACACCCAGAACACACTATTTCTAGGACTAGTACAATACATCTGCACGCTTAGGTCCCTCATGGTTTTCTCAATCTTCTCTTGGGGCGAGGGTTTCCCGTCAAGTCACATTAAAGGAGAGGATGACTTATCACTACATTATTTTTGGCCTAAAGAGAGAGTCTTGTATTCAGTTCTCCTCATGGGAATCTGTTTACTCTCTAAAAACAAAAGATATTCCAGAGTTAAAGAGTCAGATTAGTACATTTGGAAGAAAAAAAATCACCTGATCCACACTTCTTCACACCTGAACATAAAATAGAATGAGTTATGCTATGTAGTTATATCAGGAAATGTGAAATGTTTGAAGTGTTAATGAAGCAGCACGATTCTTGGTTGAGGGGAAAGTTGAGCAGCTGAACACGGGGGTAGGAAGAGTTTCCCGCTGAGATCACCCATCCTGCACAAACCATCAGGAAATGTTACTTACTCCCAGGAAATAGCAGCAGCGAAGGCGGTGGGCGCAATGATGCCTGCCACTGGAGGAGATAACATAATGAATGTGAAAATCATATGCAAGGATTTACAATGTACAGTGTTTTGCTGAGATGCAACGTGTCATAATATGTCACATTCAATCAATACCGCCACAGACCTCACTGTGGCCAACGGTAATTGCGAATGTTGTTTTGGAGATGCAAAATCATACATTTAATTTATTCACTCAATGAAAGTAGTCACCCATGATCAATGTGAAACTGATGGCAGGACACTCACAGGGTTTTGTTTGTCTTCTTGCAGTCCGTTCTGGGCGTACAATGTGAAGTCCAGAGGCAGCTGAAGTCTTTCGTACGGTTGGAGCGGTTTGACCAGATCTACGGGTCGAGTGATTCCGGTTGCCCTCAAACCCCTCTCCGCACGCTCTTCGCCACAGGGGCCTCGCTCTTCGGGAAAGGTGTGAAAGTAGCCATCCGGGAGGGCCGTGTTGCTGCCGACATCATTAGCCTGGCCAACGAAGATGGGCGGCGGATAGCGGCGGTCCTAGACAAGGCCACCTACCTCCAGGATTTACACTTCACCATCGCAGGTTTGGACACGCACTACTTTGTCAAATCGGGACCAGTAGAGGGCGACCTTTCTCTGCTGGGCATGACGGTGGGCCAGCGCACACTGGAGACGGGTGTGAACGTAACCGTCTCACAGGTCAACACGGTCCTCGGCGGCCGTTCGCGCCGCATAACCGACGTCCAGCTGCAGTACGGTACGCTGTGCCTCAACGTCCGCTACGGCAGCAGCCACGACGAAGAGAAGGTCCGTGTGCTGGAGCTCGCGCGTCAAAGGGTCGTCGCGGCCGCCTGGGCTCGTGAACGTCACAGACTACGGCAAGGAGAAGAGGGTTCTCGAGCTTGGACGGACGGGGAGAGGCAGCAGCTCCTGAGTTCCGGACGCGTGCAGGGCTATGAGGGCTTCTACATAGTATCAGTCGACCAGTTCCCCGAGTTGGCCGACAACGTAAATAACATCCACTTCTTGCGACAGACTGAGATGGGTCGCAGGTGACATGAACGCGAGGGGAACCCATGCTCGGACTCAGCGTCCAGGACTTCTTGCCAAAGACAAGTTGCGTTTGTGACCATATTATGTTACTTTATTTTTATGTTGACTGTGCCAGACTTATTTTTTTAATACATGATGTACATGGTTGAAAACAGTTGCACTGTTTCGACAACAGCAGAGTGCCCTTCTCTCTTTTGGTAATTCTTAAACCCCCTTTGCCCCTTAAGTGTGGCTGTTAGAAGACGGCATATGGCAGTGTCGGCGGTTTATTCGGTTCTGCCTTCGAGTTTGTGGGTTTGCTCAAAGGAATATAGGAAGAAGGCTGGTAATGCATTATGCTCATTGGCTCAGCCTGCTGCCAGACGAGCAGATTGTTATTCACGAGCTTCACTCCACTCTGCCTTTTCCTGCGCCTCAGCCAAGGAGAGACCTCTTTTAATCGCTTCTTTTTATACTTGAAAGCCCACCGGCTGTGTCATACTTAAACAAGGACATTGGTGTTTGCAGTGCATCGCTACCAGTTCAGATTCCTAGCTGAACCCATCTCACGTTCAAAACTTGTCGTGGTGTCTTGTAATCTTTTGGGACTGGGTGGCTTGCTGGTAACATTCATTTTTTTAATTGTTATTTTTATTTCTAAATTTGACCAAATGGCTTAAAACATGAATAGGAAGGGAAAAGAAGAATAAAGTATGCACACTTCTGGAAAAATTGAATAATTGACAGAAATTTAGGAAACAAATAGGACATAGGTAGCCCCATTGTCAAAATGAAACAACACTGTTTAAAAGAAATTATTTCCAAAATCTAGTGAGCTGTCTAACTAGACAGCATTTCAAGGGTTCTTCTGTCTTGACAGCTGTTCCAATAGGCAGTCAGATTTAGTCTTATTCAAGGCAGTGTTACATGTGTCGTTTTGTTTTGAATGCAAGTAAAAAAAAAATTCAAGATGGTCAACAATTTGAGAGAAATGTTGATTTATAAATATTTTTATATTTAATTCACTATTTTAAAGTATCGACAGTAGTTATCTGAACTACTATTATATTGACTCTTATCCACTATTTCTGTGCTATGTATTATGCATATTAGAGTATCATGCATTTAGAATAGCAACATGCTAACATCAAACTCTATTACAATCAGTTCTCTTATGTTATTTGTGTGCCGTGCAAAGATCCAGATTAATCACTAATGATGGTTCGTTCTTGTTAGGGTGCTGCCTAGCAAGGCAGCTCACTAGGTTTTGGAATGGAGCTACTGAGACTATGAAGAAGGTTGTTTTTTTGTTTTTTTTAATATAATAGTTTGAAAGCAACACGTTATTTCATGGTAACATTCACAAAACAGTATAAAAATTGTGAAAGCATAAAGAAATGTGAACACTTGTCCCTTTTTATTGCTAATTGTTGTACTTGAACAATGCCTAGTGTTTCAACACATGGAATAAAGTCCAGAAATTCCATCAATTCAATTAATTTGTTTTCATGGTTAAAACAAAGAGTTGCATATGGACCATTCCTAAGAATGACAGTATTTATTTTAGTGCTGTGTTTTTTAGAGGAGTATACATCCTCATGTTTGTCAGTGAAATAAACGCTTCAAGCATAAAGCGGCATGAATTCTTAAAAAAAAGAAGCACATTACTTAAACGTGCACTCAGACTCCTTTTTTTTTTTTCTTCTTTTTTTTAAAGAAATGTACTGAGTGCTGCAAGCACTGCACATTGTGGTAAGGAAAGGTGAGAACCCCTGTGAACAGCCTTTGCCCCGAGGGTCTCCCAAGCATGGGGCAACGTCGTAAGTGCCCTGAATGTGAAAGTCTACAAGCTGCCTGAAATGCATTAAAGCCTGAAGGTGCGTCATTTAGAGGTTGAAATGCACGTCAACCCATCATCTGGATACGTGAACTTCAAAGAGCGTCTATTTCTGGTTGGATGGTGTTAATATGTCAGACATGATGGTGCATTGGCGCTTCACATTAGCGTTCGGTTTATGAATCTGCCCCTGCTGTCACTCTTGGGGAAATCACTTGGGAATGGTCACCAAGATAATTAGATCAAGTGTTTTAAGCTGTATAATATTGTTGAGCATATTTTGGTTTATTTTACTGTCATTGAATGCAGTGACATCATGAGTCTAACAATATCGCTGTATTTAAAAAGAATGATGAATGAAGGAAAAAATGCAATGTGTTTAATTGCACTGATATGCATCGTAAGGCTTTTATTTTTTCTAAACTTCTGGAATCATTTGGACTTTTCGTTTGTTCTCAACACTGTGTTTCTAAATGCTTCTCTTTGAAAATGTAAATAAGATGACAAGAAATGGGCTGTAAATAAAATGCAAATGTAGATACCTTTTAGAGCTACAGCAGTGAATCTGTGTAGTCTTTAGTTAAAGACGAAAAAATAAAGAATATTTTGTGTTTACATTTATTTCACGTCATTGTGATTTTCATCATATTTTTTTAAAATAACTGTTTTAAAACAGGTTTCCAGAACACTACCGTTGGCCACTGGTTTGCACTGTTTAACTTATTTTATGTGAAAACAATTGAAGCCCATTTTGGAGTAACAAAAAAAATCTTAAAGGGCCCCTATTATGGGTAATGAAAAGTTCATATTTTGGAGTCCCCAACAATAAGCTGACATGCATGCATGGTCAAGAAACACTTTCATTGTCTTATAATATGCATTGTTATATAATATTTTTACCTTATTTGCTCAACGACTCCCAAACGATTCGCTCAACGATTCATTTTTCCAAACCCCTCCTTTGTGTGACGCTAATCTGCGGTGATTGGTCCGACTGCTCGATTTCATTTCCATTTCATAATAAAAGCTACGTTTTTGAGTGCAGTGCTGCTTTGTGTAGAGCTGTTACCAGGGAAACCCCTATTTTTCTGCTCCATAAGTGGCACCTAGTGGCAAAGAATGAATTTGCATTTTCATTCAGACCAACGCGAAAAGACCACAAGTTGGTGGGCAATATGCTAATGTTTCATGTTTACCTCAACATGAAACGGCTTGGGATTCGTTTTAAAAACGACTCGTTTCAATGACTCAGAGTCGACTCTTTCTTTTGAGAGACAATAACTTTATACAAGGTGCTCTTTCAGATTTAAAACTTTGCAGAATGCTTTCATTCACTTAGAGCTGTGTTACACACTGCATGAAAGGTAATTTTCAAAAATCCATAATAGGGGCACTTTAAATTCATTTTACTTTAGTTCTATATCACACACATCACAATTGCAACTATATTTCTTGTAACTATGACATTACTGGTCACATTTGGAACTTTATTTCTTACATTAACCTTTATCTCACTATTATCGTTCCATTTTTATGACTTTTATACTCTTTGCAGTTCAGTCAAATAGTGAGTCAAGAGAAAGATGAGCTAATATCATCACAGCTGTGTGTGGGTTATTAGTCACAGTAGAGTATTAGGACTTTATATAACGGTTCAGTGTTCCATGCTGCACAACATGTAAACTGGACATTTTGAGGAATTCAGAAGGTCATCCAGATATTCCATAATTGCACACATTTGAATATTGTACATTTGCATACTATATGCTGCAGTATTGTACAGTATTCACATCCTTTGCATTTATAGTAATGCTCCTGGATTAGTAAGCTATTTTACCCCAGAGCTCCAGGTTGAAGGATTTTAGATGCATGCAAACATTATAAATCGATATATCTCCAAAGAATGTGGCACATGTCAATTTGCTTCTAAAGTGGAACTGCAAATTAATGCCTTTAATGTGGAGTTTGACGTTAAGTGGTTCTGGCATCTAATTGTACATTGTGTAATGAGGTGTTTACAATTTTTGGAAGTTTTGCACAAGTGATTGAAATATTCATACACAGAAATTAGGTTATTGAGGAGGAGAGAGTCTTACAAAACAAAATAGAGCACCACCAAATATTTGTCATTTTTATTAACAAATTTATAGACCATAACATGAAGCAATATATGTTCCAAGACAGTATTTTAGTGCCGTTTTTTTTTTTTTTTTTTTTTGCACTGCAACAGATGAATTTTGATTTCATAAATACACTTCAGAAAGTCTGGATTAATATGTCTTGATACTTGACAGAGACCCTTAGAATCTCTATTTCTGTGTGCGAGCATCAGTCGCTCTGGAGAGAAGAGAGTCTTTTAGACACATCAATAAATAAACCAGTGCATGAAAGAGCATTACACTCAACAGCGGTGAGAATAGTAAATAATAGATTAATATCTTCAAACATGTCCAGCTGTATACATTCTCATTTGTTCCATGATTTTTTTTTTTTTTTTTAAGTAAACTTTCTAGCTTTGGGATAAAAATAAAATCTGAAAAATGGAAAAGTAAAAATATTCATTATTGGAATAGAACTTTTAATGCAGATATATTGTAAAATAAGCAAATTATATTAGCCATATATACACAAATACCAATGAAATGTAAGGTTGCCTTAAAAATGGATAACGTATGACTTTGCATATTTATAATGCATGTTGTCGTGTGTGTGTGTGTAAACAGATAAGTGCCGTATTCAAGTGATTGACTATTATTTCTGAAGCTCTTAGTCAGAAGCCTGTTCTCAAATGAAATGCTTTTGAAGTTGGAGCTCAGGGCTGAAATACAGTACTCTCCTCCAGGACTTCCTCTTGCTCTCCATCTGTTCCTACTTGACTGTAAAATGAACCTTGAGAGAGTGTTGAGAAAACATTAGACAAGTGGGTACTATTAAAATCAGTGAAGAACTGATTCCATATTCATGCTTTGAGAGGCAGTCGGTTTTATTAATATATTTATGCTACATAAATACAGAAATATAAATGAAAACTGAGCAACCTGATTTGTTCACTTTTAAAAGAAAGTTCTCATGATTTGTTCACTTTTAAAAGAAAGTCATCATGAAACAATGTTCACTAGCCATGTTAGTTCTGTAATTTCATTTTGAGTGTATGAAATATTCAGCAAGAAATAAAAAAGTTGTGGAACTTGATTTTATCCGTTAAGAACTGATTGAATTGTTGAAGAAGTTTAGGGATTCTTAACAGTAGAAGAACTGGGGAAAAAGGATGTTTCAAGGAAGTTATTTAAATTTATGATGAATGATTACGGAAACATTTTTCTTTGGAATAAGTTGCACTGGCTAATCCATAATATAGCTCCAGAAATATATATTAAGTAACTAAACAGAGTCTATTTTGATTTATTGAAAATCTTTGTGTGCATAAAATATGTTTAAAAAATAATGCAATATTTTCTGTATAAAAGTTAATGACAAAGTATCCACAATAAAGTAAATATAAAAAAAAAAAAAAAGTTTACAACACTTGCCAAGTTCTTAGAAATGTATGTCATATTCCTGTTGGTGAAATTTCTTTCTTTCTTTTTTTTTTCTTTTTTATTTTTACTATTTTCAACAATAGTGTAAGTATATACATTTTATTCATTATATTTTCAAGTTTTTAAATACATATTTCAATCAAAATGTTTATATGTATTTCATAATTTATTAATTCATACAGTTTTGGGGGGAATCACACCACTACATTTTGAAATCTAAGCTAACTTTGCCTTGTCATAAAAAGGTCAAATTGTCTGATGTTTTTATGAGACTTATTGATCAATGTATTTTTAATAATTTCACAGATAGAATGTCATGTCATAGACCTATTATTACAACTTTTCAAAATGTTTTCCAAAATTAAACAACTTTGAGCACATTTACTTTTATTCATCAAATACAACTTCCCTTTAATGTAGGTGTTTGATATTTTCCAATCACTGCTTCCCACAATGCACTTGATGAAATGTAAGCAGAAATGTATTGCAACCTAAGCAGAAACATGTTGGTTTGAAGACAAAATACAACCTGAGATCTCTGAAAGAGCCAATCAGCCATCTGTCACTGAAAAACACAAAGCCGATGAAGAAAAAACGAGAAATAAAGAAAGAGAAACCAAAGAGAACTTTTGTTTTTGCTTTGTGTCCAGAGTGTTAGGAAATGGGAGGTGGGAGGGAGATGTCAACACTCATTTTCTCTCGTCTCTTTATTTCTCTTGTTCCTGCTGTCTATTTTCACAGGTCAGCATGAGGTCGCATGATGTTCCTGCAAGAAAGAACACGTTTTTCCTGACAAAGATGTTGCCTCAGGATTGTCTGCATGAATGTCAAACTATGAGCACTGCAGGACGCTAATTACTTGCCTATTCATCGTTGTATCAATTAATTCAGTCTTAAAGCGTTAGTTCACTGATAATTCTGCTCCTCATGTCGTTCCAAACCCCTTTTGACTTTCTCCTGTGGAACACAAAAGAAGTAGTTCAGCAGAATGTTGATGAAGAAGGAACAAATAATGCTAAAACGGTTGTTGAAGTTGATGCACATCTAGACAGACGGACAGTGAAGGGGCCTCAGCTGTGTTTTGTTGTCCCCGTCCCCCCCACATTCCTCATGACAGGTGCGAACAACGCCAGGGCCCCGAGAAATGTCTCTGCACCAGTCTGTAAACCCGGCTGACACTGTGTGTGTTCGCCACTAAGACTGACTTCACACATTATGCAAATCATATTGACAGCATAGCTAATGCTTTTTATTAAGCTAATTGCCCTTAAGGTCATTTCTGTTTTTGGCACCAAGGCTAGACTCTAGGAAAAGAGAAAACTAGTTTAGTAAGAAAGAGCACATTAGCAAAGGTTTAGAACCTGTGCTTTAAAGAAAGATCATTTTATCATCTAATTTTGTTGATTTTGGACCGTTTATGCAATAATTATCCTAAAAGTAGTAGATGAATTTTTTGTTTTAAGATTAAATGCACTTGTTGCTGCCTCAAGCTGATTGTTTGTTACACAGTTTGTTACATAGCTTATTGTATTGATGTTTTATTTGTTTGTGTAATTTTATATATTTTCTCCAACAGCCCAAGCACCTATAGGCTTAAAGAATGGAGAATCTAAAAAATACATGAGGAATAATAAATAACCTCAATATCAGATTCCAAGTGATCGAGGACTTAAAGTGAGAGTTCACCCAAAAATCAATCAATTACTCACTCTTAGTTTGTTCCAAACTTGTATAAGTTCTCTTTTTCTGCTGAAAACAAAAGAAGATATTTTGAAAAATGTTGGTAAACAAACAGTTTCTGGTTTCCATTTACTTACTTCCACATTCTTCAAAATATATTGAAGAAACCAAGAAAAAATAAACTCATACTGGTTTAGAACAACTTAAGAGTGAATAAATGATAACATAATTTACATTTTTGGGTGAATTGTCCCTTTAAGACATTCCAATTCAACCCACTGCAAATGTTTTCGCCAGTAGTGGGCACTTATGCAATGTAAGCAGTGATATACATCTGTGTCAATGAGATAGAAGGATGTTAGCAAAGAAACGGAACCATAACAAGTTATAATAAATCCAAAATTTAAGATTATACAGTCTACTGCAAAGCTTCAGATTAAAAATGTGTGGTCTTTTATTTCAGCTAAAGTCCAAAGAATACTTCAGTTTAATACTTCAAAATATATACGCTAAGGTATTTTGTCTTCTTCTGTGTTCTTCTTTTGTGTTCTGCAGAAAAAAGAATGTCATTTTCATTCCCCCCCCTCTCCCCCATTCCACAAGTGCCAATCAAGGCATGATTTTTCTTTTTTTCAAAATCCACTCTTCTACTTCCCCATCCAAATGGCTTCTGGAAAATGAGTCTGATCTTTTCACTGGCTTAAAAGGTTTCTTGACGCAACACTTTTCTGTTTTCAGTAGCTTTCTGTGACTAGCATGATAGATATAAAGTGAATTGTACATCCAGTAACGATCATTCTGAATCTGTAAGCTTGCCATTCATCTTGGATCCAGGAGACTCTGCGCAACCAATAGAGGTCGAATTTGTCCTGTTAGACATGTTCACTTGTTAGGTTTGACTTCCAGAGGTTTCTGAACAGTGTAATAGCATTCTTTATTGGCATCTTTGGTTCCATGTAGACCCTTTAAAGGAATAGTTCACCCAAAAATTAAAATTTACTCACCCTCCGTCCATCTAAGATGAGTTTGTTACTTCATCAAAACAGATTTGGAAAAATTTAGAATTACATCATTTGCACACCAATAGATCCTCTGCAGTGAGTGGGTGCCATCAGAATGAGAGCTGATAAAAACAATAACAATAATTCTCAAGTAATCCACACAACTCCAGTCCAATCAACATCTCACCAAGTTAAAAGCTGAGTCTTTGTAATAAGTCCTCTGTCCATGTTGCTTTATTCAGAAAAAAAGTTGCCTTGTCTGAATCAGGAGAGAAATATGCATGGATCAAGCACAGTTTACAGTAAAAACAGTCTAAAACAGTTCTAAACAAATACATCAGTGGATTTTGATGTGAGAGGACAACATAAGAATTTACATAAGAATTCTTCATAACTTAAAATAAGACCTTCTGAGTTAAATAACTGGGAAACATTCGAAATGTTTTTCTCAAACCAATTACTAAAAAACAAAGATTTTCTCTTATATACAATGTCTTGATTGTTCCAAACGAAGTACCAGAGAGCGGAGAAATTGTGCTTAAAGATTAATGACCATGCAAGTAATGCCTGTTTATGAAATTTAGATAAATTGTAAGGGATTCTGTCAATATTATAATTACAAATTAATAAGAAAGGAAGACCACCTAATTTGGAAAAGAAGTAATTGGGGATAAAATTCCAGATTGAGTTTGGATTACACAAAAACTGCCTAATCCAATTAATTTTGAAAGTGTTATTCAAAGAAGAGAAATCAAGGAAATCCAACCCCCCATGCTCATACGTGTTCATTATTACAGACTTCTTAACATAATGGATTTTGTTTTTCCAAACAAAATTAAACAGGATTTTATCAACTGATTCTCTCGAGTCTTTCGAGTCGTTCGTTCTTTTGTCATGTGACGTCACAGCATTGGATAGAGAAATTAGTTAATTTACAGCCTTCCTTACAAACGGGTGCATATTTATTTTTATAATCATCATCATCATTATTATAATTATTATTTACACTTACAGTTACGTGATGCATTTCTGGTCTCAAATTGTAGCTTTTTATTTCTTACAGTTTATAAATATGTGAATTTCTGTCATGATGTTTTTTTTTTTTTTTTTTTCATAACACTGAATGTGGTAACAAAGGTAATAAAGAGTTGGTTATTATTATTAAGTCTCTTTCCGGCTCAGACTGCATTGATTATGTTTATGGGGCTGTCACGTTATGAACAAACGATTCAAACCCGAAGACTCGAGAGATGAACTAATCAATTCTCTTTCCGGCTCATACTGCATAGGTTTAGCTTATGGGTATAGCTTATGACTCAAAACCCCGAAACAGGTGAACTAATTCAGTGCAGAACCTATAGGATGTTGCGCATGCGCGACTGAACGAATCACTCCCCGAGATGACTCGTTCTTCCTGAGCCACATATAAAGATTTGTTCAAAATGAACGAATCGTTCAAGAGCGACCCATCACTAACATACATGTATATATTTAAGAAAATATGTGATGTTTATATATTAAATATATTTATATATAATATAAAATATAAGAATATAAATATATACATGTACATGTAAATATTTTCAAAATATATACTGTATGTGTGTTTATTTATATATACATAAATATACATAGTACACATACATGTATTATGTAAACAAAAACTTTTATTTTGGATGCGATTAATCGCGATTAATCGTTTGACAGCACTACTTTTATTTAAGAGGAGACTTGCTACTGCAGAGCTGGGGCCCAAAAAACTGGTATTTCTAAAGTTTAAAATATGATATTATTAATACACCATTTTCATATTCAGTTCAGAAATGACCCTATCAGTCTCCATTCTATGAGCATGAAAAAGATTTAGATGTTTTAGAAGTTTTTTTTTTTTTTTTAGCATAGCATGTCCTGTAACAATAGGGAGGCTATTTCAAGATTTCAAGATTCAAGATTCAAGATTTTTTTATTTGTCACATACACGATTATATAGAGATATAACCAGCAGTGAAATGTGAGAAATGTGTATTTAAATAAATAACTGCAGCAAAGACCTTGAAATTTCATCAGATTTTTTTATCATAGCATATATTACCTCAGTTCTATTAAAAATAATATAATATAGTCTAGCTAATAAAAATAAGAATAAATAATAAAGCCTTACAAATCCCGGGAGGCTCTGGAGTTACATTCTGTCATTTAAATGGTTCCATCCAAGTATTAAACCCAATTCTTCTGTACTTTAACTACATTTAGGCTCCATTCCAAAACCTAGTGAGCTGCCCGGCTGTCTGCTGCCTACACAGGCATCTGCATTCTTACTGAGCAACTCTCTTATCGCCCACACATCACACAAATACTGCTCTTCAAATGAACCGCACAAGAGACTCAAATGGTTAGCATGTTGCTAAGCTCAAAATGTTTTAAATGTAAATCTCTAGTTCACTAGGTTTTAGAACAAAGCCTTAGTCAAACTCAGACATCTCTGAGGTTGTTCTGCTCTCATTTTTCTATAAAAAATCTCTAAGCACATTTATTACGGCAATAGCGAGCCACAGAATGTTTTCAGGATTATCCTTCAGGGATTTCCTCAGGCTTTGTTCGAAATCCTGTTGTATTTGAAACGTGTGCTCTCGCCATTACAGGTGTTCCAAAAGGTACACAAGGTTCAAAAGACGTAGAGAAGGCTCTCCCATGAAAACTTCAGTTTAAAAAAATAAATAAATAAATCCAAGATGGTATACCCAACATTTCTGTATGCTGTCAATTTTTATGCTTATTAGCAGAGCTGAGTAGTAACTGATTACATGTAATCTGGATTTTTATGGATTACGTGGTTACATTTTATTTACACATTTATTCATAATTTATTGATTCTGCCTAATTCCTCATTTTCATCTTTAAATTTTCCTTTCTAAAATAACCTACCGCTTATATACACTCAGAAAGTCTTCCAGTTTTGTGGACGTTCATACAGAGACCAGTTAATAGTCAGGTGGCAACACAGCCTTTGACCACTGGTTTTACAAAAATCATTTCAGGTTTAAGAAGTGTTTCAACATTGCATCAACTACTGATGAACACACTAATTTTTTATTTAAATTATGACTCAGTAGGTTATTTAACAATATATTGTATGTATGTCTTTGGAAGGCTTTTATCTTTCAAACACATTAAAGTGCACAAATTCACAAACTTTTTTTTTTGTCATCTGACTTCACCTAATATAATTACTTGAAGTACCCCTGAGATTTTAAAATAAATATTTCATAGGTCATAGTTCATGGTTCTCTGACATTGGTTATGGCCACATGACATGCAGGTAAACAAATAAAACATCTCATTTAACATTTTTATGATTTAATTCATTATTAGCTTTTCATTAATCTCATAAACCCCCTGCAGTTTCTTCACAAAACCAGTTTGGGAAACCTTGATGTAATATAATGTTTAATGCACTCAACAATGAATGGAATATATTTTTTTACTCTTTTATATCAATATGGTACAAGATTTTCCTTTTTTATCAACGTGATAAACCAGATAGGTCAAAAGTAATCTAAAAGTAATCTGATTATATTACTTAAAATGTGTAATGTAATGGATTACGTTACTAATTACAATTTTTGTCATGTAATTTGGAATCAGTAACAGATTTCAATCTGTAAGTAATCTACCCAGCTCTGCTTATTAGAGTAACGTGTTGTTAGCTTAGCAACATGCTAACACAACCTCAATAGAGTGCGACAAATTGGGTTCCGGAAATAAAAATCTCTTCTTTTTTTTTTTTTTTTTTCTGTAGAGAAATTGATTTCTATGATGATAAATGAGCTATGAGGTTGTTAATTGATGATATATGTTTTTTGATGACGACATCAGCCTGAAATATGTTATCTTATTTTATTTATTTATTTTTTTAATGATCATGTTGAACAATGGAATTCTGGGTGAAAAAACTACATTATCCATGATTCTGCTGCAAAATCGCCACAAATCTGACAGTTACAAATTACACCATAACAACTTTTTAGCGCCCACACACTCCAGTGAGGCACTGCAAATGACATGATAGACTCTCCTATATGCTCCTTAAAGTTGTGTGATAAAAAAATGGTTTGTTTTTGTGTACACACTCAACATCTTTAAATCAATAATTTTATATTGTTTTATATCAATTATGACATTCACAGGGCTTCATGGGATTGTAGTTCTTTCCATCACTAAACCCAATAAGTACACAGTCTTTGTACCTTTGTCTTCATGTATGATTTTCAAATACTTTTTTGCTTTGAATAAATTTTTTATAATGTTGTGATTTGTTGCTGGTTGGTTTGGTTAAAGGTGCAGGAAGCAGCGTTACTCTGAAATCACTTACTGCACATTTAACAGCTCATAACTTTTTAACAAAGATTAAAAAAAATAATAATAATAATAAAAATAAAAATGGGAGAAATTAATAGAAAAAATACCTCTAAAATCAAGGTTGTTGAAATTTATGGAAGCCCGTTTTCGCCACTGAATAAAAAAAAATAATAATAAAATAAAAAAAAAGGTTATTGCGCAAACTTGTAACTATGGACTACATTGACAAGAGTGATGTAGAAGTGATGTAATTTTCAGCAGTAAGAAAAAAAAGTGTTTTAAAGCTTGTTGTTTTGTAGATCATCACAGTTATATATGATATGAGAACAGTAAGGCCTGTAGATAGGGAGTACATGTTATTTAATAATAAAAAAAATATGGTAACACTTTAGAATAGGGAACACTTATTCACTATTAACTATGACTTTTCCCTCAATAAATTCCTAATTTGCTGTATATTAATAGTTAGTAAGTTAGTTGTTAAGTTTAGGTATTGGGTAGGATTAGGGATGTAGAATAAGGTCATGTAGAATAAGGCATTAATATGTGCTTAATTACTACTAATAAATGGCTAATATTCTAGTAAAATGCAAGCTAATAAACAACTAGTTAAGAGACCCTAAAATAAAGTGTTACCAAAAATATAATTATATTTTCAGAATGACAAAATTTTTTTCTCAAACATAGTGTGCGGGGTAAAACGCCCCCCAGGGGGCAATGGGCAATTTCTGTAGTTATTCTGTTCTGAACATCAAATCTTTTGTTTTTCCATCAAATGTATTCTAACTAGTTGGTTGAATAAAAATATTTGGACTTTATATTTAAAATTTAACTCCTCAAGTTAGCATCAGGTAGCTAGTTAGCTAGCCAGCTTTCATCAGCTAACTTTTTTTCTCTTTTTTTTTTTTCAAATAGACTATTATAATTTTGTAATTCATAATTATTGATTATATTCTTTTTTTAATTTTAAACTAAAACTGCCTGTACTCTGATTTTGCTGTAAATGTTTAAAGCAAATTGTTTTGTCAGACTGGGGGGCATTCCCTTGGCACAAATTTAATTTTTGTTAAAAATCTAATAACATGAAAACTCAGACATTTTTCATACTTGGTTTATAATTGATGTCATTGTCACTAAAACTATGATAACTTCTCTGAACACATTTAACTTTTGTTGCACTGAAAAAAAATTACACAATCCTTAAGGGGGCGTTTTCCCCCACTCTACCCTATATCTCACAATTATGACTTTTTAACTTGCAATTGCGAGTTTATATCACGCAATTATGAGAAAAAAAAAAAGTCAGAATTGTGAGATAAAAAGTCGCAGTTACCCTTTTTACTTTTTATTCAGTGGCGGAAACGGTCTTCCATACAAACTGGCTCTGTTGCACTCTGTGGAGTCTAGTGCATGCTATTTGTATAAACGTTCCAAATCAGTCACTAATGGTCCAGTTCAGTTTGGATGCTACTGTAGAACACTGTATAGGCAGCAAGGCAGCTCTTTAGGTTTCTCACTCAACAAATCTCACTTAAATTATGATTGAATGATATTTGAATCTACTACTGAATATAATTTGATAACAGATACATTGCATGCTTCAATTTGTAAATTAGGCCATGATGCAGTTTTACCACAGCCCTACCTTTAGTTAATATATCTAACGTGTGAATTGAGGGTACTCTTTAAATTAAGCTCTGGTGAAGGCCAAAGCTCTGTAACTTATATTTGGGCTAATTAGTCAGGTGTGGGTCTTGTCTTATAAATAGAGGCAATTACTCATGAATATGTGTGGGGCTGTCCACTGAGGGTGAGAACTTGGTATACATGATGTTGCTTTCTGCTTATGTGTGTGTGGTTTGTACAGTGGCCTCAAAACGTATTTGGAAGACTGAAGACGCTCTTAAAAATGTATGAATGTCATTGCATTAGATAACAAAATATTAAACCAAGTGGCATGTAGTCTCAGCCCTCCTAAAATCTGTGAATATTTTTCCCTCATTAAAAAAAGCTTTAGCTCTAGAGAAATGAATAGTGGCATCCGTTTTGTTCATTCATAATATTCTAATTGCTTTGACGTTATTGTTGTGACCTTGTTGGCTTTGTTAAAGACAATGTCTTTTTTCCTTCACCTTAAGACCTTAGTCACGCTTCCCTCTGCCAAAGCATCTCACAGAGTGTTATGTACGGCATATTTTTCCGTCTAACGTAGAGGCATATGGCCTGTTTTATGAGCATGATAGTGCTGTAAATAAGAGCAATGCCACAGTGCTGTTATGCTTTAAGCAAACTCACCCTTCCACCGGCAGCAGCACCAATCTGTTCTTGACTCTCTGTGAAAGGCTGGCAGCAGCAGATGCATATGCTATCTTGAACTCTTCTGATGTGTTAAGAACAACTTTGCTTTTTCAGGATAGTTTTACTAATAAAAATAATTATAATAATAAAAAAAGACAGTCTCTCTAATGTATCTCAGTGATTGTGGATGATCTGACCTTGTTTCACTTGACTGTTGACTCACCCAAATATTGCTCCGGCCTGCATGACTTGTTTTGAAAAATATGCATGCAGCTCTTTTCCACACACTAAAGGCATACACTGACCAGGGGCTGTTAAGATTCATAAGGCAAAAAAAACACTTTATTTTAAGGTGTCCTTGTTACACGTTACATGCACTTGCTATTATAACAACAATTAATTATGCATAATTACATGCAAGTAACCCTAATCCTAAACCTAACCATATAGTAAGTACATGCAGTTAATTAATATTACTCAGTACTTAAATGTATAATTACACTGTAACAATGACACCTTAAAATAAAGTGTAACCAAATATTTATGTAAGTGTAACTATAAGTTAATAATGCTGTAGCTATATTATTATCTGTACTGTAAATACTAATACTAAGTACTGTAGATATGCATTTAAATTTATTTCGGGAAAAACAGATGAAGAATGTTGATGACCTCATATTCTGGTCAGAAGTGTATACAAAGCTTTGTCTTAGTGTTAGTCAACAATGCAAAGTTAGTATACTTCTAACAAATTATTAAAACATAATCATTTAAAATATACTTTAAAGTAAAACATTTAAATTGACATAAGTGCAGCATGAAAATGGACTCTTTTCAAGTACTCTTACGTGGCATTTTATTTCATGAATATTATAGTATCTACCAGTAGAGTTTATTTATATATATATATATATATATATATATATATATATATATATATATATATATATATATATATATATATATATATATATATATATACACACACATACTTTTAAAGTTTGAATCACATTTAATACAATTAGGCCCACTTATTTTTAACGAGCTGTTTCAGTGCATCAAGCCACTTCACTGAATCTTTAAAACTTCAGTTTGTTAGTAATAAAGAGAGTATTTTTTTTTTTTTTTTTTTTGCTAATGTATTCAGAGCCAATTACTGAATTGCAAATCCGGCACTAAAATTTATTTTTAGTTTGTGACATTTTTATCTAATGAAACAGAAAATTATGTGACATCGGTTTATGCTAGAAAAAAATGTTATAACTTAAAATTATACAGTTTGAACCACACTGTATCATTTTAGCTAAAACATAAACCAGTCACATTAAAATAATTTTCCATTTCAGTCCACTTCAGGAAATTCCTCTATTCTGCATTTATTGAATTAGTTTATTTATTTATTAATTTTTTTCTCCCATTATTATCAGCATATCTACTAATAATCAAGTTCTCCAGCATGATTTAAGAATGTTCCAATGAACATCATCTGCTGCAGTGGAACCAAAAACATCTGAACTTTGGTAAAAACGTCAATATCACTAATTTACTTATATTTCTTGAAATAGTGCATGTTCATTTAACATTTATAATATTTGTTTGTTCATTGTTAGGTCATTTTTCATTATTAAAAAGAAGAGTTTAAACACCTGGAATTTCATTGTAGACTTCTGAACCCCCATAGAGTATGCAGTTTGTGAAAGTATTTTTCACAGCTTTTGCACAAATGAAAAATTGCCTTAATGAGGGTACAGTCACCTTTCATTTGACCTCTATTTGTGAGTTATTAAAAAAAAAAAAAAAACACCACAGTATGATATAAAACAATGTTTGGAGGTCATTATACAGGCTGTAACCTGCAGGACAGCTGTGAAAATAAGAACTGAAAAGCTTTTGAAAGGAGATTTTTAAGAGGCCAAGGGTCACTCTGAAAGATCTCCAGAGAATGGATTAAAGGTGCACCAGTCTACCATATCAAGAGCTCTGCATAACACTGAACTGTTTGGGAGTGCGGCACAAAAGAAGCAGTTCTCAAAAAGATCCATGGGTAGAGTTGGCATAATAATGATGAAGTTATGTGGGAGGATGTTTTGTGGTCAGATGAGAATTTTTTTAGGCAAAATTCAGTATGCGTAGCACAACCTCTGCCTGACTGAGCATTTGCCCCATGATATTTTAAATAGCAAGCCCAGTATTTGAATTTCACGTCTCTTTCATTTAAAAAGACGTTTCAAAAGCTGTGGGTTAAAAATGGTCAAAGCGTGCTCAATCCAGCTGTTTTTGATGATGAAAAGCTGACAGGAAAAAGAGCAAGGCAATGCAGAGAGAAATCAGTGTAATCGGCAAATTGAAGTCGCACTTTCCCTTATCAGCCTCTCGCAAACAAAGGGACGAATTGATATGTGGGAGTTGAGGTGCTGCTGTAAAGATATTGGGCCACTCCTGAAGGATTTGTCTAGCTAAGCTCATGAAACATTAAGCAGTGACAATTCCATAAGATCAATAGAACTAGCAAACAAGCTGTTTTCTGTTGCCTTTGTTTTTCTTTCCTTCGCCTCTGAGGCCAAATTGAATGTTTAGGTCCCAGTGCCATTTTACAAAACTTCCTTCAGAACCAAGGCCTCAGTTGATTTGCATTAAATTGGCTACCCGTCATAATGAGGAATTTATCTAATTTATATTTACTTTATTATTTATTTGTTTAATATATGGAGTGTAGGTGCAATTATTTGTATGTGTACATGCTTTTAGTTAAACTTCAGTGGTTTATTAAGAGTCTATGTTTGTTTCATCATGACAGTAAGTTTATCATTGTGCTGGACCATGTCATGCTATCATATACTACCAAACTACTTTGACTATATCTGCAGTTTAAGTATACATTGCACAATATGCATGGCCTACTAAATTTACTAAATGTGCACTTCATGAATACTGTATCTCATAATGCAATGTTTCACATATGAAGTGAAGGAAATATCAGCTGTAATATCATTTTTAACAGCTCTTTCTTCACTCAGTCTTGATTATAACTGGTGTTACGTCCCCGTTCCCCAGTCTAGGGTTGGGAGTGGGAGTAACAGGTTAACTAAAACTTATAAGGAAGAAATCAAAAACATGGAGGAATCACTCCAGTCCTCTCCCCCAGAAATGCAACAATCCCTTAGTCTGGCAAACTTAATTTATTTAGAAAAGCAAGAATCATGGAAGCAATAAATGTCTTCAGGAGAGGGCCTGGCCAAAACAACAAACAAAACAGCAGCTAACTAACAGGAGGAGTACCAAATAATATAAAAACCTATCCAGGTAAAAGAAAAGAAATCAACAACAAAAGCTTTCCTCAACTCCCTCACTAACCAAAAACAAGGATAAACATGAGTACAAAATAAAATGGCACCCTTTCCCTACAGCTTCCAATCTAACCATAAACCAAATAAACAAGATAAGTTACAATACCTTTTAATACCCTGAGAAGGAAAGTAAGTTAAAGTACATTTACATGCGCTACTTGTAGTTTCAGCACACACTGCTGGTCAACAGGTATCAACAGAAATACAACTTACTCTCAGAAGTTTTCACTCAACAGATAATTATTTAAATTTACACCACAATCAACAGATATCTTAAAGAAGAAACCCCCAATACAATTCTGGAGCAGGGGAGAAGTGAGCCTCTCCAAACAGTGTTCACTCTGCTCTTTTGTAGCAGCACCGTCTGCAGCACACACTCTGATGAGCAACACCTGTTGACAATTTGCAACTGCCAAGCAAGCAGAGAGTGAGAGAGATAGGGGGAGAGAGCACACACACAGGGGATACATAACCACACCCAAAGGGGCGGGAAAACACACCTTAATAATGAATATTTAAATACATACGTCCTAGGGATGAAACACCCCCACCACTAAGAATACAATCCAAGGTTTGTAGTCAACGCTTTCACTCTTACCATTTACACTAGGCAAGAGGATACAGGTGACAACAAGAGAAAACCACTTTTATACTCTAGGGAGAGCATCCCTTCTTGTGCCGGACATCCAGGTTATCTTCCTGGGCAATGAGAGCCCACCACAACAAGTGCTGGTTGGTACCTGACATACGGGAAATGAATACCAAAGGGTTATGGTCAGTGTACACAATGATAGGACTATAGCTACTCTCCAAATATACATCAAAAGGCTGAAGAACAAGCAATAACGCCAGACCTTCCTTTTCAATTACACTGTAGTCTTGTTGGGCCTTTGAAAACTTTTTAGAAAAGTAGGAGACAGGATATCCAATATGGTTTTCATCCTCCTGCAGCAGAACCACACCAGCTCTTACGGCACTTGCATCCACTTGCAGTCTGAAAGGCAATATGAAGCTTAGAGCAGACATGACAGGAGCATGGCAGAGAAGATCTTTGGCTGAGCACAGCGATTCCATGATGCAGCATATACTCAACTTCTGCTTGCATGTTCACAGGTTTCTGGGGATTAACTCTGTAGGGATGTTGTTTTGTAGGGACAGCATCACCAACGTCAATGTCATGAACACACCTAGTAGTTTTACCTGGCAAATCAAGTATAGCAGAATTGTTCAGAGAAGTAGAGGAAATTGGAACATCTCTGTTCATCAAGTCATCTTCATCCAAGTAATTTGCCACTACACCAACAGTGGCAATAGAGGCCGGCAGCAGCGAACACTCAGTTCTATCTGCAGTCACTTCAGAGTGAGCCTTGTCTACATAGGTTTTAAGTTTGTTTACGTGACACACACGGCTCTTACATTTTTGGTCAGGAGTGGCAACAAGAAAGCTTGTGTCATTTAACTTCCTTTCAACAAGGTAGAAAGGAAGTTAAATGACACAGCTGACCAGAGAATTGTGCATGTGAAAAAGAACCAGGGGTTGGAAGTAGAACCAAGACAGGATCGCCAGGACAAAAGTCTCTTTTTACAGACCTCTTGTCAAAAATGTGCCTTCATTTTGGTTTGAGCAGTGGGCAGTTTGGCCAGACTTTGGGCTTTGGGCAACGGTTCAACAGTCAACACTCAAGTGTTCAAACGGGTCACTCACAGCTGGAATAGGGCAGAGGGGTGCATGCAGAACTTTCTGATTGGGTTTACCCACTTTTTGTGCTGCAGCAAAGTGTTCTCTACCTGCTTTCAGAGGAGTTTTAGAGGTTAACTTCCTGGAGGCTACAGCAAGGTCAGGATCGGGAATTACAGACAGGACACACTCCAAAGAGTTGGGTTCATTAACCAGAAAGGATTTTGAAAGATCCACTACCTCCTCAAATTTCTTTGGGTGAGCATGAGTAACTGCACAGCCAGGAAAAGTGGAGGGGAAATTCTTAGCTAGATCAGGTTTATGTGTAGTACTAGATTTATAGGACACAACTGGCCTAGGAAAGACTGTGCCACCTGCTAGGTCATTCCCTAGAATCAGATGAACCCCCTCAACAGGTAACTGTGAGCACACAGCTAAGCTCACCGGGCCCCTCACAATTTCAGGCTTCAGATACACAGTGTGAAGTGACACATTGACACAGTGCATATCAATTCCACGAATTAGCACGTTGTTACCAGTAAATGAGTCAGCCAAAAAGGTCAAGACGTCTGCAGATATAAAGGACTGGGCTGCACCTGTGGCACGCAAGATTGTTACCGATTGAAAGACTGTATTGGGAGATAGAGAGACTGTGCCTTCAAACAGGAAAAGCTGATAACTCTCTCCACTAAGAGAGCTCATATTACACAGGGTCTGTACTAGTGCTACATTTCTGAGCTTGGAAGCCAATCTTTTCTGTTTCCAAGCCTTACAGTCTGCAGTCAAATGGTTTGGATCAAGGCAGAAGAAACAAACTCGCCTTTCACCACTGTTCACAAATTTACGACCAAATTTAGACGGCGTCTCACTTTTAGACAAGTGCACAGCATGCAGGGCAACCAAGCTCTCCACATTCATCAACAGAGGTTTGGCAGATGTGTGCGCTGAGAAGACATTTCTGTGTGTCAGCACAAACTCATCTGCCAAAACTGTAGCACTAGCCAACGACTTCACTTTTTGTTCATTTAAGTGTACGACAATCTTTGTAGGAACACATTTTTTGAAGTTCTCTAGCAAGATTAGTTCCTGCAAGTTCTCCAGGGAATTAACCTTACTAGACAGACATTTTTCAAAAATCTTCTCCCTCACAAATTCAACATAAGTTTGGTTGACTGTTTTCGAATGAGTGCAGAATTTCTGTCTATAGGCCTCAGGGACAAGTTCAAATGCTCGCAAAACTGCAGATTTAACAATGTCTTAGTCAAGAGAGCTTTCTATAGGAAGAGCAGAGCAAACTTCCTGTGCTTTCCCTGTTAGGCTACACTGGAGTAACAGAGCCCACATATCTTTTGGCCACCTTAACTTACCAGCGATGCGCTCAAATGCTACTGTCAGACTTCTGTTCCTATGTCTTGAGTTTCCACGTGCTCCCAGTGTTTCCATGTCCTTATTTGGTCTTTCCTGTTTCCTGTTCTCGTTTAGTTCCATTAGTTCCAGGTGTGTCCCTTTAGTTCCTCGTTATTCTGTCTATTTATAATATGTTCTGCCCCTTGTTTCCTGTCCGCTGTTAATCGTCATTTGTTGTTTGTCTGATCCCTGTGCTCCACGTTTCGTGGTATCTTCATTAAAAGTTATGGTAATTGTTCTCCTCATCTCCTGCGTTCTCCTTGCTCCCAGCAAACAGTGACAGAAATGTCACGGTTTGCTGGGTCACAGAGCCCGCTCCTCCTGAGCGCCCACCAGACTCCATAGTTTCCCCCTGGAAAATTTTAGGGGGGAGCCATATGCCATGGCCGCCGGAGTCCCCTGACCCGCCATGGCTCCCCAAGCTCCCTGCTCCGCCATGGCCTCCCGAATCCCCTGATCCGCCATGGCCTCCCGAGCTCCCTGCACCGCCATGGCTCCCCAAGCTCCCTGCTCCACCGAGGGTTCCGGAATGGGCGCCGCCCTGGAGGCCGTCTGTCCTGTCTCCATGTCCCTGGAGGCCTCCAGGGCGTCCACCCCCCATCCTCATTGGATGTTATATGGCGCGAGGATGCGCCTTCCAGAGGGGGGCGGGATGTCAGACTTCTGTGCTCCCAGACTATGTGCTCCCAGTGTTTCCATGTCCTTATTTGGTATTTCCTGTTTCCTGTTCTCATTAGTTCCATTTGTTCCAGGTGTGTGTAATTTAGTTCCAGGTGTGTCCCTTTAGTTCCTCGTTATTCTGTCTATTTATAATGTGTTCTGCCTCTTGTTTCCTGTCCGCTGTTAATCGTCATTTGGTGTTTGTCTGATCCCTGTGCTCCACGTTTCCTGGTATCTTCATTAAAAGTTATGGTAATTGTTCTCCTCGTCTCCTGCGTTCTCCTTGCTCCCAGCCAACCGTGACAGCTACAAAGTAGGAGTCAACTTCTGTCTCTCTGAATGGAGGCACAAGTCTTATATACTTACTAACATTGAAACTATCACTGGAGGGCGAGTGAGAAAAATCCTGCATGTCTGTACTGCCAACAGATGTTAAGGGTGATGAGACTGATGGGGCCTACTACGTGGTGATGGAACTGGCTTTTGAGCCAACCGCTTTGATTCCAGATCCAATTTATGTAGTTGGATATCTCGGTCAGCCTGCTTCTCTACTACATGAAGTCTAATCATATCTGCCTCACATTCCTGTTTTTTAATGAAAAGATCCATTTCCTTTAACTTTAAGGCAATCCTAGGATCATGAAGCACAACAGAGCTGAGATTCACATCTTCAGCTGCAGTTTCCACTGCCACTTCAGACTGAACCTCAACACCGCCCTCAGACTCTTTGGATAAAATCCCTGCATCTACCAATTTCTCAAACAGATTATCCTTAAGCACTTGTCTTGTAACATCTTTTTGAATGTCAATATGGAAGAACTCTGCTACCAAAATAAGATCTTTCTTCTTACAACGATTAAATGCTTCAATTGTAGGACAAAGAGTAAATGCAGTAAAATTAAACACCATTATCCCTATGCCTGCAACACTTTCCTCCCCACCTACAGTCAAAAACAGACAAACAATCTTATGTTGAATTTGTGAGAGAGAAGAGGGTACTTTTTGAAAAGTGGTGTCTGTCTAGTAAGGTTAATTCCCTGGAGGACTTGCAGGAACTAATCTTGCTAGAGGGCGGCACCCACTGCAACTGAACATACTGCTGTTTGAAACAATATTTGCTGCATAATGTATTTTGTTCTACAATCCACATACTGTTTTAAAAATATTCTACAGTATACATTATAAACTCTGCTGTCATGCTGTAATATTATATTCTGAACATCGCTTTTGTATATTGTGTATGTATATGTATATGTAATTCTTAGCCAAGCACCTATTTTGATACTATTAGCATGATAACTATTTAGTATGCACCCAAATGCAAAATAACATTCTGTTTAGTACAAACAGAAGGCTAAAAATCATTTTAAAGCAGGCTGGGAAAAGAAAATCATTTTGAAAGTGATTCCAAATGTATTGTTTCTCTATGCTGTTGGCCTGTTGACTGTGGCCTCTGCTATGTATTTAAAATTAAAACTATTATATCTTTTTTGTTATCATTACAGTTATCACCTTGGCATAAACAGGCCTGTAGAATTAGTAAGTACACTATGTTAGTATGCTGAATTCTGACTGGAATGATTTTGAATTTGCTTTAAAGCAGCAATTACCGTTAAATAATAATAATGTAAAAAAAAGTATATGGTTTAACTCATTTTAAGCAGAAGTTACTTATAAGAAGAGTTACTTCTAAATTATAAATATAGATGTTAATTATAAGTTACAAATAAGAAATCTGTTGTACAAATTAATGTGTTTTTGTCCTATGTGGACGACACCTGTAGGCCACATCTGTTTTTATCCACATTATCAGTGGCTTTTAAGATTAATTCATTGTAATAATGGTCATTTTAATCATACTAATTATGCTAAACAATATCCATGATAATATCCAGTATAAAACTTCAAAAAGAAATATAATTCTGGTTTGGTGTCAGTGAAGGGGTTCTTGATCCATAGCCTACTAATGTGGCTGTGAGGACAACCCTTAAAAATTAAAAAAAAAAAGGCCAAAATTGTTAGGTAGGTTATGTTCTGAAAGGTAACAAAACTCAAATTCTGTTTTCATGTGGCCTTAAACTTTAATCCTGTAGTCTTTTATGTTATTATTATATTCAAAACTTCTTTTTCATCTTATTTTTGGGCTTTAAAACAATACTCAGACATTAATCCAGTGGACAATGGAACATCCATCAAACAGATCAAACAGAGGTTACAAAGGCTTCTCTCAGCAGATACTGTTTTGATCACTGTCAGGTTTGGGATGAGAGGCGTCCAGAGTCTTTCCCTCAGAAGACATCACTATTTTGGCTTCATCAGAACTAAACGTGCATTGTGACGTGAAATCAATGCTGCTTACTGTGCACATGCAAACGTAATCTGCGGAGGAATTGATGATAAACTGTGAATTAAGGGTCAATACAGCTGGCAGAGTCCGTCAGGAGAGAGGTGAGGACACCGCTGCCCTCTGAGCTCAGAGCTTTTAAAACAAGATCCCTGTTTGTGTTGCTTAATCACATAGGCTATTGATTGAGGCCCAGAAGTAGGGAAATAAGGATGCCCTGAACTTGGCTATACAGTCTCTCTTTATTATTAGAATATATTCAGTATGTATAAACAGGTAATATTGTGTGGATGTTCACTGAAAGAATCCTGTCTGTAGGTTAAAACATCAGCTAATGAATTTCACATCACAGCTTCATCAAATCTGCTGTAAAATTGAATTTCACAAAAAAGCAAACAAAGGCACAGATAAATATAATTGTATAACATGCCGTAAAAATAACATTAGCATTGCCTTTGGTGAGATGCAGTCCACAGAGACCCTAAAGCTGCTTTAATAATTCATTGCTGAAGATGCTGAGCTAATAAATAAGTAATTAAACAGATTTGTCTCGTCAATGGCTGCTCATGCGACGCTCTGCATAATATACTGATGGAGTTACAGCGCCACCTTGTGGAATGATGAGCCCTGTAATTCTGTGGTAATTAATCTACAATCGTGTTTAATGAATAAAATCAATGAAACATTGAAACACCATAGCTTAACCCTAGAATACACATGTGAGTTGTATGTATATTTATGATGTATTGCTTCATATTTTACATGAAATGGATTCATGAATGTTTGCCTGTTCTTCTTTTGACCCATGAAAAAAAAATAAATAAATAAATAAATAAATAAAAAAAAAATAAAAAAAAAATATATATATATATATATATATATATATATATATATATATATATATATATATACTCTAAATATATTTAGGTGGGTTACACAGACTAACAAACAAAATAATAATAATAATAATCATAATAATGTGATGCATATTTTCAGTCATACATAAATGAAACAGATAAGAAACTTTCAAGTTTGAGTTCTGCACTCAAAAAAATCATGACATTTATTGTTTATTGTTAATTATTTACATGTATTTGATTTTATTTAAATAACAATATTTTAAAAATTCAAATCAGCATCAATCTGTTCACATTTACATTTATACAGTCAAAAATTATGAACATTGTTAAAATATGGCTTGCTGTGTAACAAGCAATATTCAGTTAAAATGGGTGAGATTAAAACAGATTTATAGATGATAAAGATACAAACCTGGTTGTTGTGTGTTTTAAACATTCTTAGTGCTTTTACAGAAATCTGATGTATTTCTTACCTGTTTCATTTGATAGAAAAATATACATCACATTAAGTTTATAGATTATGTAAAAACTGTGTAATCCAAATGAAAAATTTAAATGCAATTCTTATAGGCTACCGAAATTTTACATTTAGGCCTGAATCATTTTTGAGTGTACATTTTAACCCTCAGAGACTCGCGCATTGACATATTTCTCTTAAAAGTATTTTAGGAAACCAGCGTTTATAAAAATCATGATGTTTATCTTGTCTTGAGATTTTTTTTATTTTTTAAAAAGCATTTCAAAACTTATATGATGGTTTTTCGAGAGTGAACTTTTAACAATTATTCACACAAGTAAATATGAATTCTTGAAAAGCATTTCCCAGCAAGTTAGTTGACATCTGAATATGTTAATCTCAGAGCAGCCCTTCTGTTCATTATCCTGAAACATTCCTGCACCTCACTGACCCCCTTTAAAGTACCTGAAAATGCATATTTAAAAGCCTACAGCACAGTTGCACTGACCTTTATGAAAGTCTTTCCAGTAAAATAGAAAGTTGAAACTTTAGCTCTTCTCTCACACTCTACAAAATTTATGCAAAGTCAGAAATTGTAAGGCAGTGACCATATTGTGTGACTTTGGCATGTTGAGAGATTATTATTTATTTTATTTATTTATTTTTTTACTCTGTGAACTACTGTTGTTCAAATATTATTTAATTACGTTTAAAGCATTTTTGGCTCTCTGATGGGTTTATTAATTTCATACATTTTCAGTACTGTAAAGCATTTGGTAAAATCTATTGTAACATTCCTTGATATTTCTACCATGGTATTTTTTATTTTTGTAGCCCTTATAGGCTTTGTGTATTTGTTGTCCTTTACCTTCTGTACAAAAATAGTCAAAACTCTTTTTATTTAGTGGAAAAAAATTAATAAATGCATTTTAATGAATTTTATGTTTCCCACTTGAAGGAATTATGCTCTTCTTAACAAACGAATGGGATTTAATTGATTATGAGCGGACTTATTAAACCAAGATCTCCCCAGAAGATCCGGCGCACTCAGAGTCTGTTTCATTGCACTGTAAAAAAATAAATAAATAAATAAAATAAAGTTGAACTCAAAAAAAATAAGGCAACCTATCACAATGAACTTTTTAAGTTAACTCAACTAGCAATCGACAACTTAAAAACTTTAGTTCATCTAATGAAAAATGAAAAAGTCAGTCTCGTTCGGCTGATTCTGATTCACTGAACCGAGAAACGTCTCTAGGGACACATGTCCAGTTCGTAATGAGCCGAGAATACTTATTAATATTCAACTAAAGAATTATTATTATTAATAATAAATATTATTAATTATTATTATTATTATATTAGAATTATCCGCTTCACGTCGTGCCTAACAACGCCCTTTAGCTGTTATAAAATCACTGTAAGCCACGGCTTCTTGGGGCTTATTGCTTTATTCTTCCACCAAACAATGTAGTTCCTCAGAAACAGTTGTGGTTGGAACAAAGGTGTAGGTTTATAGTGTAATTTACAACTGCTCTCAACCAATCAGAATCAAGGACCGGAACTTTAGGGGCCCCTTAGCTGTTATAAATTCACTGTAAACCACGGCTTCACGGGGCTTATTGCTTTTATAAAACGGTTATTCCGTATACTTAGTAAGGTTTCACAAAATAAAACAGAGGAAATAAGTGTAATGATATTAATAAAAAACAGTATTCTTACACAAAACAATACAGTTCCTCAGAAACATTTGAAAAAAAAACTAAAATGACATTTTATAAACTGAATCATCTGCAAAACTGTACCTAGACATAACTGACTCCGTGTAATTAAAATAAAATCTTCTTGGCTTGCCATGTTATATGAATAATGAATTAAATATTGCATGACAGAGTAAAACCGTATGTAGGCATTTATGGACATGGGATGAATCGTTTTTGAACCGATTCTTTGAATTGATTCACTGAAATGACTCGGACGCTTGATCAGTAAGCTACTGCGCATGTCAAAGCTCGACCAATGGGACGCTACGTACATGTGACGTTATTCGATTCAGGAAGCTCGTGGAGAGCAGCGTGAATGTCAAAACAGAGACTTATGAGACTGACGACTCGAGCTGTTATAGAAGTGCATTTGTTTTATTATCATACGTTATCAAAAATTACATTGCATCCCAGTTACTGGACCTGAAAGGCGCCGTCATTTAAAGCGGAAGAAGCAGAGAAATGCAAGCTGGATCCAGACATTCATAAGCCTCGCACTCAGCTGACATGATGTTCACATTACAGCGGATCCCTGCTTTCACCTCCACATTATTCTGTCGATGGAGCTCAAAATCCTTTCCACTACACTGCAGTCGCATGATGTCTAAGAAAGTGAGAGTATCTGATGCGCTCTCAAGCAAAGAGACAGGGTCAAATGTTAGAGTACAGGTGAGAACATTGTCTGACATTATTAATATTATTATAAAGGTGTTTCTTCAACTTGGGATCATTTTATTAAAGCTACTAGATTTCATTTTTCCCTTTGCGCGAAGGTTACTTTAAAGATTGTCTTTTAAACATTTTACTATGCATTC
>CM077252.1:22770339-22940339 GCA_039654775.1 Spinibarbus caldwelli | reverse complement strand
GCAAATCAGCATATTAGAATGATTTTTGAAGGATCATTTGACACTGAAGACTGGATTAATATCTGCTGAAATTTCAGTTTTGTATCACAGGAATAAATTACATTTTAAAATATATTAAAATAGAATGTTATTTTAAATTCTAATAATATCTCAACATATTGCTGGTTTTACTGTATTTTTTAATCAAGTAAAAACAGCCTGGATGAGCACAAGACAGTCACCAAGGCTGCATTACATTAAAACATTGAAAAACTTACTGACCCAAACTTTTTAATGGTAGTGTATATGTCAGTTTAATATTGTCTGTTCTCCCTTTCTTTAACATATGCTTTACATTAGTGGGGCTGTGATCTTCGGACAGAACACGAAAAGTTCCTAGTGAAACATTGTGGAAACGTCCCAGTGTTTGTCATCAACTATCCCTATGAGTTAAAGCCTTTCTATGCCCGAGACAACCAGGACCAGCCCAACCACACTGTGAGAATGAGCCCTCACCATCAGTCTTTTCTACATGTGGTCCTGCCATGAGTTCCACTCAACTGCTAATCTGTGTGAAATATGTTTATATTATGTGTTTAAAGCCTAGAGTAAATGATCAGATGTGATAAAGATGTTATGGCATGTGTTTGTCCTGCCTGGCATTGTCCATTAGACCTTTTTTTCGCTTTTTCTCACCTCTATGTGCTCACTGCTTATTCACTGATGATTTTTTGGACAGGCAGCTGCTGTAGATCTCTTGGTGCCTGGAGTGGGGGAGCTTTGTGGTGGATCCCTGAGAGAGGAGAGACTAGACCTTCTGAGTCAACGACTAGCACAGTAAGAATTAGATAAGAGTCCCTTTTCACATAATTAATAATAAATAATATATGCTGTAATTATTTAAGACATGGATAAACTACTGTTCAAAAGTGCTCACCAAGGCTGCATTTATCTAATCAAAAATGCTGTAAAAATAATGTTGTAAAATATTATTACTATTTACAATTTAAAATAACTATTTTTTTTTAACTATTTTAATATCGCTGCAGTCTTCAGTGTCACATAATCCTTCAGAAATAGTGTTAATATGCTGATTTGGTGTTAAAAAAAAATCTTAATATTATTGATGTTGAAAACAGTTGTGCTGCTTAATATTTTTGTGGAAATTGTGATATATTTTCCAAGATTCAAAAGAACAGCATTTACTTGACAGAAAAATTTGAAATAGATATTTTGTAACATCATACAGTAAACGTATACTGTAATAATTTTAATGCATCTTTGCTGAATAAGGGTTAAAAAAAAAACTGACACAAAACTTTCACAGTGTAAATAAAACATATCAAGTACTAAAGTTTTTTTTTTTTTTTTTTCCCCGCACTGTTGATTTGTACTGAAAAAAAGTGTATTTTAGTAAATCCGAAAAGACTTTTAGGCTACAGTGTATATTCTGTGTTAGAATGTGAATGTGTTCTTTTCATTATCAAAATTCTGTACACAAATATGGCATCAACAATGTAATGTGATGCTTTCCATACATATTACATGTTTGCTGTTGTATTACTAAGTACTATTCACTCCCATCTCCTGCATGTTTTCCCTCTTTTCACAGGGCTGGATTGGAGGACGCATATGGATGGTAGGTTTCTAAGAACAACTTTTGCCACCCAACCATATTTTTATTCCAGACTTAAAAGGCATTTGCGTATTATTATGTGTTTGAGTAGTGTTTCTTTACAAAGTGACCTCGCTAACTAGAGGCCTGCATAATTCAGCATTTTAAGTTGTTTTCTTGGATTTGTGTGAATGCGGCTCGCTTTGACAATGTTGTCATCTGTGCATGAAAAACGCAAAAGAAAAACTTCACATTGTTATCATGTAAACATACCCTTAAAGAGCATCTTTGTGATTGACAGGTATCTGCAGCTGAGAGAGTTTGGCTCAGTCCCCCATGGTGGGTTTGGGATGGGCTTTGAAAGGTACCTGCAGTGCATTCTGGGACTACACAATATTAAAGATGTGATTCCATTTGCAAGGTTCTCACACTCCTGCCTGCTTTGAAACAGTGTTATAAAACAGTGTTTTCCTGAAGCCACCCAACACTGCACATTTTGAATGTCTTTTATGTGTGACACCCATTTGAGGTCTTGGAGTCTCTGTTAATGAGCTGATGATCTGAGTCAGGTGTGTTTGATTAGGTAAGCATACAAAATGAGCAATATTGATGAAGATTCAGAAACAAATTTTAGGAAGCACTGCTCTAGTGTAGCAGGATGACTGGTGTTTCATGCATTTTTCAACATATTCATCTTCTCTGTTATAGATAGGAACAGATATTAGTTAACAGCCTCCCTAAAAAAAAAAAGTAGTCATTTGTTTTTGTTAATTTTTTTTATTATTATTTATGACCACTATCAATCACATTTAACATCTTTGAAATAAAATCATTCTCTTTGTCCTCTGACAGCATCTTTGATTTTGTGATGCAGAAGTTATTTTTTAATTTAATTACATTTTGTCTGCAAAGACTAATGTCCACTGTTTCATACTGTGAATATAAAATGTAAAATATAGAAGTTTTAGTTGAGTGAGTGAACTGTTATCACGTGTTAACTTTTTTGACTAAACAGTAGATCTCTGTGAAGGCTCTGGCAAGAACCTCTGCAGCCGTTCAGATGAAGTAATACATTTTTGTATTATTTACAAAAATACATCAATTTTCACACCCTTCAGCGAGCAACATCACCGGTTGTTAAAATTGCTGCCTCAAGCCAAAGGCACAAAATGCTACCAGGGCTTGCTGGCCCTGCAAGACATTAAAGTGGATGGACGCAGATGCCATTCAGTTCTGCCTGGCAGACGAAACAGCTGCACAGATGACGCTTTCAGAGTGGCTGTGACTGGTCTTACACCTGGAACAAAACACAGAAATTAGCTTATTGTTAAGTTCATTATTAGAACAGGTGACGTTTTCAAAATACTCCTTAATTGTTTTTAGCTCATCTTAGGCTTAGTACCTAAAACCAGTCATGGTGAACAATCCTGTCCAGATCATGCCAACATTCTGACATTTGCTGCAGAAGGGACCAGATCAAATGGCAGCATTCTGTGCAGAAAGATGGGAGAGACATTTGATTATTACTGTAAACTAAATCCGCTCTTCTTAGTCTAAGCTGTAAGATCTTCAGGTCAGAAAAACAGGGTAAATTGCTGCATTATCCATATAGCCATCTCCTATAAAGCCTATGAAGTTTTAAAATTGTACTTGTGGAGTAGAACTTACTTTCTGTCAAGCCCGGTTTGGACCAGGTGTTCATGTTGGTCTTGTAGATGTTGAAACTATCTAGAATATATCCACACAGCATTCTGAACAAGAGGATGCTCAATGTTGCCTCCGTTTGTGTTCCACAAAGTGAACACGCTGGATGACTATGACGTACTGTAGAAGTCCTGCTGGTCCTTCCAGTCCAGCAGCTTAATAATGTCCATCACTGAGCCTTTATTGGCCAGGACTATTAGGGCGACTTTTTTTTGAGAAGGGCCTTGGGATGTTCAGACTGGATGAAAGAAACATTTTTGGCTGTTAAATGGTTATAAATAGGGATTTAACTCTTGGGTATTTATTTATTTTTTATATAGAAAAATCACTTGTTCTCACAATGCTTATACTTTCCACACGTTTTGACTTTTTGTCAAATTTTACTGCCACCTGATGAACAAAGCAAAAAAGCAATTAATATACCATAGGATGGAATACCATAACAAATCATAACAATGCAAAAAATATATCATAAATTCGAAGTGTGAATTTTCATCCTTCACTTTTAAAAATAATACACTTTTTTTGGAGATTTGCAATAGAAGAACTATTCTGGGTTTTTCCAAAGAACGTTTCAGTGAACAGTTCTTAAATGAACCATTTTATAGTGTGAAGAATATTTCATTAATCTAAATAATCTTTTGTGCAATGGAATGTTTCGTGGATGTTAAAAGGTTCTTCGTGGAACCATAGATGCCAATAAAGAACCCTTGTTTTAAAGAGTGTAACAAGTCTAGTCAAATCTCAAATCAAATTGTTTTTAGCTCAGTACCTAAAGCCAGTCATGGTGAGCAATCCTGTCCAGATCAAGTCGACGTTCTGGCTTTTGCTGAAGAAGTGAGCAGATCAAATGGCAGCATACTGTGCAGAAAGATGGGAGAGATGTCTGGTTATTACTGTAAACTACATCCACTCTTCTTATTCTAAGCTGGAAGATCTTCAGGTCAGAATAATTGCTGCATTATCCATATGTCCATCTCCTATAAAGCCTATATATAAGTTTTGTATTTGAATTGTACTTATGGAGAAGAACTCACCTTCTGTCAAGCCAGGTTTGGACCAGGTGTTCAAGTTGGTCCTGTAGAAGTCGAAACTATCTGGAAAGTGTCCACACAGCATTCTGAACAAGAGGATCCCTAGAGACCAGACCGTCGCTGGCTTTCCATGGAACTCGCCCTTCAGTATGTACTCGGGAGGACAGTACATAACTGTTCCTGGAGGAAAAAGAGTTTGTCTGATGTTTTAGTCATTACCACAGCATGTCTTCTTAGCATTAAGTATTGAGTTAACTGATTCACAAGAGTTTTTAGAGATAATACACACCATTGAATCTTGTGTAGGCAGATTCTGTCAGGAGACTGCCACATCCAAAGTCAATTAGTTTGACTTGGAGGTTCTCCAAGTTTATCAGCAGGTTTTCTAATTTGATGTCCCCGTGGTAAACTCCACGGCGACAACTTGCACTGGCGGCTAGTGTTGCCCCCCACATGATGAACCTCGCTAACTTTTCGTCGATGCTGCCTCCATTGCGTTGCACAAAGCGGAAAACATCCATGCAGTGTGAGAAACGCTGGACGACAATGACGTAGAAGTTCTGCTGGTCCTGCCAGTCCAGCAGCCTAATAATATCCATCACTGGGTTTTTATTGGCCAGAATTGTCAGGGCGACTTCTTTGGGAAGGGGCTTGGGATGATCAGGCTGGAAGAAAGAAACATTTTATGATGTGGAATGAGAATTTAAGTCTTGGGTAAGTGTGTCTAGTGAAAAATCACTTGTACTCACAATGCTGATATATTCCGTGTGTTTTGTCTTTTTGACAAATTTCACTGCCACCTGATGAATGAAACAAAAAGCAATTAATATGTGTAGGATGCCATAAATTATAACAATACAAAAAACATAGTCAAAGCATGGATTTTAATCCTACACTCTTAAAAATAATTTCAATGAACAGTTCTTAAAAGAACCATTTTTATCTTAATTTGAAGAATATTTTGATCTTCATGTAACCATTCTTCATGTAGCCAATAAAGAACCTTTATTTTTAAGAATGTAAAGGCTAAGAGAAGTTGATGTAAGTTAAAAAATCAAACCTTAAGTCTATCCTCCAAACGAGTCGCCTTATAGACGGCGCCAAATCCACCTTGACCCAGCTTGCTGCCAATTGCATATCGGCAGCAAATGTTATCTATTAAAAGATGAAAAGAAGACAATGTTATTGGTTCTGCTTCAAAGATATTGTAAGAAGGGCATGTGTGTGTTTTGTTTGAGATTGTGGCAATAAACTCACCTTCAGGTCTCATGTCCACTTCATTGCTGTCCAACTCTATCATCAGAGGAGACACTTCACCTGCTCTCACACTGACTGGAGCATCGTGGACTTGAGCTTGGAGGTCTTCCTGCACCAGAGGCTCAGCAGCAGGAGGGACTTGAACACTGGTATGAGGTTCCTCGAGATCAATGACCTCTACAAGTCTGGAGATGGGCTGTAGGGGCTTCTGATCTAAAGAGAATACCAGCACAAGATGTTAGTTAGGGGTAAATTACTGTATATACATAATAAATACATTTCGTAGCGACAGAATTACGAAGTGTTCATCTATTAAAAGTGCAAAGTATAGGCTAATTCTCCTGTTTCACTCTTGAATTTTGAAGTAGCCTAATGTATTATAGAAAAGAAGCTACAAAGACTTTTACCACCATGGGACAGGAGAGTTCCCGTAGTTATTCATATTTAGGTGTGAATAATGAAGTGACTTTTTAATGTGAAGAGCTCCAGAAAATGAATTAAGAGTTCAGAATTCTCCTAACACGGTTGTGGCATTTACCGTCGGTTCTCCCAGATGTTTCAATCTCAATACCTTGGTCCTTCATCTCACCCTGACCTGAGCTCTTGCTTCTGGTGAATTTTTTCCTCAAACGGGAAGAGAGCCACTTAAAGAAGTGGTCCGCTTTCTTTTTATTCCTCTTCTCTTTCAGAGGAGAGGTGGAAAGCACAATTCCCTCACCATCACCAACAGGCTTCTCATCAGGCCGATGAGGATGATGTTTCCCTGCCGCGTTGAGGCTGGATTTTGGGGGTTTACTGTGAGGGAGGTCGTAGACCTGCTCGCTCTCCGTAAACGGTTGTACTCGTGAGGAACTCTGTCCCATGATAAATTTCTGTTATGTATCAATCAGACTAGATCAACAACAAACTGAGTAGCCTAAAAACGAGTGAAGTGAGCGGCTTTACACACGCAACGTTCTAAAAGTTCGAAGTTTCTTTGTGACATCACAGTGGCTCGGACAGAATGGGAGGAATTCGAATTTTTTTTTTTTTTTTTTTTTTGAAGTTAATTAAATTCAACCAGTTAAATATTTGTGAACATTGTAACATTGTACAGTTGTTGTAAACATCACATTTTGTATATGTATTAAATATATTAAGTATTATAATGACAAATTATGGAGTCTTGTATTAACTATTAATAGGATTTGTTCACCTCTTTAATTCTTGTGAAGTTTAAAGGATTATATACATATAGAGGAAAGTATATATACACTTTCACACACATAAAACAACAATAACAAAACTTTTCTTGTGTGCATTTCTCAGTCACAGACAGCTGTAGTCTATGACCGCCTCTTTCTGGATGCAGGCCTATTACCCTTTGAACAAATATCGTTTATCTGTTTATTTTCTTCTTAACGCCATTCCAGCATATATTCATGGAGAGAACCTGTCAATCCATACACAAGTCTGTTACATTGCCAAATATCGTCACAACATCAAGACACAAACGTGAAAGTCTTCATTTAACAAGCAGCTGCTGAACATTACCACCTTCAGTGATCAAGAACAAAAGAATATGTTAAGTGACAACTTAAGTGCGTGTACATAGAGATCTTGCGTTACATAAATTTGTCCACTATGTGGCGTATTTCTCAAACTAATTAATACGCTCGGTAAAGTTACGGCTGGTTCAAATTCTGGGAAAACACTCAGTGCCCTCTGCTGAGGCTCATTTTATAACATTAGGCAACAGACTATCCCTTAAAGTAAATTTCATTTTCTGAGAAATGCTTACAGATTTTATTAGACTTAAAAGAGGGCCTAAGTGTGTAGATAAACTAACTATATGCGTGAGTCGGCGCAGTGAACTCCGCGCTTGTGCTTCATTGTCTCCGTTCATCCCTATAGTGAGAAAGAGTCCCGTCCCTTCAATTCAGTGGGCGTGGTGTATGTGTATGTGTGTGTGAGTGGGAAAACAAACAGCAGACAACCAACAGTACTTCCTACATCTGCGTACAACTCGAGCGTTTCTTCGCCCTCACCTCGCGTCAAGCGTCTCTCCTGCGCGCGGTGTTTACACTGAGTCCAGCTGAGCTCAGAGGACGCGTCCCATCAGCACTAAATGAAGCGCCGCAGCGCTGCAGGTTTACATCCGCACCACAGCTCCACTCGCGTTCAACATAGATGGACCCGCATCATCTGAGGACTTCAGAGTGATATTACTGTCGTGGCTGTGTTTTTCTTTTTGTAAAATGAGCGGAGGAGAAATCATCTGTCAGGGATGGTTGAGAAAGTCGCCTCCCGAGAAGAAGCTGCGGAGATATGTAAGTGTTTCAAACGCTATGTTCTTCTGTGTTAGAATATTGTACAGTAACAGTGATGCAGAAAGCCGTGCATAACTTTTATTAACCAACTATCTGATAGGAATCTATTCATCCTTATTATGGAAATGCAGCTGAATGTTAGTTTATAATTCAACAAGATGCACTTGACTTTGGTTTTAATGACAGTTTTGTTTGAGAGAAAAAAAAAAAGAAAAGAAAACAACTTTGAACCAGCCTAAGATGCTTTGCTTGTCATAGCTGGCAATGTCTGCATGTTTAGATAACAAGTGCCCAAAACCCCTCTAAAACCAGCAAACAGACCAGCCTGACTAGGTTGGGAGACCAGCTAAGGCCAGCAAAACAGCTTAGACTGGTCTAAGCTGTTTTTTTTTTTTTTTTTTTTAAGACAATCCTATTATTTAGAGAGCAGGGTGTCTGATGACTGCTATATATTTATAAATAGCGTGCATAAAGATGAGCTTTACATGAACCTGATGATGGCAATTGAGATGTACACTAAAATGAAACAAGGTGCATTTGACTCATATTGTTTTTAATGCAGATCATACACAGCAGGGCGGCATATAAAATGCTGATTTATACATTACACAAATTAAAGGTGCAGTTTGTATATTTTTGCTAATGGTACACGTTTTATACATAAAGAAATTAACAGCATTTTTTTGAGAAATTGATCAGTCTTATAACAAAACAAAACAAAACCGGAGGCTTCTGTATGGAGTGGGAAGGCCGATCTTGGGTGACGCCATGTTGAAATCACAATCAAGCAGTTGACTGAATGTTTATTCAGTACTCTTTTTTTTGTAGCATAAGCATAACATTATTTGTTAAGTGTAAAACAAAAAGGAATAAAACAGATGTATGGTATGAAAGAGCGATTGCTATACATACGAAACTTCATGCATCCAGACCAGTAGGTGTCAGTATAATTCAAAACACTTGAGGGCAAATTAGATCCAGCTAGCTGAATATAAACAAAAAATTACTGAGTGCACTTTTAATGATAACAATGAGACACAAAATAGCTGAAATCAAACAAGCTTTGGATAAACGCATCTGCTAAATGACTAAATGTAAAGTACTTATTTTACACAATATTTCTTAAGCTGCCTAAAAGCACTAAACCAAAATGTGATGACAAGGCAGTCGATACATTTGACCCAAGGAGAAACTAACTGCTGTTTATTGGTCACGTTGGCATGCTTTAGTGGCTGTTGCTGATAATAGATCGACATATATCAGTCAGGACAAGATTACTAATAATCAACCTGAGTATATTTATTTCTTTATTGTTGTCCTAGCTTTAGCAGGTGCAGTCTGTTTTGCACTAGCATCTCATGTAAAACTGAAAAACATTTGACTAGTCCATGTACTATCATAAGAACACACAACTATGCGTTTATTATTTGGGATGACCACCAATAATGCCTGCTTTATAATAAGATTATGAGTATTATAATCTGGACTTAATTGAACTAAAGAAGCTGTGCACAAAGGGGTTTGAAGACACCACAGAGACACAGTCTGTCTCCTAATTCTGTTTTGGACAGCTGTCTACGCAACTGTTCCTATTAAAAGGGCAGAAACTGTTTACTGTCCTTCTTTCATCTGATATTAGCTTGCTAGTAGCCAGTTGCTGCATTATTGTAAACTGGAGACCACTGTTGGACATGTGAAGTCCTTACATCCTCCTTTGGTTGCGGAACGTTGGAGACTGTTGCTTTCCGGTTTGCCAAAGCAGATAATGCGTCCTGCACAAAAGCTGGGAAGGCCTTCGGTCCTATATCTCATAAATACAGCTGTCTCATGTTTATCTACAGTGTTGCATTACAGGACTTCTCCATCCTCCTACCTAACTTTGCCATGATGTCATCTCACTCTCCCGCTCTCTCTTTCTCCTTCCTTCTCTCTCGGTTTCATCGGGAGAGCCCGTATCTGTATGTCCTCAGATGCACACATGCTAGGTCATTTCCTCATTGTCTTCCACATAAAGCAGCCCTGTCTTATGTGGAGCTGCACAGGAACTACTCATGTCAAAATAAGTGGGCAGCTGGGGCTGGGAAGAGGAAAAGCAGACACATGTTTACCTTATAAGTGAAGGTCAATACTCCTTGAATCAAAAAACTAGTTCACTCAAAAATGCAACATAGGCTCATTGGAAAAATATGCCAACTACATTTTTGTGAAACTCCAAAAACATTCCTATTGTATCCATACAAATACTGCACTACCCAGCCGAAATGAACACTAGAGACAGTTAAACACCAACATCTTTTATTCTCTTTCACACAAATTATGATTACGTGAGCAACTTATACATTTAAAAAGGCTTATTTCTGTGTGGTTTCTTGGAAAAAGCTGTTACTATTTCAAAACACTTTTACCATACATTTTTGGAAATGAATACCTTTTGACATTTGCATTACATAATCAGCTCCATTTCCATTGCTTTTCTAACATAGTAAACTTGCTCGGTGGCTCACCTGGTACAGCATTCCGGAGCGCTCTGGTAACGAGTCCTGTGAAACACAAGACATGATAAAAGAGCTCAAAGACTTGATTAAATGACATGATTGCTTCAGCAAATGTTTTATTTCATGTTTGCTTTTGTTAAACTGTCTGTTTACTGTAGGTGGTACTTTATTGTTTTCAAATGTTAAAGAGTATTAACCTTTAGTGCTACTCACTGGACAATTTAATTCCGAACTGCTGCGATAGTAACAACAACCACCATTATAAAATGTTGCCAGATTCCCATTAATCTGTTTCGGATAAAACTGAACAGACTTTTAGCGCTAGAGCCCTGCATTTTAGCCCGGGCCCGTTGGGCCCCGACTTTATTATGCCCCTTGGCCGGGCTTCGGGCCAATTTTCACATCATAGTTCAGACGCAGGGCGGACCTTAGGTCTGTTTTAGGCTTCTCCTTTAGACATCCATCAATTAGTGATGAAAATAAATTGCCGCACTGGTGGAAACAACACAAGGCCGTGCTACCGCAACTGTCAAGAGCGGCTCGACTGTGTTTAGTGTCCAGCAGCAGCATGAGCATGCGTGCCGTCAGCGCAGCTGAAGAGTTCTGCATTCAAATGAACGCAATAGGCTAAAGCTTGCCGCAAAACCCCAGCAAAAGTAATTACTATGAATGTGTCAGGGTGAAATAGTAAGGAGATATTTGAATTATTTACTATAATAAACTGGTGTTTTCTGAGTCAGTGTGAAGTTGCCGATCCTGACTCGCCATCTCCTCACTAGACGCGCCTTTAGAGAGAAGTGCATCTTTGGATTATGATTATGATTATAATGAAAAAGTTTTTGTTTTCGATTTGTTTTATTTCGTTAAGTAGTAATTTAAAGCTTTCTATATATATATATATATATATATATATATATATATATATATATATATATATATATATTTGTCATGTCTGTGAGGCATGTATTCGCTGAGTTTCGGTTCATTTTTGTGAAGCGCTCCTGTTCAAGACCGAGACGGCAGAAAGCGCATCATGTTTGTTTTCTTTATTTTATAAAAGCACTACATTTTGTTGATATTGTGAGTGCAATCAATACTTGATCTTGAGGTCTTGCATCCAATAATCCACATAACTAAAGGTCAAAAAGGCCAGGTATGGACATTCAGCAGACATTCTCAAATCAGCTGGACAGGGAAAAGCCTGTGCCAAAGGGACTAATTGTCTCATCTAAAAAATTCCTTCCACTTAAACAGGCTGGCGCTGGACAATGACAACCATTAAGGGCACTGAACTGCTGTCATCTGACATTGCTGACATCCTAATGCAGAGAGATATTTTAAGCAGCTGTGGATTTAAACATTCCTCTTGTAAGGTGTTTTTGGGAGAAAAAGAAATGGACACTTTGGGCTGGTTAATGATTGATTGGTCCTTTCACATGTTTTTGGTTTAGTGACTCGCATTTAGTTTGTTGTTGGCCTATAAGTACTTTGGCTTCTTTTGAAGTTTGAGAGTGAATGCCAAGGCAAATACATTACAAGGGAAATTTGACTAATGCATTCTCAATAGTGATTGTGAGACTTCAGTGAATGTATTATGGATGGATTAGTACTTCCTTATTCTATTCATATAAAATGTTCTTTGATTTTGTTTTTCATTCTTCAGACTCCCTCAAATTCCAAATAAATATTCAAGTAATAATTTTGTTTTCTATAGTAAAAAAACAAGCTTTTCATGCTTTCCAAGTTCAGGTGTCATTAAAGTAGAACAGGTAAATACACGCTTTAGAAGGTATCTCCTTAACGTCAATCCTCTCATGTAAATAGTATGCAAATACTCATGGCAAACACCCTGGGAAGTTACAGCCTAGTAGCAACAGTTGAAAACTGACGTAATGCGTTTGCTGATGCTTATTATGTCCTTTCTGATAGAGTAGCCTATATTAGTCTTAATGTTTTTTTATTATATTTTTCCTGTTTTTCTTCATTTAATTGTGTCTTTTTTATAGAAGTATGTATTTGCAATAAAAGTATGTCTGAGATAAAGATATTTCTGTTTATATATCTGATGCATTAGAGACAGCATGAAAGCAAATGAGGAAATGAACACATATCTGCAGCAATATCAGTCTCAGGCCCCCATTTGTTTTATCAGATGGAACATTCCGTATTTTATGGTCTTAAATAGCCTCCTAATTAATGATGGTAATGCAAGAGAAAACAGATTCTCATGGGAAAAAACAAACAAAAAAAAAACTGTATAGTGGATCTTAAGAAAACATGTCCAGGTCAAGCTTAACCACAAAACTGACAGGAAAAATAAGTATTCTGAAAATGTTTTGCATAAGAAAAAAAATAAACTTTTAGGACCATTTTGAGTCTGACCTGTTTAGGACCTATTTTAGGACCATTTTGATTTTTTGCATTGTGCTATTATTTACAAGACAATTAAGCACATTTTCTGTATTAATGCAATGTGTCAGGATATAGTCATTGTTTTTAATTAAATATTATCATATACCTAAAAATACTGTGAAAGCATGATTTTTTCCATTGGAGAAAATTTATTCAGGAAATCAACCAATATTATATATAAATTAATTAAAACATTTTATAAATTAAAAAAAAGTATTTTGAAATAAAAATAACATAAAAAAATATATTATAATTTTTTAAATTTAAATAAATTATTATTTGTTTGGAATTAGAAATAATTATCCTTCTATAAACCCTTAGGTTCCTAAAAATAGACTTTGTGACATTAGACTGGTGATATTCACCCACGCATATTTAATTCCGTCAATAAGATTGTCCCACTTGTCTGTATAACCTGTGAAGCCGTGCCAAAGGCTTTGTCACTACTGACTGCAATAAAACTGAAGGTCGGAAATGGACAATTCTGGCATTTCCCACCACAGCTTCTCATTTCCTTTTCCTACAACCACCATTGGCTTCCTCTTTGTCGGCTCTCATTTGAATCTGTTGATCATTTGTAGGCATCATACATGCTTGAGCAGAAAGAGGTGAGAATATCTCAACTGTGCTTGTGTAACATGAGCGTTAGGAGTAGTTGGTACCACCCACTCTCCTGGTCCTGAGCTGACATCACCTCCCAAACATGTCTGTTTCCATAATCCATCGCTACATTCCTGCATGATCATATCGGGGGAAGTGTTCTCTCCCTACTCCACATGTCCTCCCTACACGGTGTTGTTGTCTGGAAAGTGTACTTCATGTGCATTTAAAGTTGATTGTGTGTCTGGGTGGGGGTCAGCAAGTTTCCAGAGCCGGCGCACAGACAGGCTCAGAGTCACTGTGTCAGCTGCCGACCGTGCTGTTGTTTTGCAGAGGGGCGCTGGGAAGTCCTTGCCATCCGAGGTCAGATCCGAACACCTCCCAGTTCCTGCTTTGACAGGCAAACCAACACTCAAACAGACATTCTCCTTGTTTCACATCATCTGACACACATTGGATTTGCTCTCAATTCCGAAATTGCGGACAGCTGGATGTCTCTGGGAGATGCTCAGTGAAATGTGTTCACTAGGGTTGAGTTAATGAGTCTGTGTAGATTACTATTCAATGCCTGGACGTTCAGCAATAATCATGACTAGGGGTGCTTTTTGAGATTTAAACAAACCCATCACCTTAGAGGAATGTTCTGGGTTCGGTATACAGTTTAAGCTCAATTGACAGCCCTTGAGGCATAATGTTGGTCACCACAAAAATCTATTTCCGTGTGTGCCTCCTTTTATTAAAAGTAAATTAATAAGTACTTATATATATCTGGGTTGCAGTGAGACACTTGCAGTGAAAGTGAATGTAAACATTGTATTGCCACAAGACATAAACAATGTGAGAAAATTATAATGTGCGAAAACTGCAGATTTCACATCCTCCAAAATTTGCCCCATTTATTTCCATTATAAATGTCTTAACCTTAATTGTTGCATTTTTTTTTTCAGTTATTATTTTACTATTGCTTAATATTATTTTATTCACTGTTTCAATAGTATGGCCACAAGACAAACAATATCAGTGTTAACGTGAATTTAGTGCCTTTTGTGTGTAACCCTTGTGCTGTGTTTTTCCCGTCAAAAATGACTGGCCTTTTAAAAGTTGCTTGATAGTCTTTCATTATACAATTGACTTATTGGTAAGCCCCTCCCCTCGAACGCAGCTGAGCCAATGGCAGTCGAGTATCAGTTGCACAGGGACCAGAACTCAGACATCTTTAAATTTCAGCACCATAGAGAAACATTGGAAGATCTGAAGCTCTCATCGGTTTGATTGTTTATGCTACAAAAATGGAAAAACAATGTGCCTGGGGTACTTGTAACATTGATTCCAGGTATCCTGAGAGGATGGGCAATGGAATTTATTTTATTCCATTTCCTAAACCCAAACAAGACAGAGTAAACTTTAATTTTCTGGTTGTCATACTCTCATTAATTAATGTCAGAACATCATCTTGTGCTTCAGCAAGGTATCTGTGGCTAAAACTAGCTAACGTTAAAGTTAGTGAGTCCATGCTAACCTACAAACCTAAATAGTTCTCACTTCATGTACAGTTTAGGTCAAAAACAAATAAACAAAGGTCTACATTTCAGTGCCTCTCCATATTAAACTGCTTAAATGTAAATTAATTTAATCATACCCTGCGGTATGAACAGTGTTAAAGGGATACTCCACCCCAAAATGAAAATTTTGTCATTAATCACTTACCCCCATGTCGTTCCAAACCTATAAAAGCTTCGTTCGTCTTCGGAATACAATGTAAGATATTTTGGATGAAAACCGGGAGGCTTGTGACTGTCCCATTGACTGCCAAGTAAATTACACTGTCAAGGCACAGAAAAGTATAAAAAACATTGTCAAAATAGTCCATCTGCCATCAGTGGTTCAATCTGAATTTTATGAAGCGACGATCATACTTTTTGTACGCAAAGAAAATAAAAATAACGACATTTATTCAACAATTCGTCTCCTCCCTGTGTCAGCGCCATTTTGGAGAGCATCCGATGGACGCAAAGTGCATACGCTATTCTCTGTCATCAGTAACGCATGGATACGTATTGTACGTTTATTTACGCTTTGATTTGAATGGAAACCGCGTATCCATGCGTAACTGATGACAGAGATATAGCGTACGCACTTTGCGTCCATCGGATGCTCTCCAAAATAGTGCTACGCTGACACAGAGAGACAGAGAGGAGACGAATTGTTAAATAAAGGTCGTTATTTTTATTTATTTATTTTTTTTGCGTACAAAAATTACGCAAAAAACATAATCATGACATAATCCTAAAACTGTATGTAGGTATTTATTTATTTATTGTGGGTAGGTGTGTGGATTTTATTTTTATTTATTTATTTATTTTAGAAAAATGAGGAACAAAAAAATCTATAGAAGGAGGAACTCATTACCTCATCCATATCTAGCAACTGCAATATCATATCTTTCACCTGGTAGCCAACAAAATATGCCAAAACATGAAACAACAGTATAGTTGACAGTGTTGATTGTTTCCTGCTTGTCTTATCTTACTTTGTATGATACATAAATTACATCATTTATCCACAATAGGTTATGGATTCCTTTATATGAGCCTCTTATTTGACACACTTTTTCTGACCTTTCTTTAGCCAGGAAATTACAGTCAAGATGGAGGATCTTTATATAGTAAATAGCCTGGCCTTCAGCATGTCCTGTGGAGCTACCTGTTTGTGTTGTAAACTGGAAGCTCAACAGCAGCGGTAGCATGTTCCAGACTTCCTCTGGATGGCACCTACAGGAAATGTTCAGCCCGAGGTCTCATGAGAAGGGGAAATGAGTGGGACGTGTTTGGGGTTTCTTGTGACTTTTTTTAAGGTCTGGTGTTTTTTTAGCGTGTGTTTTCATCATAGGAAATCAAATTCCACTGATAGGGATCTTGTGACTAAAAAAAAAGTTTGAGCGCCTTTTATTAGTTTTTATTGTCAAGGTGTCAATTTTTTTTTTTTTGATCATGCCCATATATACTTTATACACTATACCTGGCCAGGATCAAACTTTAACAGTTGACAGGAAAATTACATTAAAAGTAGGTCTCTCTCTCTCTCTCTCTCTCTCTCTCTCTCTCTATACACACACACAGACACAAACTTGAAGTTTAACGTCAAAATAAGATCTCTTATCACTGTCTCTCAAAACCTCCATTGTGTCTTGCTGCCTGTTTTAGAAGTTAATTTACAACTGCGTGACATTAATTTAAGTCTTAGGCATGTGTCTGTAGTCCTCCAAATTTGCAAAGTACGCTGACTAATTATGTAGACTGGTAAGAAGTACTTTTATTGTCCTACAGCTTGAACAGATTGATATAAAATAAATAAAATTAACGTTTACACTATGTTTGTCCCATGAATGCTAAATGATAAATGGAATTATGGATGTAATCATGAAAAAAAGAGTCTTTGAATTGTTTTGCAGATATTGTTGGGTAAATTATGCTGATATTATTTCTAATTTATTTCATTAGGACATTCATACATTTTAGGTTGGATTTACTTATGTGTTTTATTATTTATGAAGATGCTTTGAAAGACGCCTTATATTTATATAGTCATGCATTTTCATAATCCACCATAACTTTTTTTTATTTTATTTTATATTTTATTTTATTACTTTTTCATTTTAATGCACAGTATTTTATATTTTATTTTATTTTATAAAAAGGATTAAGGTATCAATAGTTATTTAAGCTGCAGTATATGGTCTACTCCTTTATAGAATACAAAACTTTTAGGATGCAAAATGTTGCACTGGTATCGATTGATTTCTGAAATGACCCCGATAACCTCCCCGTCACTTTCCAGAAAAATTGGTTTATTCAAATGGACACAAATTCCCTATGTTCTCTGTGTCCAAATGCTCCAGTGCTCAAGGGCTTTGTGGAGATCTATTAGTCGATTACGTTCTGAGATGATTGAGCAGTTATTATGGAAAGTGATCATTAAATCATTCCTCTGTTTTGACAGTTGAGGCCACCCATACAGGTGATGTCATCATATTAAGGATGACACGTGTGATTGCGGCTGATGATAGGGTCACATGACACACAGAGGGCCACGCTTGATTAAAATTATGGGAGAGGGGCTGCGTTGGCTTTGCTCCATGTCTACTTCAGAAACGGGTCCAGGACAAAGCCTTGTCTTCTTGAAGCTACTTATCACAGGCCTGCGTGAAATATTTACCCCCGAAGCAAATGACTACAACGTGATGAAAGCTTTAAAAAGGTTGTTAGCACTACTAGGGAAGGACTTGCGTTTGAAAGTGTTTGTCATAACTGTGGTTTGATTCTTAATGAGCAAGATAAACAGGTTTTTCCAAAAAAAAGTAACTGAATTCCAAATGAAGAACTACACAACCCACAAGGGCATTGTGCTTTATACATTTTTACAAAATGTGTGTTATTCTGGTTTTGTTGTTATGCAAATGCTTTAATAGATCCTTTTGTTTAACCTTTTACTTTATTTTATTTAGCAGGACATTAGACATTTGTTATCCAACTCTGTGACAGCCACATCAAACTGTATTGTATGTCCTTTTGTATTTATTTTTTATTAATATTTCAGATGAATCTTGCATTAAGTCAGTAATTATTATTATTATTATTATTATTATTATTAATAATAATAATAATAATAATAATAAAAATTAATTAATAATTGATCATAAATTATTAAGTCAATAATGTTTATTATAGTCAATAACTGGAAATATTAAGCAAAAATATTTCAAGATAACTCCATTTTACTGCTAAAGCCATTGCTATTTTGAGTATTTTCACATGACGTTGCAGCGGTCATGTGGTACAAGTAAAAACTCTAGAATTTTTTCAAGTTGTTATTATGAGCACTACAAGGATGTGATTGCTTTTTTCTCATAATTACGGTAACTCTGACATGACGTGTTACATTTTGTTCATTTACTGGTAACAACAATAGTCTTGGAAGCCTTGTGCATTACACAAAAACAAAACAAACCAGTATATCTTCATATACATTACATTTAGTCATTTAGCAGACGCTTTTATCCAAAGCGACTTACAAATGAGGACAAAGGAAGCAATCAAATTCAACAAAAGAGCAATATGACAAGTCTCAGTTAGCCTAACACAGTACACGTAGCAAGGTTTCTTTTTTTTAATTATATAATAAAAAGAAAACAGATAGGATAGAAAAAGAATAAAGCAAGCTAGTGTTAGTGGCCTTTTTTTGCTTTTTGTTAAATGTATAATAAATAAAAGAAAACAAATAGATAGAATGCAAAAAGAATAGAGAAGCTAGTGTTGTTTATATATATATATATATATATATATATATATATATATATATATATATATATATATATATATATATATATATATATATATATATATATAGCAGTTAGCAGTCTTTTTTTAAAGAATAGAATTAGAATAGAGAGTGCTAGGGTTAGAGGGCCAAATAAAGATGGAAGAAATGTGTTTTTAGCCGATTCTTGAAGATGGCTAAGGACTCAGTTGCTCGGATTGAGTTGGGCGGGTCATTCCAACAGGAGGGAACATTTAATGTAAAAGTCCGTGAAAGTGATTTTGTGCCTCTTTGGGATGGCACAATAAAGCGACATTCACTTACAGAACGCAAGCTTCTAGAGGGCTATATAAAAGTATTGATATTCATACGTATTGATGATTTTAATCATATATGTCAATTACACAACTCATTTCTTTAGGTGAAAGTAAACAAAAGAAATGTAAAAGTTACTTAATGCACCTTTAGATCATCTAATAAATTGGCTTTGTGTTCAGAGTTGATGTGTGTGATACTCTTCATAGAGAAATGCAGAAGCGGCCTGTTGCATTTCTCCCTGTGTGGATCAGTTCACACGCTCCTGATGGACTGGTTAATCATTCTTGTTGTCATTGAGCAACCTGAATTTCCAACATGTTTATCTGCATCAAGAGTCAAGCCAAAATGGGGTGTGAAGTTCTTCAAATCGTTAATGCCGTTAAACCACTGCATAATGTATTCTGCTTGCACTAAACATGCAGTACATGAAGCTTAATTTATGTCAGCTAATGCCACAAAATGTAGCTCTAAATGCTGACATTTTAAAAAATGTGAAGATCAAATTCAAAAACAACAGCAAGCCTCAAGAATTCAGTGATATTTAAAAGAAGTGCTATATTTTCTTTTATATCATAGTATTTTATTGCCTTGTACCACACTTATGTTATTGTTTTTGAGCTTTTGAACACTGTTTTGTTGAATATTAAATTCAAAGAATTAGAAGGCCAGATGGAAAAAGAAAATGCAGCAATTTGTTTATACACATTACCGTTTGTTTGAGGTTGGTAAGGTTTTTTGATGTTTTTGAAAAAAGTCTCTTATGCTTATCAAGGCTGCATTTATTTGAATACATTAAAACAGTAATATTGTGAAATATTAAGACAATTTAAATCACGGGTTTTCTATTTAAATACACTTTAAAATGTAATTAATTTTCTTTGATGCAAAGCTGAATTTTCAGCATCATTACTCCAGTCTTCACTGTCCTTCACATGATCCTTCAGAAATCATTCTACCAGTAATATGCTGATTTGCTGCTTAAGAAACATTTCTTACTATCAGTGTTGGAACAGTTGTGCAGCTTAGCATTTTTATGGAAACTGACACATTTTTTCAGTATTCTGTGACAAACAGAAATTTGACATAGAAATCTTGTAACATTTTAAATGCCTTTACTGTTACTTTGAACAATTTAATGCTTCCCTGCTGAACAAGTAGATAAAAACTTGTATGTAAAAACTGGTTCATGGTTCAGTGCTCTGGGTGGTTTCTAGGGCAGTGCTAGATAGTTGCTAGGGTGCTCTGGTTGGTTATTTACAGGCTCAAGTCAAAAATCTCAATTCTGGGTGTGCTTAAACAAAGGGCCTTGTGTATGGAACATAACCGTGATTTTGTCATCCATGAGTTTTGCATATTGTAAGCATCTTTCTTTAACTTTCAGTGTGCATCAAAGGTGTGCTTGATTGCAACATCTCCTATTGCACAACATGTGGTTTAAACCAGCGTTTACAGGTCAGCCTGGCTTGTCTATGTGACTGAGGATGTAGCCCACTGTAACAGTTAAGCCCAATATTTTAAAGTTGCGCCATTTGACTTTTTATTCGTCAGGGTACATTAACGTATGATACAATCTGCCTCTGATGAAGTCAACCTGACAAACGAGAGAGACATCAGACGGCTTATGTTGTACGCTCATCTTGTCCTTATTAAACACTGTCATCCTTTGAGTCAAACCCAACTGAAGTGTGCCCTGCTGACTCTAGCTCAGCTTTCAAACACAAAAACAGCACAGATGGCAGAGAGCAGAGGAAGTGACACAAAGAGTTCTGATGAGCCAGAATGCTTTGCTGTCACTCAACGCTCTCATGCATGGCTTTATGAATGATGGATCAGAGCACACATTCAGCCTCAGCTTTAGAGTTTTAACTCCTTTTTCAAATTCGAGTGGGTGTCGACTAAATACATTTGATTGGATCAAGCTATCAGCACCCAATGGCTTCATTCAGAGGAGACGCATGTGTCTTTTCCTCATTAGGGCTCAATGTTTGATACGTTTGCTGGTGCTCTGCACCTTGTCAAGGAGACTGTTGAATGCAGAAGGTTGCAGTTGCAGCTCGGCTCATCAAGCAGAATAAGAGTCTAATCAGCTTAATTGGTCCTCTGTCTTTAATCTGTCAGTCTTTCGCTCCTTTTCTCACTCCCTTTTTCCATCTGCACTTCCGCCCTTCCCTCTTTGCAAGTGCTATGTGTTTCTCTTCCAGTAAGTAAATGCAATCGCTCTTCATTTGGTTTGCTCATCCCCAAAACTCATGATGCAGTAGAATGGAAGAAACAGAAACGTTAACGAGATGATTCTCATTTGTTTTGACAAAATTAATATATTTTAATACATAAATATGCATATTTACATACTGTACACTGACTTGAATACACCTGTATTTTCAATTCTGTTTTTAAAGGATTTTATTAGTATTTTGTCTATAATGCTTTCAAACAATTAATCGCGATTAATTGCATCCAAAATAAACGTTTTTATTTGCATAATATATGTGTGTGTTCTGTGTATATTTATTATGTATATATAAATACACACACATACAGTATATATTTTGAAAATATGTTTATATTCATATAATTTAGGCTACATTATAAATAAATACAGTTAATATATAAAAATAACATTTTTCTGAAATATGTACATGCATGTGTGTGTTTATATATACATAATAAATATACACAGTACATACACATATTATGTAAACAATTATTTTATTTTGGATGCGATTAATCACGATTAATCATTTGACAGCACTAATTTTGGCATAATCTTTTTTTTTTTTAAATAAAGAAATATAAAATAAAGAAAAATAATCCCAATTCACCAAAGCTAATTTGTTTGTGTGAAAGGTTACATAGTACAAACCGCTAATAATTGATATGTGTAAAAAAATACTCTCTACCTTGAAAAATTATTAAAAATGTTTACAATCACATGTATTAAAGAAAAAGTTATTAAAGAAAAAGAAAAAAATCATGTTATTATAAAAAAATATATAATATAATTATTTTTCCTCTTTATTGAGTCACTAAATTTAAACTTTTGTTAAAAATAGTATCAAAATTTTCAAAATCTTATAAAAGCAACATGAATTCTAAGAGTAAACTTCTTCAGATTTAAAGTAACACATGCATTTTAAAAGATTTTTATTTCTCTTAAACATTTTTTCCTTTAACTCAGAAATGAATGCTGGCTTGCAAGTCAGGTTGTGCATGCATTACATGGCCAAAGTTATGTGAATACCCACTTTCAATGACTGTTTTTGGCTATTTCAGCTACATCCATTTGTAACAAGTGCATGAAATCAAGCTTACAGCTACTGCAGCCTCCTTAGACAAACATTCAGACTTGTACATGGTGCACCAAAGCACTCAGTGACACCCAGTGTGCTGCTCTCATAGAATGCCACCTTTCCAACAAATCAAATTTCTGCTTTGCGAGACCTTTCGTGGTCAGCCGCAAGTTCTGTTATTGTGAAATGGAAATGTCTAGGAGCAACTGCACAACCACAGGACCGTCGTGTGCTGGAGCGTGTTATGTGTAAAAAAAAAAAAATCACCTGTCCTCAGCTGCAAAGATCAGTTCACCATATATTTCATGAAGCCTAAGTTAGTTTTCGGTTTTAGCTGGTCTCCCATCCTGTTCAGGTTGGTATGTTTTGCTAGGTTTAGAAGGTTTTGGGCACTTCTTAATCTGGTTAGGCTGAGATTCCAGCCAACTGACCATCTAAAGACCAGCTTGGCCAGCCTATAAGAATAACCATCCAGCTGAGTCTGATTTAGCTGTTTTTTTTCAGCAGGGCTCACATTACCATGTGTAATGCAAAGCATTGGTGGGAGTGATGTAAAGTGTGCTGCCACTGGACTATAGGGAAGTGAAAACGCATTCTCTGGAGCAATGAATCATGCTTCACCATCTTGTAGTCTGATGGATGAATATTGGTTGGGTGAATACCAGAACAGCGCTACCTTTTTGAGTGCATAGTGCCGTCAGTTTGGGCTAGACCCTTTTATTCCAAAGGTGACAAATCTTAAAGAGCCCAAATTATGCTCATTGCACATATGCTCATTTTTTGGGCCTGCTTGATTACATTTACATGATTTAAGGTTAAAAACATATATACTGTACAATTTTGAAGCACATCACCTTTCACCTTCTGCATGAAAAGCTCTGTTTTAGTGTTCATGTATTTAAAGCACCAATTTCTGAAATGTCTACTCTGATTGGTCTGCTGGCCCAGTCTGTTGTGATTGGTCAGCCGCTTAGAGTGTGTGTCGGAAATGTAACACCCCTACCATAATTGTGTTTTAGCTCCTGAGGCTTACTGTAAACAGTATTATATCTATGGTAACTATGGTGTTGTTATTGGAAGTCTATACATTTTTCTCACAGTGAAAAAACAAACAAACGGTCTTCTCAACACAACAGAATCACTTAGCCAACTGAGGGCAATGCAAATGTGTAACATCATGACGTTCAAACATCATTCAAAATGTTCATGAAGTCAGATTTTATTTAGTCTTTTATTCATATATAAACATTGATCAACACAGAGTTTTCATGTGAACTGCAGTGGGAAATAAAGAGCTGCTCCGTTGTGACAATTGATAAAAGACATTTGCAAATTGTGTTTCCTACAATAGATTGTAGATAAATATCCACCTCATCCAGTGAACCATCCTAATGGATCAAACTAAATCGTGAATAGTTTTTTCTAAACTAAACCTTACTGATAAGTTCAAAAAAAATGATTCAGTCGCAAATCGTGCCCCCAAAAAAAAGTGTCTAGCGACGGCCTTGGAAAACACTTCCTCCTTGCTTCTCTTCACTGCCTATGTATGTGGGACAGGGAGGCCTGTTCCAACCCTGTAAAAACAGTCCATTTTGTTGGAAAAGAGCAGCTTGGACATTCTTCCTAACATAGGGTGACCATATTTTAGTTTTCAAAAAAGACGACAGTGCGTGCAGGGTGCAGGATGCGGGGGGGGGGGTTGTTGTGTTTGAGGGGTGTTATAGTAGCCCCCAAAGTAGCGCAATGACCATATGCCATATCAAAACTCAAAATATGTCATTTCCATAACTAAAATAAATATTTTACAGTCACCATTTTGCAGACTGATTTTAAACACAACTAAAAGGCTTCCCACCAGTGGCCATCCTTCACAAAACTTAACATCAACCACAGTTTTATCATAGGTAGAATGCAAAATGTTTCAATACAAGCATTTCGGTCAAATGTAGTTCATGCGCTATTTCAAACCTTTAACCCACGGGAGAAAATCCCGCTGCAACAGTTTAAAATCAGCCCAATTCTGTGGAAAAAAATGTGGATTTGGCACACAATGAATGGCGACTGTAGAAAGCAAAAGCCGAATCCCGGCAATTTAGAAATCCCGGCCGGACGCATTTTTTTTAGGTCCAAAAAGAGGACCTGTCCAGTGAAAAGACCTAAAGACCTACCTAACATCTCCTTTTGTGCTTCTTGGAGGAAATTCATGGGGTGAATAAATGATGACAAAATGTTAATTTGAACTATTGCTTTAAACATGGCTTCATAGACATATTCCTTTTTAATTTCAAGTACTTCTGTGTAGTTATGCTACATGCCATATCGTTTAAAAGCTGTTTTATTGATGTCTTTCCACGGTTGAAACACTGATTGTGCAATTACATGAGACATTTCTGTAAGTTGGACTTTCTTTCAACACCTTTTGATGTTCATTCATGTTTATTTCATTTGTAACTAGTAGCAAGTTGGAACTGTAACTAGTACTTCCTTGAGTCAGAAGGAAGAGATGAACAGTTCATCAAAACTACGATCGATTAAAATTGTGAAATTAATATTGTCAAACCAGCTCTAGTGTAAGGAAGTTCTAAGAGGCCATGCATTATGCATTATTTTTCTATCTTGTTTTTTCGTTATCACGACTTAATTTTCTCGTGATCTCGACATAACAAAAGTTGTTTTTTTTCGTGATCACGACTTGATTTTTAAAACAATGCGTCGTGAGTCTACAAAAATGCGCAAAAATTGCTATAGTAACGAACGCAACTGACGCGCATCTGGTCGACAGAAAACCGTGCGCTCTTTTATACTGTATGTTATCGATATTTCAGCAACTTTCGCTTTGCGTAGTACTAATAAAGTCTACAATAAACAAATATAGGCTAAACAATCACTGTTGATTTTTTTCCAGAGTATGCTAAACATTTTGGTTGTGTAATTAACATTTAAATGGTCTAACATCAGAGCAATCAACACAATGAAAGCGCAGGTGCGCTTTCAGAAGAATGCAGAGAATTGTTCTAAAGTAGAGCTGCTTGGATTCAACTCACTTTGTTTTCCTCATTCGTTTTGAAATAAAATTATATATAATTTGTTTGTGATTTTTATTAGTCATGTAGGATGTGTTGTGACTGATATGTGCATTACAAGCTTGGGATGCTGTTTGAAAACAGTGTTTGTGTGTGTGTAGTTCCTACAAAGAAATGTAGAGAATATTACAACACTGTATAACATCGCTTAACTAAATTAGATTATACACATTTTTACATATATATATCACATTTCTTATCAATATATATTTATTAACAATAAAGATTAAAAATAAGGACAAAGATGCACATTAAAAATTGTAGCACGTTCTACATAAACACAACATTATCCCCACTTAACTAACAATCGTGTACTTCAAAGATGCACAAATAAAGATAACCTATAGGTTGCAAACAGAATACTATACAGTGACATCAACATTGGTTTTAATAAGCAATAAGTTTCACTGAATGTTATTGTGGTAGTGAAACGATCGTGCAGCAGTAACGTAACGATAACAGATACATTTTCAAGCAAAAATAATCATTCCTATTCAAGCATTTAACATTTATAAGTTAATTTAAATGTCAGTAATGAACTGCACAAATTATAGCAATCACGGAGAGGTCCTTACTCTGTCCCGAACATGTACAGTAAGGTGGATATACAGTATACAGGTCCCAATCAGTTATTTTTAGTTCTACACTGCCACCTGTTGGCGCAGTTGTGTAACTTAGAGAACAACTTCTGTTTTGTCGTGATAACGAGAAAACTAAGTCGTGATAATGAGAAAACAACTTTCGTTATTTCGAGATCATGAGAAAACTAAGTCGTGATCACGACAAAACAACTTTTATGTCATGTCAAGATTACGAAAAAATTAAGTCGTGATAACGACAAAACAACTTTCGTTATTTCGAGATCATGAGAAAATTAAGTCGTGATCACGACAAAACAACTCTTATGTCATGTTGAGATAACAAGAAAATTAAGTCGTGATCACGACAAAACAACTCGTTATGTCGAGATCACGAGAAAATTAAGTCGTGATAACGACAAAACAACTTTCGTTATTTCGAGATCATGAGAAAATTAAGTCGTGATCACGACAAAACAACTCTTATATCATGTTGAGATAACAAGAAAATTAAGTCGTGATCACGACAAAACAACTCATTATGTCAAGATCACGAGAAAATTAAGTCATGATCACGAGAAAACAAGACGAAAAAAAAAATAACAATGCATGGCCTTTTAGAACTTCTGTACTAGTGTCCACACAGCTGACATGTTTACCTGTTGTAGCTTATTAATGTTGAGTGTAAAAAAAATAAATAATAAAAAACTGACACAGTCAAAAGAAATCAAAGTGCTAATTAAACATCAACATTTCGGTCAATGTTTTCAACCCTCCAAAACTGTTTCATTTTTGGCTGAATATTTTTGGTTTCCAAATTTTCTGTGCATCACAACTTGTAAGCATTTTTCAACAAAATAAAGCCGATTTCCCAGGCATTCCAGACCTTAACTTTCTAAACATCTAAATTCAGGCATTTTAAGTGTGTAGTGCAAACCCTGTTTAAAGTAAAGAAGGAAATCCTTTTGGTGTGCTGTTTACCATGATAGATACTTTGGAGGAGCTAAAGTCATTGTAAAATGTGTGAAACGGCATATGCACACCAATTTTCAGGAAAATATATAAATGGTGAGCCATCTTTAGACCATACAGTCACACTCCAAGACATTGTCGAGTTTATTTTAACAACTTTCCAGTGTCATAAACTGATGTCACTTATGTAAACACAGAGACATGACACCTGCTCAGCATGCATGAACTAGCCTGAATCAGTCTCATCCAGCTCTGTGTGTGTGTGTGTGTGTGTGTGTGTGTGTGTGTGTGTGTGAGTGAGTGTGTAGAGTAAATGTCTGTGATCTGCATGCAAAACATCTACTAGACATGTCTGTTAAAACAAGTGTGAAGGAGAAAGTACAACAGAACAGCAGAATTTAGCCACAAATCAATGCTTGTTCCTCATATGCAAAAAAGACCAGTACAACCATATTGAGCTGGTCCTTGGTTGGTCCTTAGCTGGTTTGAGTTGGTTTAAGCTGGTCCTGAGCAGGAGCTAGTTGCTTAGGACCATCTTAAACCATCTCATGCAGCATATAACCAGCTCAGGACCACCTTAAACCAGCTCATGACCAATTTAAGGACCAGCTTAAACCAGCTCAAGCCAGCTGCCATGCTTCAAAACATACCTTTTTTTCAACAGGGAACAGATAAGGGAAAAAAAACATAAACTAGACAATGTAAAGAAATTAAGATGTAAGACTAACTGCTGCCTCTTAAAAGCAATTTTAAGTTCTATAACACTGCCACATGTATCCTTTGCAAAAAGGTAATCTCAGAATGCATTGTGATAATCTCAGAGAAACCTAAATTTAAGATGGTGGACAAGGCATTAAAAAAAGCTGATTATAAATAAAATGAAATTATACCTTAAATAGTAGGTTTTGCATGATGTCTGTGTTTTTAGTCTTATTAGAGTGTCACGTTGCTTAGCAACATGCTAACATCAAACTCAACTGGAATTGGTACGGTACTGAAATAACTTTCGAAAAAGAGCGATAATATATACAATAGTCATAACTTTAAGCTTACTGTTTGTGGGCGTCCAGTGTGACATTATACAATGCAACAATACAATCTAGTAGGCTACAGGACAGCTGTAGTTATCAGGCAGTGTGATTTCTGTTAATTCACACTTAACTGTACTGTTCACACTTCTGAGGGATACATTATCACTGGCCTCAGAGCTGCTCTGGCTGATATTTTAAAAATGCTTTTAACAGCTTTGCATAATGTAGACAGACATAAAGTGCATGCTTCCTCTTTCTTCAAGAAATACTACGTGGGAGTACAGTGTTTGTCTTACTGACACAAGAACCTTTTGCTTTTCTGTCGAAACTTTTTTTTTAACTCCCTCTTTCCCTAGAAGTAAGAATCCAGACGAGGTTGAATCTATTTTTGATCTGGTTCTTCACAGCTTAGTTGATGTGGTAATGATGATGGTGAAACTCTTGCAGTCTTATGCTGCTATTTATGTCATTTGCATGGAAGACTTGTGAAAGAGATATTTGTTTGTTCTTGCCTAGTATGGTTTTATTTTACTGGCAGTGCTTTTTAGTTTTAGAAAGTAAGATTTTGAATAAACCGGTTGTTATTAACTAATGGCCTATTACATCTATTAAAAATCATTTTGGTAAACAATTTGGTTAAATTATTAGATGAAAAACACAGAAAACTTAAATGAAAATTAGAAAAGTTGCCACGGCAACTAACTGAAATAAATAAGATGAAGTACTAAAATTACAGAAACTAAAACTGAAATAAAAACAAATTAAATTGATTAAATTATTAAAATAACAATTATTAATATAATGTTATTTAATATTAAATAATATTTAATGTTATTCATATTTAGTATCAATATAATAATAAAACCAAAATGAAAACAGAACAGACTTGATACTATAATAGTATAGTACATAAATACTAAAATAACATTTATTCATTTATATTAACTGGCAGTAAGATATGATTTGATTAAAAAATACGATTTTATTTAATTGTTTTATTTGTTTGTTTGTTCATTTATATATTTTTAACTAGAAGTACTCTTTAATGTATCATTTAATATGTAAATAAATTTTTTACTAATTGTTTTATTTTTTATTAATTAATCCATTCTTTCATTAATTATTAATTGATTATTTTTGACCCTTTTTCCCCTTTTAAAGAAATGTGAAGTTTCAGAGAATGTTTAAAAATATATTTTCTATTTCAAATCTTATTTTGTTTATTTGTGATATTGTTTCATTTAAAAAAAATAATAAATCTCTTTATACTTACTTGTGGTTCACAATCCATGTATTTGAAAATATGAAACAGTCCTAACCCCATACAAATTCATGCATTCATCTGTGTCTTCCCGATCTATTTACAATGTTCTTTAACACATCTTTCTTTCTTTTTCTGTCTCTCATTCCTGGAATGTGTGTTGTCATGTGACCCTGTTATCAATTAACCGTTACCTCGGTGGTCACAGAGATTCGCTTGCTGGACAACAGCATGTCAGATGAACATTTTATGGAATTATGGGTGGACTTCATAATTTTAACTAATTCGGTTTTATAACTGATTAATAACAGGCTATACAGAGATGACAATGAGACAGAAAGAGAGGCAATATTGGAGTCAACAGGAGCTACCCATGTGATCTACATAAAAGCAGCTGCTCGCCCCGAAGTTTGCCAGACCAAACCGCCACTGTCTGCTTTAAAACAAAGACCCCAACCGCCCCGTGTGCTACTGAGGCCTGACCTTTATAAAAGTAGTCTAGATGAGCGATGCAGCTCAACAGTCCTGTGTTTGCTCAGCTGTGAGTGTGTGTGTGTGTGTTTGTGTGTGTGTTTGTCTGTATGTATGGAACAGATACTACAGGTGGGAAACTTCAGGTAGATTATTTCCCCTTAAAAGATTAAATGATGTTGACGACTGTATTCCTTATAATGGTCTTTGTTTATCGTACAAAAGTAAACAAAAAATGTCTTTTAAAAATAATAATAAAAACAATTAGGGCTGCAGGATTTGAGGAAAATCGAATTATGATTTATTTTTTTATCAGATTTTAAAAAATAGATTTTTTTTTTAAATGACATTTAAACAAATTCCAGGTTTGTTTATATATCAGTATAGAAAGAAAGAAAGAAAGAAAGAAAGAAAACAAATATATTTTACTGTAAAATAAAAAAAACTATCCGTTTTATAATAATAATAATAATAATAATTTTATTTGACAGTTACAACTGTAAATTTACAATACTAATATTTATTGTTGTCTTAATATTTTCAAACATTAAATCATCAAACTTTTATTTTGATGAAAAATATGCAGGTAGCTATTTAAGCTTCTCTTTGGTTGAAAACACCTCATTACAAGTATGTTTTATTTATGAGTTTTCAAATAACCGTGCATACCCTAATAATAATAATGTATATTAATATTTTGTTATTAATAAATAGTAATAATAAAAATGTATTCATCTATCTTTTACTGCACAAAACACTTTATCAGCACAAACCTTGTTGCATATGAACCCATATTGCATAACCCATTAAATACCACTCCAAAATTTTTTTAACCACCCAAAAATATTTTTTCATTACCATCAATACACTTTTCATCTGCCACAATTTGTTTCCCAATGCCTATATATGGGCTTTGCTGATTTCCTCTGTAGATGACCCAACTTTGTTTTGTTTGTTTCTCTTACAGTATTGTTTAGTGTCTCTATAAATAGAGTTTGTGTGAGTTATCGGCTCAGAAAAGACAAAGGCCTTTGGCCAGAGAATAAACAAAAGGCTTTTTTGCATCTAATTTTAGAAGATGACTCCTTCAAAAATATTTGGATTTTCCCTTTTCCTTCGATGTTTCCTTTACACAAATCTGAAATAGATTTAGCTTGTTTTAACCTCAGTGAGGGGGGTTTATTGAGCAACTAGATGACTAAGAAATGATTTTAGAATGTATTCCACATAGGCGGCTCAGTTTGTGATGAGCCACAGATCAGCGCATGATTAGACTTGCCGTGTTTCCATTTAGGCTGATTAAGATTGCATGTGTGCTGGTGGAGCATCCTCGAGGAGCGCCAATCAATAATCAGCCTTTGGATTCATGCCATTGCATTCCCATTGATCAACACTGTCGCCTTCAGTAACATGCCACACATCAGTCATATGATCAGTTTCATCATTCTTTATCATGTAGCTCATTTCTCCTTTGCTATAGAGCACATCTGCGACTGTTCACTTTTTCAGTAGTCTTATTTCCAGAAGTATTTTTCTCAGTCACTTTCATCATAGGAAAGTTCTACAAACATTATTTTTAACACATAAAAGTGTAAATTTTGGTTAAGTTCATTAAACTTCATTTAGCAATTTGTTCAGTGTTTTGTAATCTAGACTGATTACAAAAATGATATATACAGGTGCATCTCAATAAATTAGAATGTCGTGGAAAAGTTCATTTATTTCAGTAATTCAACTCAAATTGTGAAACTCGTGTATTAAATAAATTCAATGCACACAGACTGAAGTAGTTTAAGTCTTTGGTTCTTTTAATTGCGATGATTTTGGCTCACATTTAACAAAAACCCACCAATTCACTATCTCAACAAATTAGAATATGGTGACATGCCAATCAGCTGATCAACTCAAAACACCTGCAAAGGTTTCCTGACCCTTCAAAATGGTCTCTCAGTTTGGTTCACTAGGCTACACAATCATGGGGAAGACTGCTGATCTGACAGTTGTCCAGAAGACAATCATTGATACCCTTCACAAGGAGGGTAAGCCACAAACATTCATTGCCAAAGAAGCTGGCTGTTCACAGAGTGCTGTATCCAAGCATGTTAACAGAAAGTTGAGTGGAAGGAAAAAGTGTGGAAGAAAAAGATGCACAACCAACCGAGAGAACTGCAGCCTTATGAGGATTGTCACCTTCTGCTGACCAGCTTTTTAAAGATGCTGATTTCATTTTCCAGCAGGATTTGGCACCTGCCCACACTGCCAAAAGCACCAAAAGTTGGTTAAATGACCATGGTGTTGGTGTGCTTGACTGGCCAGCAAACTCACCAGACCTGAACCCCATAGAGAATCTATGGGGTATTGTCAAGAGGAAAATGAGAAACAAGAGACCAAAAAATGCAGATGAGCTGAAGGCCACTGTCAAAGAAACCTGGGCTTCCATACCACCTCAGCAGTGCCACAAACTGATCACCTCCATGCCACGCCGAACTGAGGCAGTAATTAAAGCAAAAGGAGCCCCTACCAAGTATTGAGTACATATACAGTAAATGAACATACTTTCCAGAAGGCCAACAATTCACTAAAAATGTTTTTTTTATTGGTCTTATGAAGTATTCTAATTTATTGAGATAGTGAATTGGTGGGTTTTTGTTTAATGTGAGCCAAAATCATCACAATTAAAAGAACCAAAGACTTAAACTTCAGTCTGTGTGCACTGAATTTATTTAATACACAAGTTTCACAATTTGAGTTGAATTACTGACATAAATTAACTTTTCCACGACATTCTAATTTATTGAGATGCACCTGTATGTATGTATGTATGTATGTATGTATTTATATATATATATATATATATATATATATATATATATATATATATATATATATATATATATATATATATATATATATATACATACATTCAACTCAAGTTTATTTGTATAGAGCTTTTCACAATACAAATCGTTGCAAAGCAGCTTTACAGGAAATTAAGTTTCTACAATATATTTATATATTGTAGAAACTTAATATATTTAACTTATGGCGAAATTTGGTACTTCTATATGTTGTCTGAGGGTTGGCATCATCTGAGGTCCTCTGAGGGGTTGGCATCATCTCTTCTCAGGTGTTCTGGATCCAGACTGAAGCTTGTGTAAATCCTAGTTACCATGGGATGTTAATCCCGTGGCAGAAACAGAGAAACAAATAGAGACATAATTAGCATAGCTGCTGTTCCAACCAAGCAAAAATTATTTGTTCAATCCAAGCTAAAGAACAATAATGTGTGTTTGATCAGATATAACTGCAGTACAAGATTATGAGATGCATTATGTGAATGCTTGGCTAAAGAAATGTGTCTTTAATCTAGATTTAAACAGAGAGAGTGTGTCTGAACCCCGAACGTTATCAGGAAGGCTATTCCAGAGTTTGGGAGCCAAATATGAAAAGGCTCTACGTCCTTTAGTTGACTTTGTTATCCTAGGTACTACCAAAAGTCCAGAGTTTTGCGACCTTAGGGAGCGTGATGGATTGTAGCGTGGTAGAAGACTAGTTAGGTACGCAGGAGCTAAACCATTAAGGGCCTTATAGGTAAGTAATAATATTTTGTAACTGATACGGAACTTAATAGGTAACCAGTGCAGAGACTGTAAAATTGGGGTAATATGATCATATTTTCTTGACCTGGTAAGGACTCTAGCCGCTGCATTTGGGACTACCTGTAGCTTGTTTATTGAAGATGCAGGACAACCAGCTAGCAGTGCATTACAATAGTCCAGTCTAGAGGTCATGAATGCATGAACTAGCTTTTCTGCATCAGAAAGAGGTAACATGTTTCGTAGCTTGGCAGTGTTTCTAAGATGGAAGAATGCTGTTTTTGTAACATGGGAAATATGATTTTCAAAAGACAAGTTGCTGTCTAATATAACATCCAGATTTTTGACTTTAGAGGAAGTAACAGTACATCCATCTAGTTGCAAATTATAATCCAAGAGATTCTGTGTACTGTTTTTTGGTCCAATAAGTAATATCTCTGTCTTATCTGAATTTAATAGGAGAAAATTATTGGTCATCCAGTCTTTTACATTTTAACACACTCTGTTAGCTTAGATAATTTAGAAGTTTCATCTGGTCTTGTTGAGATATATAGTTGAGTATCATCAGCATAACAATGGAAACTAATCCCGTATTTTCTAATAATATTACCAAGGGGCAACATGTATATTGAAAATAGCAGAGGACCTAGGACAAATCCTTGTGGTACTCCATACTTTACTGGTGATAATTGAGATGACTCCCTGTTTAAATAAGTGGTAGCGATCAGACAGGTAGGATCTAAACCATCTTAAAGCCTGCTCTTGAATACCCGTATAGTTTTGTAATCGATCTATGAGTATGTCATGATCTATAGTGTCGAACGCAGCACTAAGATCAAGTAAAACTAGCAATGAGATGCAGCCTTGGTCTGACACAAGAAGCAAGTCATTTGTAATTTTAACAAGTGCGGTTTCTGTGCTATGGTGGGGCCTGAAACCTGACTGAAATTCTTCATAGAGATCATTTTTTGCAAAAAAGAGCACAACTGAGCAGACACAACTTTTTCTAAAATTTTAGACATAAACGGAAGATTAGAAATGGGTCTGTAATTTGCTAGTTCATTAGGATCTAGTTGTGGTTTTTTTAATAAGAGGCTTAATAACCGCCAGCTTGAATGGTTTTGGGATGTGACCTAAAGATATCGATGAGTTAATAATATTGAGAAGCGGTTCTTCTGCTACAGGTAGCAACTCTTTCAGTAATTTAGTGGGTACAGGATCTAATAGGCATGTTGTTGGTTTAGATGCAGTGATAAGTTTATTTAACTCTTCCTGTCCTATAGTTGTAAAGCACTGCAGTTTTTCTTTGGGTGCGATGAATGGAGCTGAAGTACTAGACGCTGCAGAATCTACATTTGTTATTGTATTTCTGATGTTATCTATCTTATCAGTGAAGAAATTCATAAAGTCATTACTATTAAATTGTGAGGGAATATTTAGATCGGGTGGCGTCTGTTTATTTGTTAATCTAGCCACTGTGCTAAATAAAAACCTTGGATTGTTTTGGTTATTTTCTATGTGTTTGCAGATATGCTCTGCCCTGGCAGCTTTTAAAGCCTGTCTATAGTTGGACGTACTGTTTTTCCATGCAATTCTAAAAACTTCCAAGTTAGTTTTTCTCCATTTGCACTCAAGTTTACGAGTTTCTTTCTTGAGAGAATGGGTATTACTGTTGTACCATGGCGCAGTACGTTTTTCTCTAACCTTTTTCAATTTGATGGGCGCAACAGCTTCTAATGTATTAGAGAAGATAGTGCCCATGTTGCTAGTCATTTCATCTAGTTCATGTGTATTTATGGGTACACAGAGCAGTTGAGATAAATCAGGCAGGTTATTTCTAAATCTGTCTTTAGTAGTTGGAACAATAGTTCTTCCTGGACGATAACGCGGAGCCATATAGTTAATATCAGTAATACTCAGCATGCACGATACTAGGAAATGGTCAGTAACATCATCACTTTGAGGTACGATATCTATGTCAGTAAGATCAATTCCATGCGATATAATTAAATCTAGCGTATAATTAAAACGATGAGTGGGCCCGGTAACGTTTTGCTTGACTCCAAAAGAATTTATCAGGTCAGTAAACGCAAGTCCTAACACATCATTTGTCTTATCAACGTGAATGTTAAAATCTCCGACAATTAGCACTTTATCAACAGTAACCAATAGGTCTGAGAGGAAATCTGCAAATTCTTTTAAGAAATGTGTATTCGGCCCTGGCGGTCTATACACAGTAGCCAGAGCAAGAGATAGGAGAGATTTCTTTTGCATATCTGACAGTGTAACATTAAGCAGAAGTAATTCAAATGAGTTAAACCTGTATCCTGTTTTCTGGGTAACATTGAGAATATCACTATATATTGTTGCAACACCGCCGCCACGGCCAGTCTGACGGGGCTCATGCTTATAACAGTAGCTTGGTGGAGTAGACTCATTTAGACCAATATAATCATTTGGTTTGAGCCAGGTTTCAGTCAAGCAGAGCACATCAAAACTATTATCTGTGATCATTTCATTTACAATAACTGCTTTGGGTGCGAGTGATCTAATGTTTAGGAGCCCAAGCTTTAAAAATTGCTTTTGTTTATTTGTTTTGCATTTTTCTGGTTTAATCATGATCAGATTATTTCTAGATCCTGCATTAAATTTATATTTTGGCTTCACTGTTCGGGGAACAGACACAGTCTTTATAGATTGGACAGCACAAGTATTTCTATCATTTAAGTGAGTAGAACAAAAGTCATTATAGCAGTTATTTGAGAATGGGCTTACTAGTCATATGGAGCGTAGAGTCCTGTAGATGTTGTCCGACAGGAGTTCTGCTCCGACTCTGCTGGGGTGCAGGCCATCAGCGCGGAAAAGCCTAGGACGCTCCCAGAAAAGATTCCAATTATTAACAAAGAGCAGTTTCTGTTCGTTACACTATGACAATAACCATTCGTTTAAAGCAAAAAGTCTACTGAACCTTTCGTGTCCTCGTCGATACGTGGGAAGCGGTCCAGATACGGTGATCGTCGCCGCGGGTGATGCCCTGCGCACCGTCTCGGTCAGGCTCCTGAAGTCCCTCTTCAGTGTCTCCGTCTGCCGCAGCCTGGTGTCGTTTACCCCCGCGTGCAGCACGATCGCGCCGCTGCTGCTGCACCCAGGGTCCGTGGTGTCCCGGCGCCGGAGTGAAGGACATCTGGTAAGATCGCGTCCTGGGTGCACAGAGTCTGTGCAGAGAAACACACGGAGTAGAGGTGGTGGGAGTGTTAGCGGCACGCTGTATACTTACCCCGGACTTGTGAGCATCAGCCCGGGATGTTTCCAGCGCTGCTCTCCGCTCTCTCAGCTGGGCCTGCTTCTCCAGCAGCTCGCGGATCTGCTTCTCCACGGCCTCCAGCTCCAGCTGCACCGAATGCAGCTCGAACGTGTCCTCGCCTGCACTCAAAGGTAGACACACATCCGCCATTAAAGCAAGTAGCAGTGAGTAAAACAATGGTAATGTGTGTGAATAGAGTATTAGCAATGTAAGCGAGATTAGCGGCAACCTTCCTTATGCAACCACGCTGGCGATGCTAACAGGCTATAAGCTAATAGGGACTCTGGAAATCAAAATAAAACTAGTGATAACAAGGTGCTTTGATTGTTTTTGTTGTAGAATGCGATAGGGGATATATTCACACGTTATAGAAACGAAAATGATGGTGTGTAAAATAGATTTCAGGATTAGAAAATAGACGATAAAGAATTAACTTGACGGAGCTCAAACTAAAAACGCAGCAGTGTCACGTGTCAACAACATATACATACATATATATATATATACAGTGGTGTGAAAATTTTTTGGCCCCCTTCCTGATTTTTAATTTTTTTGCATGTTTGTCACACTTTAATGTTTCAGATCATCAAACAAATTTTAATATTAACCAAAGATAACACAAGTAAACACAACATGCAGTTTTTAAATGAAGACTTTTTATTATGAAGGGAAAACAAAATCCAAACCCACATGGCCCTGTGTGAAAAATTGCTTGCCCCCTAAACCTAATAACTGGTTGGGCCACCCTTAGCAGCAACAACTGCAATCAAGCGTTTACAATAACTTGCAATGAGTCTGTTACAGCGCTGTGGAGGAATTTTGGCCCACTCATCTTTGCAGAATTGTTGTAATTCAGCCACATTGGAGGGTTTTCGAGGATGAACCGCCTTTTTAAGGTCATGCCACAGCATCTCAATAGGATTCAGGTCAGGACTTTGACTAGGCCACTCCAAAGTCTTCATTTTGTTTTTCTTCAGCCATTCAGAGGTGGACTTGCTGGTGTGTTTTGGATCATTGTCCTGCTGCAGAACCCAAGTTCACTTCAGCTTGAGGTCACGAACAGATGGCCGGACATTGTCCTTCAGGATTTTTTGGGAGACAGCAGATTTCATGGATACATTTATCACAGCAAGTCTTCCAGGTCCTGAAGCAGCAAAACAGCCCCAGACCATCAGCCTACCACCACCATATTTTACTGTTGGTATGATTTTCTTTTTCTGAAATGCTGTGTTACTTTTACGCCAGATGTAATTGGACACACACCTTCCAAAAAGTTCAACTTTTGTCTCGTCAGTCCACAGAGTATTTTTCCAAAAGTCTTGGGAATCATCAAGATGTTTTCTGGCAAAACTGAGATGAGCCTTTATGTTCTTTTTGCTCAGCAGCGGTTTTCGTCTTGAAACTCTGCCATGCAGGCCATTTTTGCCCAGTCTCTTTCTTTTGGTGGAGTCATGAACACTGACCTTAACTGAGGCAAGTGAGGCCTGCAGTTCTTTCGATGTTGTTCTGGGGTCTTTTGTGACCTCTTGGATGAGTCGTCACTGTGCTCTTGGGGTAATTTTGGTCGGCCAATATATTATATATATTCACACCTATATATATAAAATTATTAATGTCTTTAATAATTTTATTTGATATATTTGTCATAATTTCTTCAATTCAAACCAAATTTTTTATTTAATTCAAATTTGATACATTTTGAGGAACTAATCCCAAAATTGCAAGATTCCATGACGTTCCATGTTATACAGTAAATTATTATTATTATTTTTTTATTTGAAAGTATTTCTGTCTATGTTTTCCACATTGCAAAATTCATGAGGCCCTTTGTACTTAAAATATTTTATCAGGGAATTTACTACTCATCCCATAAAACATTGCAAATGACAAAAACAAACAATTATGGTACAATAAAAAAGTACTGATTTAAAGTAATTGATTGTATTTATAAAACTTTTTTTTTTTTTTTTTTTTTTACAATATTTAGCAAAATATTGTAGTATGAAAGTATTGGTAGACTTATTTTATTCCATCATGGACAGAGACATAGCAGAGTAAAGTGGTATTAGTTTAGAGCACCACTTTACCACTTTGGTCTTTTAGAGTTCAGGAAATTTTTGTGAGAGCTTCCTGAAAATCTTTCAGATATATCATCAACTTCCTGCAACAGGTTTTCCCATCTTCTCTATTTGGACTTCTCTACTTCTCTAGCTTCTAACTTTCAGTTTCTATCTCCAAAAACACAATATAGCACAAAGGTGAAATTAATAACTTTTCAAATAGCTAATAATTAATAGCTTTTCGAACTTAGATTTGGTCTTTTTGTCATAAAAAGATATTCCACGGCTCCAGATGATATAATGCATGTATTGTATATATAAATTTGTGGAGCTTGTCATCCCTGTCACTTTCACTGTATGGAAAAGTGGGATTTTTAAAGAGGGGTTTGTTCATATGTTATCTGCCTGATTTTATACATTCTTATTCTTAAATACATGGTATTTTTTCTGGTTGTTGACAGTAATTTCTGATTTATGGAGTGATAAAAAGAGATCTCCTTTATAAAAACCTTCAAATCTAATATGTCAACAAAATGAAAAAAAAAAAAAGAATTTTGAACCAGGCTTTATCCAGTGTTCAGATTTCTGTTCTGGAAGTATGCAAATTAATGTATATTTAAATAGATAATGCTTAATTTGCCTATTTAAACATGACATTTCAGAAAACTTGAAATACGAAAAATTGTTTGCACTTCTTAATGTAATCAATCAACTGGAAAAGTACAGTGATATCTGTTAGTTACATTTTTACCCTATGGGGTGCCTTAAAATGAAAGGAAAAAAACAATTTTTAATTTGTTAATTAACAAATTCTAATTTTGTTAACAGTTAAAAACTGAACAAACCTCAGTCCTTTAAAAACCATGCAAAGCACATAAAAGGCTCTTCTAATCTGAGACCAGCAGTGACATATGTGCTAAATGTGGTAGTTGTGAGCCAGCTGGGTCATGCACACCTCCTTCAACTGATCTGGGCTTTGTTTCAGATCTCATTTAGTCATGTTACAGCCATGAGAGTGCCATAAATTCAAATGAGAAGAGGGTGAGATGCAGTAAAGTGATTGCATCTCTTTCCCTCTCCTCATCTCTCTTTTGCTCTCATCTTTCCTTCTTTGCGCTCTCACTCACTCATTCACTCACTCACTCGTAAAACAAACCAATCAGTTAGATGGAATAAAACTGGGATGTATAGTTTACAGAATTCATTTAATGGTAAGGAGCAGGTCTCTAGTTATGTATGTGTCATCAGGCGAATATTACGTCATGTCCTTTCATGTTGACGGTACATTGTGCTCTGCTCTGAATGGGTGTGGCCAGAGATGCTTTTGAGGATGGAGCTTCTCATACCACAAAAGCTGCCACACCAAATCCACAAACAAGGATCTACTACGGATGTGTTCAAACAACAACAAAAGCCCATCAGTAATCTATAGAGTCCGGTTATTAAATAACAGCTATTATTTAGAGCAAAGAAAGATTAACCGAGATGAGGTATTTCCAGGAAATCCGCCTAAAATTGATTTTAGCGAATCCATACCAATGATTGATTAAACTGAAAGTGAAACATGTTATGCTGATACAGTAAACAATTCTATCGCAGGAAAGATAACTCAGTCCATGAGTTTTTTTTTTTTTTTTTTTTTTTTTTCATGAAACACAAAAGGAGAACATTTGAGGAATGTCCTGACTGCTTTTTTCCATGTATTGAAAGAGTTTCCTGACTGAAAAACACTGCCTTAAAATATCTACAGTCCATACAGTTGATGAACTATTTTATTTTTCTGATCACAAGACACATCAACGTCATTGATATTAACATGCTATTACTAAAGGAATAGTTCACCCTGAAATTTGCTGAAAATGTACTCACCCTCAGTTTCTTCATCAGAACAGATTTTGAGAAATTTAGCATTACATCACTTGTTCACCAGTGGATCCTCTGCAGTGAATGGGTGCCGTCAGAGTTCAAACAGCTCATAAAAAAACAAAACGCAATGATCTTGCCAAAATACGTGTCCATAATCCATAATAACACTTCCTCCAGTGTAAAAGCCCACCTTCAGTTGTCCTTTCACTTCAAAATCCATGCACCGACATACAGTATTTTTTTAGACCTGTTTTGAACAGTTTTCACAAATACAGATCTGTGCATATTTCTCTCCTGATACTGACAAGACAGCTTTTTTTTTTAACTGAGAAAAGCAATAGTATGGATAGAGGACTCAGCTTTTTACTTCACAAGACGTTAACTGATGGACTGGAGTCGTGTGTCGAGTACTTTTGGATTATTGTGATGTTTTTATCAGCTGTTTGGACTCTTATTCTGACGGCACCCATTCACTGCAGAGGATCCACTGGTGAGCAAGGGATGAAATGCTAAATTTCTTGAATTCTTTTCTGATGAATAAACAAACTAATATGTTGTTTAATATTTAAATATTGATTACAATTTAAAATACTTATACCATGTCCAAGTATACCAAGTAAAACATAATAATAATAAACACTTAAAAATGTTTTGAAGACTATCACTATCAGAAAATAACATGATCTATTTCCAATAACACAAGTCCATTATTGGTAACCACAAACTTTAAATATAAAACTGCACAAAATCCAGTTGCCCATGTCTATGTCTTGCCATTCTGAGCTTTAGTGTTAAAGTGTTGATAAAGTGTTGTTGCTCCCTCAGTCTCCAGTCATTCAGCTGTGTGTAGACAGTGATGTCTATAGTGTCATTTATCAGTCTGCAAGAAATACACACAGGGAACATGGAAAGACTGTTAGTTTTTTGGCCAGAGGTTTGCTCTTGTCTGATGATTCAAAAATAGAAATGCATCAAAACAGGTTGTTATTGGTGGAAATTATTTCACAGCACTGCGGAAATCTTTAATCTCATCTGATAATCTGATTGGTCAATGTGGCTTTCTGCAGTCAGATATTTTATCATAATAACTAGGGCTGTCAATTTAATATTGATTTAGATCATTTTATATATGTATAAAGCAATAATAAAACTACTACTACTACTACTACTACTACTACTACTAATAATAATAATAATAATAATAATAATAATAATAATAATAGGTAAAAGATTATTAATCATGCCTCCCAGACCTATACATAATGTAAATTCCATACAAAATGATAGACTCCATAGTAAATTGTATTGTTGTGGACTCAACAATTGACTTTTAAAGCCTTTTTTGTTTGTGTTTGTTTTATGCAACATAAAGGTTTTGAATGATCTTTATTTAGATGATTATATATGCATATATGTGATTAATTCTAATTAATGTAATTAATTATGCTCATTTCAATTAATTTTATTAAAATTAAATTTATTAAAAGTTTTTTTCTTCCCACAAATATGGGTTAAACTCCAATCAGTATTTAATTTTTTTTTTTTTTTTTTTTATTTATTTGATAAATAGCTATTTAAGTTGGATAATGTCAGACTTATGCAGTCATATGGTCATTATCATAAAATAACCCCTGAACGTTGTGCCTTGTGTAGTTGATGAAAATGGCCATTTTTAACTTTATCGTTACATTTCTGTTGCATGTGGTTAAAGAAGAAGAGTCAATTTACATTCAGAGCAGGGAAATTCCCATCTAGTGTGCATGAAGCACCTGTGCGTTTGTACGTGAGTGGAAAGCCTTATGTATATATTTGCTGAGGAAATGTGCATGTGTATCACGTAAAATTTAATGGATTGTCAAACAGAAAATTAGCAGACATGTGTATCAGTGTAAAGTATAAGGTAAAGCTTAACAAAAAAACAATTCCCGGGATTACATCAGAGCAGAAAAATGCTTCAGTTCTCAGATATTTACAACTATACTGCATCTAAATTTGGAGGCACTGATAATTTCCTGTTTTGCTTGAACAGCAGGGCAGAAACCTGTCAGCACATCCTCACTTCTGAGTGATCTGATGACGGTCATATTCAGGGGTACAGCAGTGATATGATAATGCTCATAATGTGGTGTACCAACAAACTACTATTTCTGTAGTATACAGTATGTTTACTGTGCACAGTATGCAGATTTTCTGTTGGACGATTAAACAAAATTCCTTTTTTTCCTAAACTTTTCAGTGTTCACAACCCCTTTTTTGGTCCAGAAGCATTTGGTCACTAAAAGTAAATATAAATATAGTTCCTATATCTTTCTCATTTACTTTCTTGCTGTTGAATTAAAATGTATTAATTCAAAAATGATGTTGTAATTTTTTTAGTGAAACAGAATAAAAAAATAAATATATAGAAGAAAAAGTAAAATCGTAAAATTATTGAATTATTTTACAATGAATCATTGTAAATGTAAATGTAATTTAATAATGTAAAACTATATACACAACTCTATTAAATATTGATGTTGTTTTATAAACTAATTATTGAAATATCGTTACAATATATGCATGATATTCATGAGATACAATACCATTCAAAATCTGAGGTCAGTGTTTATTTATTTATTTATTTTAAAATATTTATAATTGTTACCATAAAGACATTTATCATGTTACAATATAATGTTTTTATTATTATTATTATAAATCTATTCATCAAAGAATTCAGAAAAATAATATCATGGTTTCCACAAAATATTAAGCAGATGTGAACATTGATAATTATAACAAATGTTTAAAAAGTTTCTTCAAATTCCTATTTTTTGTAACATTTTCAGTGGTGTTCGCAACCCATTTTTGGCACTCACTGAACTAAACATGAGGTCGTATGACAACTATAATGCAATAACATTTGAAATATTTCTATGCATATTGCATACTGTTTCATATTCTTTAAAAAAAATACAAGTCAGTGTGCAGTGTATACTAGTTAGTGTGCAGTAAGCAGTGTACTAGTGTCCCAGGCCGACTGGAGTGAGAGGAGTGATGTGAGGGGTAGGTCAACAGCAGGCTTGAGAAAACACAGGATGTGTAGTGGGATCCATTTTCCGCTTCCTGTCGGACAGTGAGGCTGGATGCAGGACCGGGAAGAGTGGGGGTGTAGCGCTTAGTGGAAACAGTGCCATTGGTTCCCTGGTTTGGTGGCAGAGGTGGCTCTGTGTGTGTGTGTGTGTGTGTGTGTGTGTGTGTGTGTCAGTGTTGATGGAAGAAAGAGAACCTGTGGGATCCTGTGTGTCAGCAAAAGCCGCAGAGAGAGAGAGAGAGAGAGAGTGAGCGAGCGATATGGGGCGGAAGTAAATTTCTGGCATTGGGCCACAGAACCTATTTCCATCATCCGGCTGTTTGTACTTTTTCTGTCAGTGTGGAAATAACTCTATACACTGGACATCTAAATATTTCAAGGTGTACTATTTATTTATTTAAAATTATTTATTTAATTTGTTGAGTTTTTTTCAAACTGCTACTGTATTCTTACAAACTAAGAATATATTTATCATGAAGTGATTTTTTTTCCAATTAAAATTACATGTTTTTCTGTTGTGTGTGGTTAAAACTGAAGAATCCATTTACATTCAAATCAGAGAAATTCCCAACTACTACGTCTGAAGCACCTGTGTGTTTGTACACAAGTGGGAATCCTTGTATTTTTTATTTGTTGAGGTAGTGTAGTGTGCCTGTGTGTCTCGTAAAAATTCATGGATCATCAAACGGTAGACTAGCAGGTGTGTGTATGCCATTATTGCAGTTGCCATTATGGAGTTCATGCAGTGTATCTCTTGAGTGTGTGTGTGTGTGTGTGTGTGTGTGTGTGTGTGCGCGCGTGTGCGTGCGTGTGCGTGTCTGTGTTTGTTTCCCCCTTAAAGCTCTAGCTAAGCAGGAAACAGTGTGTGGGAGTAGCACCTGTCTCAAATAAGCCACTCACACACACACACACTTATACACACACTTATACACAAAATGGAACACACACCCGCAGAAACACACTTGGAGCTCAATCTTGGTTTTGATCAGTGTTAACCAAGCACAAACTGAAGACTTATTTAACTCTTCTTTTGAATGTGCATTTCATGTCGAGAGGCTTCATATTTTGTTGTACATTATTTCTGTATTAAAATACAAAATTAACAATAAAATGAGACAAGAACTTACAACTGACTATAATGAAAAAGGAACGTAATACAACCAAATAAGAAAAACAGATGTCTATAAGCATTTACTACTAAAACAATTTAATAATACCTTATGTTGTTATTTTTTCAGTGAAACATACTGTATACACAGCTTTTAAAATGTTATAAAATTATTGAACTGTCATTGTACATGCATTATATATAATGTAAAACTGTGCATTAAATAATGACTGATATATATAATGACTTAGACTACCAGAAGTTTTTTTTTTATTATTTTTAATAAAGAAATTTATACTTCTATTTAGCAAGGATGCATTAAAGACATTTATAATGATGTAAAATATTTATATTTTTTGTTCTTTTGAATTTATCAAAGAATCCTGAAAAAGCACATCAGAATATTAGAATTCTAATGGATATAAATAGATTTATATAGATACATATAGACATATAGATTTCTGAAGGATCATGTGACACTGAAAATTCAGCTTTGCCATCACAGGAATAAATGACATGTTACAATATATTAAAATAGAGAACATGTATTTTAAATTAATAATATTTCACAATATTAGTATCGTTTACTTTATTTATTGCTGTTTTACTGTATTTATTACTGTTTTCTATCTATCTGTCTGTCTGTCTGTCTATCTATCTATCTATCTATCTATATATCTATCTGTCTTTCTGTCTGTCTTTCTATCTGTCTGTCTGTCTGTCTTTCTGTCTGTCTAGCTGTCTGTCTATCTGTCTATGTCTGTCTTTCTATCTGTCTGTCTATCTGTCTATGTCTGTCTTTCTATCTATCTAGCTGTCTGTCTATCTGTCTGTCTATCTGTCTGTCTGTCTGTCTGTCTGTCTTTCTATCTGTCTAGCTATCTGTCTGTCTGTCTGTCTGTCTGTCTGTCTGTCTGTCTGTCTGTCTGTCTTTCTATCTGTCTGTCTGTCTTTCTGTCTAGCTGTCTGTCTATCTGTCTATGTCTGTCTTTCTGTCTGTCTAGCTGTCTGTCTATCTGTCTGTCTGTCTGTCTGTCTGTCTTTCTGTCTGTCTAGCTGTCTGTCTATCTGTCTCTGTCTGTCTGTCTGTCTTTCTGTCTGTGTAGCTGTCTGTCTATCTGTATGTCTGTCTGTCTGTCTGTCTTTCTATCTGTCTAGCTGTCTGTCTATCTGTCTATGTCTGTCTTTCTGTCTGTCTAGCTGTCTGTCTATCTGTCTGTCTGTCTGTCTGTCTTTCTGTCTGTGTAGCTGTCTGTCTGTCTGTATGTCTGTCTGTCTGTCTGTCTGTCTTTCTATCTGTCTAGCTGTCTGTCTATCTGTCTAGCTGTCTGTCTATCTGTCTATCTGTCTGTCTGTTTGTCTTTCTATCTGTCTAGCTATCTGTCTATCTGTCTGTCTGTCTTTCTGTCTGTCTGTCTGTCTGTCTTTCTATCTGTCTAGCTGTCTGTCTATCTGTCTAGCTGTCTGTCTATCTGTCTGTCTGTCTGTTTGTCTTTCTATCTGTCTAGCTATCTGTCTATCTGTCTGTCTGTCTTTCTGTCTGTCTGTCTGTCTGTCTGTCTTTCTGTCTGTCTGTGTCTATCTGTCTGTCTTTCTGTCTGTCTGTCTGTCTGTCTTTCTGTCTGTCTGTGTCTATCTGTCTGTCTGTCTGTCCCTCTGTGTCTGTCTGTCTTTCTGTCTTGTTGGTTAAAAATATATATAATCATAACACAAACTTGAATAAATCCTTCCATCGTTGTTATTGTTATGTCTGTAGGCTTGGAAGAAGCGCTGGTTTATCCTGCGAAGCGGGCGCATGAGCGGAGATCCGGATGTTCTTGAGTACTACAAGAGTGATCATGCCAAAAAGCCCATTCGCATCATCGACCTGCACTGCTGCGAGCAGGTGGACGCCGGCCTCACCTTCAAACGCAAAGAGTTCCAGGACAGCTTTGTGTTCGACATCAAGACGGCCGAGAGAACCTTCTACCTGGTGGCAGAGACGGAGGAGGAGATGAACCGCTGGGTGCGCTCCATCTGCCAGCTGTGCGGATTCAACCAGTCAGAGGACAACCATCACGGTAGGAGAACCACGTCTGTGTTTGTGTTCACAATCAACATTTTGGGGCAGATTCTGTTGAATTTAGCTTCAGCTATAGGCAATGTTAATGCAGTAACCAAATTAAATATATTTACTGTATACCATTATCGATGGTTTTACAGTAACAGTGCTCTCATCTGGAGCCATGTGCTATTTTTTTCTCTGAGCTGATGATAAGACAGATAGAAAACAATCATAAGGAACCTGATTCCATATCTTATTGCTTTCCTTTTTTTTCTCTCTGTCATTTGAGAAAGTTGGGCTGGGCCAGCCTTGCCAAATGGATGCAGTGTCTGAAAGGTTTATTGATTTTTTTTTCCCTTTTGTTTTGTTAAAGAAAGGGAGGGAACACTGCCCATTATTGCAGGAATAGTGTTTGTGTTTATTCTAGAGACAGTTAAACGCTGGTCATTTTTGACGTAAAGAGGACTTTGTCATTGTGGCACCTAATATATATGCTTATATTAGTTCAAGTGCACTTTTTTACTGTAAAATAAGGGAATGGACTCTAAATAAGCTGAAAAAATCTATATATTAATATACAGTATGTTATATAATAATTTTATAATTTACACACAATTATAATATATTCATAAATAATTATAACGTTAGTATTAAAAATATATATTAAAAATAATATATTCAAATACTTTAAAGTAGTCTATAAACTTTTCAACACACACACACACACACACACACACACACACACACACACACACACACACATATATATATATATATATATATATATATATATATATATATATATACAGTATCTCACAAAGTGAGTACACCCCTCACATTTCAGCAACAATTTTGTATATTTAATTTTGTATTTCTTCTCAAGGGACAATACTACACAAATGAACCATGGATATATTTTAGAGTAGTCAATGTGCAGCTTGTGTAGAAGCACAAATTTACTGTCCTCTAAATATAACTCAACATATAGCCATTATTGTCCAAATAACTGGCAACAAAAAATGAGTGAACATTTCAAAACTGTGTCCTAAGTGTCAATATTTTGTGTGAGCACCACTGTTATCTAGCATTACCTTAATCCTCCTGGGCTTGGAGTTCACCAGAGCTGCAGGTTGTTGCTGGGATCCTCTTCCACTCCTCCATAATGAAATCACGGCGCTGCTGGATGTTAGACACATGACGCTTCTCCACCTTCTGCTTGAGGAAGCCCCACATGTGGTTAATAGGGTTCAGGTCTGGAGACATACTTGGCCACTCAATCACCTTCACCTTCAGCTTCATCAGCAAGGCAGTTGTCATCTTGGCAGTGTGTTTGGGGTCATTATCATGTTGGAAAACCCAGTTTCTGAAGGGAGGGCATCATGTTCTGCTTCACAGTACATGTTGGCATCCATGTTTCTCTCAATGAACCGCAGCTCTCCAGTACCAGCAGCACTCATGCAGCCCCAGACCATGATGCTACCACCACCATGCTTGACTGTAGGCAAGACACAATTTTCTTGGTACTCATCACCAGGCCGTCACCACACATGCTGGACACCATCTGAGCCAAACATGTTTATCTTAGTCTCATCAGACCACAGGACATGGTTCCAGTAATTCATGCTCTTGGACAGGTTGTCTTCAGCAAACTGTTTGCAGGCTTTCTTGTGAGCCAGCTTCAGAAGAGGCTTCCTTCTGGGACGACGGCCATGCAAACCGACTTGTTGCAGTGTGTGGCGTATTGTCTGAGCACTGACAAGCTGACCTTTCACTTCTGCAACCTCTAAAGCAATGCTGGCAGCACTCATGCATTTTGAAGCCAGCTTCTGTACCTGACGCACACCACGAGGACTCAACTTCTTTGATCAACCCCTGCGAGGCCTTTTCTGAGTGGAACCCGTCTTGGAAAACCTCTGTGTGATACTGGCCACTGTACTGTAACTCAGTTTCAGGGCGTTACTGATCTTCTTATAGCCTCGGCCATCTTTGTGGAGAGCAACAATTCTAATTCTCAAATCCTCAGAGTGTTATTTGCCATGAGGTGCCATGTTGAACATCCAGTGGTCAGTATGAGAGAATTGTACTCAAAGCACCAAATTTTAACTGCTCTAATAAAAGATAAACACATTTGTATAGTCCTGTCAAGCAGACAAACACATGAACATGATGAATAGTACATGTGGCTTTGCATGGTTAAATGATGTATAGCTGTTATCACTTAGGGTGTACTCACTTTTGTTGCCAGCTATTTTGACAATAATGGCTGTATGTTGAGTTATTTTCAGAGGACAGTAAATCTACACTGCTATACATGTTGCACATTGACTAAATATATCCAAGTTTCATTTTTATAGTATTGTCCCTTGAGAAGATATAATAAAATAGTTGCCGAAATGTGAGGGGTGTACTCACTTTTGTGAGATACTGTGTATATATATATATATATATATATATATGTATATGTGTGTGTTTTTTTTTTTTTGCTTGTTTTTCCCAGGATTGTTAAACCTTGCCCTTGCTTTCCATTTTCCTGTTACTCTTCAAAACGCTCACACACACACACACACACACACACACACACACACACACACACACACACACACACACACGATTTCTATGCAAAAGGAATGGTTTGCCTAAAAATTAATATTTAATTATCATTTACTCAGCGGGTTTGATGTCAGTGATGACACTGGTTTTCACCTGTTTCTTAACCAATTATAACATGATGACAGTTTTAATTTCTGGGTGAACACTTCTTTAATTAGGTTCTCTCTCATTACGTCTTTTGTATTTCTGATAAAAAGCTGAACGTGTGATTCAATACTTTGTTTAGAAATCTGGATGGTTCAGCATGAAAAATGCACATTGAGCTTATGATTGATATTTACAGTGAAGCCTTTGCTTTTTGAAAGTATCTAGCTTGATGTTGGTATATATACCAGATATTATTCATTGGGAGTGTGAAAACTGGGGCTAAAAGCAAACCGAGAGGCTGAAAACGAGCTGAACTGTTGATGTTTGTGATGCTATTCATGAACAATGTCACTGAAGTTTATTAGTATAAAGATGTGGTAACTTTAATATATACAATTATCACTCAAATTATCTATCATCTTTATTATCTAGTGCAGTATTTTGTGTCTTTTAAAAAAAGATTCTCCCTTGAACTAATTTCACACAGATTTCATTGTATTATTGATGTATGATGGTTGATACGTGGTCTTTAGGGGGTATACATTAACTGCAGCAAGTGTCCTAGATGTCATTGTATTATATGCTCCATGTTCTCGTGCTAAAAGATCAGTTTCCACCCACTGAGCTGTGTACATTTTCACTCGATGAGCAATAGAGGTCGACGGTCTTGGTAATGAGAAAGTCATGCACAGTTTTTGGCAGTCACTGACCAAAGCATGAGAACCTTATCTGACCTTTTCAACAGGCCAGCCAGCAGTGCTTGACTTCTGGGTCACACAACTCATACAAATACACCCTCAGCCTGCCTACTCACCTTTTGTGAAACGGGTGTATTTTCCAGATTTCCAGATTTGATTTTATTTTATTTTATTTTAAACTCTAAAAATACAGAGAATAAATATAAAATATAGTTTTTATTTCCATTTTATAATTTCATTAATAAAATTATATAATAAAATTAATATTAGTAAAGAAAATAATAATTTCATCAATCAATTAATTAATAACTTATTTATTTTTAATTTATTTATTCTATCTATTTTATCTATTTATTTATCATTTTGACTGCACTAACATTATCGGATGAGAACAAAACTTGAACTGAACGTGCTAAAGATGACTTTTTTATTTTTTTATTTAATATTATTTTATTTTTAAATAAAATAAATTCTAAACATACAGAGAGAATAAATACAAAATAGTAGCTTTTGTTTCTGTTTTATAATTGTATTAATAAAATATTTAATGAAATTCATACTAGAAAAATAAAAATAATTTAATGAATAACTAATTAATTAATAAATTTTATCTATTTGTTTATCATTTTTACTGCACTGACATTATCGGATGAAAACAAAACTTCAACTGAAAGTACTACATAAATAAAGATGACTTTATTTTTATTTTATTATATTTTAAACTGAATTTTTTTAAAAATCATAGAGAATAAAGACAAAAGTAACTTTTATTTCCATTTTATAATTTTATTAATAAAATTATATAATTGAATGCTAGTAAAATAAAAATACTATAAAATTTAATTAAAAATGTTACTGGATTTTGTTGATTTGTTTAGAAATATGTATGCATTAACACATAGTAAAACATCAGCTATATCTTGACTATTATCATATACAGTGCCTTGCGAAAATATTCATACCCCTTAATTTTTTTTCACGTTTTGTTATGTTGCTGCCTTATGTTAAACTGCTTTTAAATTACTATTTTTTCCACATCAATCTATACTCCATAATGGTAAAGCAAAAAACTGTTTTTTAACATCTTCGCAAATTTATTAAAAATAAAAAACTTAAATGATTCCATTACGTAAGTATTCTTACCCTTATCTGGGACAGTTGGAATTTAGCTCAGGAGCATTCATATTGCTTGTAGATGTTACTACACTTTGAGTGAAGTTAACCTGTGGCAAATTCAATTGAATGGGTATGATTTGGAAAGGCACACATGTCTTAATATAAGGTCTAACAGCTGATAATGCATATCAGAGCAAAAACCAAGCCCTGAGGTCCAAAGAACTGCCTGTAAAGCTCAGAAACAGGGTTGCGTCAAGCCTCACATCTGGGGAAGAGTTGAGAAAAAAATTCTGATTCATTGAAGGGTCACAGAAGTATGTAGTCTCTGTTACCCTTAATGGAAGACATCTGAAACAACCAGGACTCTTCCTAGAGCTGGCCTCCTGGCCAAACTAATCAATTGATGGAGAAGGGCTTTGGTTAGTGTGGTGACCAAGAACCTGATGGTCACTCTAGTTGAGCTCCATGATCATCTGTGGAGACAGGAGAAACCTACAGAAGGACAAACATCACTGCAACACTCCACCGATCTGTGCTTTATGCTGGTGTGGCCAAACTCAATCCTCTCCTCAGTGAAGACACATGAAAACACACTTAGAATTTGCAAAAAAGCACCTAAAGGAACCTCAGACTCTGAGAAACAAGATTCTCTGGTTTGATGAACCTCAATTCCAAGCATCATGTTTGAAGGAAACCAGCTCTGCTCATCACCTGCAAAGTACCATCCCAAAAGAAAAGTGTGCTGGTAGCAGCCTCATGCTGTGGGGCTGTTTTTCAGCGGCAGGGACTGAGGGACTCGTCAGAGTAGAAGAGAAGCTCAATGCACCAAAATATTGAGATAGCCTTAACCTTCTAACAGGACAATGGACCTAAACGCACAGCAAGAGTGGTTTATAGATAACTCTGTGAATGTCCTTGAGTGGCCCAGCCACAACCTGAGCTTGAACCCAATCAAATAATTCTGGAGAAACTTGAAAATGTGCGTCTGCCCCCATCCAACCTGACAGAACTTGAGAGGTGAAGAGGTGAGGAGAAGAATGACAGATAATTGCTAAATGCTGATGAGCAAAGCGCATCAAACAAAAAAAGGCTTGAGGCTGTAAAGGTGTTTCAGCTATATATTTAGTTAAGGGTATGAATATTTATGCAATGTACTTATTTCAGTTTTTTTATTTTTTTGCTTTGTAAATATGGTGTACGAAGTGAAGATTGATGTGGGAAAAAAGTAATTTAAAGGAATTTAACATAAGGCAGCAACATAAAAAAAACATGAAAAAAAAATGAAGGGGTATGAATACTTTCGCAAGGCACTGTATACAAAGGCCACAAATATCACCAGTGTTTTAGAATGACCCTTGTCATAAAATATGTAAAAAGATGTAAAGACCCCAGCCACCCCATGACCTTCTGTGTTCTTACACACACACACACACACACGCACACACTCACTCACTCACTCACTCACTTACCTCCTCTGGCAAAACAGTAAAGGCTGATTTGAAACAGAACCATTTTTTATGAGATGCAGCCACAGTCTCCTAGAGAATAAAACACACACCGTAACTGCGATGTAAATCAGAGCATCTCTCCTCCCCTCCCCAGATAAATGCTGCACTCGACCTCTCTTTTCCCCAAGCAAGTATCCAGTTGTCAGCTGCGCTGTGAGCATGAAAAATGGGAGAGACCAGTTTGCCTCAGAGGAAGTTAGCATTGATAGTCGGTCGGCAGTGCATCGCGTCTGTTTGCTGGAGCTTTGGGGACATGAATTGCACATGTGATGTTCAAGGGAATCAAACAAAAGTGTGTCAAGTGCTAATAGACGGAGTCTGATTCTGTAATTCTGTGTGGTTGAGTGCTGATATGTGTATTAAGCGTAGCTAATTTCATGTCACATGACTGAAATGTCACACAACATGACAGATGAAAATACAATGGATATCAAATGAAAATGTGGCCTTCAATAGTAAAATTATTGAGGTCAGCATATCTTTTTACAATATTTTTCTTCATATAGATTTTTTTAAAGAAATTAATACTTTTATTAGGCAAAGCAATAAATTGATCAAAGTGATAGTAAAGACATTTATAATATTACAAAAGATTTTTATTTTGAATAAATTCTGTTCTTTAAACTTTGTTCATCACTGTTTAACGTTGATAATAATAATAAATGTTTCTTGTGCAGCAAGTCAGCGTATTATAATGATTTCTGAAGAATCGTGACAAAAGACTGGAGTAATGATGCTGAAAATTCAGCTTTGTCATCACAGGAAAAAATGACTTAATTACTAAAAATAATAAATTACCATTTTAAAGTATATTAAAATAGAAAACAAAAAAATGTAGTAATATTTCTGTTTTTACTGTATTTTTGGTAGTGCTGTCAAACGATTAATCGCATCCAAAATAAAAGTTTTTGTTTACATAATATATGTTTGTGTACTGTGTATATTTATTATGTATATATAAATACACACACATGCATGTATATATTTAAGAAAAAATGTGTTATGTTTATACATTTAAAATACATATAACATCAATTATATTAAAATAAATATATACATGGAAATATTTTCAAAAAATGTGTGTATTTATATATACATAATATACAGAGTATACACACATATATTATGTAAACAAAAGCTTTTATTTTGGATGCGATTAATCGCGATTAATCGTTTGACAGCACTATTTTTTGGTCAAAGGCATGCAGACTTGGTGAGAAAATATAAATCACATTTTTGAACAAAATGAAACAAGCTAAAGCAAATGGAAATACAGTACATTATTGTACATTAGTTCATCTGCCATTATATTTTTGAGCAGACCTACCATGGAAATCATCTTATTTTCCTTTAAAAAGCTTTCAAATCTGGTTCACACAATCCACTGATTAGTTTTGCACATATAGACTATAAAACATGTAGCTAGTTAGACATCTACATGCACAGAATGTACACATAGAAGCTCATATATTTAGGTGAGTTCCACATTTCGTCTGTACAGAGTTCATATAATAAATCCATCTACAGTACATATTCACACTGTGGAAGTCACATTTTTTCAATGTCCTCATCCCTCTGTGTCCGTGCAAGTGTCCACAGAAATTCAAGTCCAGCAGATTGATTGGTGTCAGTGAAGTGTCTGGCCACTGGAGAACAGACGTATTCTCCTCATGTCACTCCAGTGCTGTCTGATACAGGGTTTTAGCTGTATGTTGGTCTTCCATACACAGAGTGCTGCAATAATGACGTATTTTTGTAGGCCAAAACCCAGAAACCAGTTCATTTTCAAAGCCTCACTTTGTTTATATGTCATGCTCTTGTAAATCATTCTACATCAAAAACTTACTTAATGGAAAATGTTTTTAAATAAAGAATGAAAGAGTTGTCAGAAGCTTAATGGTTATAACGTTGAAGTCATTCATCCATTGTATAGTTTGTTTATAGTCTACGTTTCGCTTTTATACATTTAGCTGACGATTATATTTAGGTTTTTAAATTCATAGAAGTTGTGTTCATTTGTGAAGATTATCGTTATGAACCAAACATGTAAGAATCAAGATATTGATGGTCACAGAGCTTATTTTCTCCAAAAAGCCAATAGAAAAATCCTATTGGTTCTGTGTTGAGGAACAAATGCTAAATTGGCCTACAAAAATATGTCATCACTGCAGCACTCTATTGGAGGCCGCAAAGACATACATAAATAACATTCACTAATGAGCAGGTAATGGACTCCTTGATGTTTTATGTCCTATATCTAGCGTTACACTGAAATGAATCCAAATTGAAGGCATTTTTGAGTTTTACATGGGAAAGTGTCATTTGAGGGGTCCAGCATACTGTTTTTTTTTTCTCTTTGATAAAAGTGTCCCAGCTGATTTCTGAGGTTGTGGCCTCTGTAGTAGCTGAACAGCAGGAGATCTTTGAACATGTTCTTACCAATCTCTTCCACACAGAGAATATGCCAATGTTTGTTGCACTACGAATAGTGTAGGTGGTGCAGCAGACATTGGAGGATTTTTTAGCTCTTTTTAAGGCTGGCTTCATTGATTCGACCTTTGATTCTACCAGTGAAGCAAAATGTTTATTGTATTTTTAAACAACTTCCATTTTGTCTTGTTATGGTTCCAGTGTTAGCAATACTCCACCCAAATTTGAAAATTTTCTCATAATTTATTTAACATTTACCCACATGTCTTCCCAGACAGTGCTGGGTAGATTACCTACAAATTGTAGTCTGTTAAGGCCTTTGCACACTGAATCTGAAATTATCATCCAAACTTTTCGCACGTTAAAAAATAAATACGACCTCACGTTGTGTCAGTCATGTTTACACACTGCCACTGAAACTTTCGTCCGTCATAAAAAATTTTGGGTCAGGTTCGATTTTCTGTGTTTTTGCATTCAAAGCAAGCATTTTGAAAGGAAAGGATAGGAATATGAAAAAAAAAAAAAAAACGCGTACGAAAATTTCAGACTCAGTGTGCAAGGACATGATGAAAACTGTAGTTAGTAATGTAGTCTAGGTTACTCATTTTAGGCATTGTATTCTTTGTATTCTTTCTAGTTTTTAGATTACTTTTTATTAAACTTTTTAAATGTTTAAACATACCATGCTGATGTAAAAAAGCAAAGAGAAAGAAAATATTTTCCATTTTTTTATATCAACATTATAAAATGCATTAAGCATTACATTACACCAGGGTTTCCCATGGGCTTAATGTAAGAACTGCAGTGGGTTTGTGAGTTGGTAAAAAGTTAATAATTAATTAAATCATTAAAATGTAAAATAATCCGCTGACAAAAACTTTTGGGAATACCTGCATTACATGAACAAACATTAATAAACATGAGTCTTCCAGGTTTGAAATATTTTGTCTAAACCTCCAGAGTTAACAGTTACTGGAGGTCACTCTGGATATGATGATGATGACATCAGAGTGTCACAGATATACATTGCCAATGTTTAGTAACTTGTATAATTATTTGTTTCATACATGGCCTAATTGCTTGAGAGGTGCTTCCCCCCACCACCACCGATTCAGAAGCATGGTTTGTAAATTTACATGATATTTGTGAATATAGTCCAAGCTAAATGGTATGACACACAGTAGGATTTTTAGAAAAATATATTTAAAAGTTGAAAATAAAAAGAATAATTAGGGAGAATAAATGAATAATTTACTGCCATTGTGTGAATAAAATGTAATCATGTAATCTGCAAAAAAGTAATCTGATTATGAGTATTTTAAAATGTAATGGTGCGGTTCGGGACCGAACACCCTGATGCAGCTTGCATTTCCACCGCCAACAGTACCCTTTCTTGATAGGCGTGGTGTATGCCGGAAAGTAGCGATCGACGATAAAGCGCCACAATAAGCACAACTCTGCCTCTTTTATGTCAGTTTTAATGAACAATAATAGCCATTATAAAAGTATAAGTACAAAGTATAAGAGGCTTATATAAGAGGAAATAAAGACAAAAGCAAACAATTCAGTCAAACGTATGCTACAAAGTCAGCGCTGTACTACGGTAAAGTTCAAAATAAATATATAAAGTAAAACATAATGATATGACCAGGAACAAATAATAGATTCATTAGATCACGAATGCCTGTTAAATATACCCAAAACAAATTGTATGATTAATCACTACAGAGACATTAGAGCCAGAGGCAAATGTCAGAAGGACTAGCTGAGCATAAGGCTGGTCTATGCGGATACATGAGCACTAAGCGCCTGGTGATCGCCTGGAGCGCCGAAATCGGCATAGCAAATTAGGCGCTATCTTTATAAATAAACTGCAGATTTGAGTTTTAAACAACTACATTCTCGCCTGAAAAACTCTTAAAACTACATTTCATGACAGAATAACAGTAATATTTTGAAAATTACACGTGTTTTTGGGCAATGACGTTTCACATGTCCACAAGAACAGACAAGAATGCATATTGCGAAACGGCTGTTGTCTGTGTGAAAATATAAAATTATAAAATGCACTGTTATATTTTTTGTGTTTGCGCACTCTGATGTAAATAAGCCCAACATTCATGGATAGCAGAGCGGAACGAGTGAAGGAGAAGCTTTATCCCATTGTAGCATGCAAAAGTGACGATTCTAGTCAACCAATCAACGTTCTGCAGTGAGTTTAGCTCCACCCTTTTGGTACCCTTTGCTGTGCTAGGTACCCCAACGGAAGGGTACCGAAAAAGTGGTACGGTACGGTTCGCTATTTTGGTACCATTCACAACTTCTGACAATGGAAACGGACATAATTGCGTACCGTACCGTACTGTACTGAACCGTACCGCTCGGTGGAAACGAGCCATAATATACTTAATAATTACTTAATTTTTGGAATCTGATTATGGAATTCAGATTACATGTAATCAGTTACTACCCAGCACTGGGCCCAGATTTATATTACTTCATTCGTTCATAGGAACGCAAACAAAGATTTTTATAAAAATAATCCATCTCTGTGAATCCATATATAATGAAAATGTAAAAAAGTTGATCGCGCAATTCATATGACCCCAGTGGAGGAGTCACTTTCTTATGAAGAGAACCAATAAATGTAAGAAAAATACTAAAATTATATTAAGTATAAACCATAGCTTAAGGCCAGCTGTTGTATGTGCGTTCACGAGAGGGACAAGTTTACATGTAAATGTGTGCATTGTGAAGCTTGTGCAAGAAGTGACAGTCCACTGTGCTTCCACTTCTTCGCAATACTTTTCAGTTCGCAAGTTTTGCAATAACGTGCTTACGTTAAAGTCAAACTCGATGATCTCGTGAACATGCGTACCACCACCAAAAAAATAATAAAATGGCTTATAGTTAAACAAATGTTTACTTTTTCTTACACAAAAAAGTACATATGTTGGTCTTTGTGACCAAAATATTTTTCCCTCCAATTTTTCAACCACCTGGCCAACCACCTCAGAAACACATCAGATTGCAGTTGTACAATGTACAGTCAGTTGTGAACACTATTTCATGTTGACTTTAATGCTACATGGTTGTATGCCTTACAGATGATTGATATTGATATATATTGCACAACTTTCTTTTACTTTTCCTTTCATAAATGTGTCTTTTGTTGGTCGTTTAAAGTGCTGTTATGTCTGTCCATGTCGCGTTTTATCAGGATATACTCACAACATAAACAAAACTATCTGATAGTCTGGGGCAAAAAGAAAAGTTTGCCCGACATGGTGAATAAACATTCATTTTTTCCCCTTTATTCATATTTAGCTGGCATCAAATTAAAGAAAAAAGGACAAGCAGTAACATTTCAAACCCTGTCCACTGGAAAGCTTTGGGGATTCCCTTGATGAGTAGGCTAGTAAGTTATTTTGTCTGCAGATTTTCAAACAGACATTGCTGGATGAAGTTGAAGACTGCAGTGCTGTGACTCTATGTAGCCAAAACAATGATTCAGCGCTTAAGTCTGACGTGACTCTTATCTGTCTGCCCAAGTGTCTGCCTCCAGGTTTCATTTTCTCAGCAAGTGTTTACTGAAGAGCTTGTATGAGTAATGTAGCATAAGTCATGCATTCACTGTGCTGACGTGAAGAATAGTGTGTGTCTTTGTTCATGTGTGTCCAAACAAGCATGCCTTTTGGGGAGAGTGGGATAAGATGTGCCACTTTTCTGTTTTACCCTTCTGCAAAGAAAATATATTTCCTAATATATGAATGATCAATATATTAAATGACATAATGTTATATTAGAAATTATACAGGATAATATATTGTGTAAATATATTACAATATATTGAATAATGCATAAGGAATTGCCGCTTTCATATATTGAAAAATATGTGACAATATATTTGCTTATATATCACAATATATATGTAATTTTATATTCAGTAATACAATTTATAATAGATGTACATGTGATAAGATATATTGAACATATATTTACTCATGAAGTATATACACACATATGGAAATATATATTTTTATATTTAATAATCATTTATCATATACACATTTCATATTTTAAAATATAGCTAGTTTACAATCCCATAAGTACACCTGCTCACTCAACACAACACAACAGACTATCACTGTGCTGATAAGTGCACAGCCATTACTTTTTAAATAAAGTATCATATAATTTAACGGTGTTTGCCCAATCGTCTTCCTAACCATAGGCTCTACTCTTCTGCACAATGGTAACCCCACAAACTTACACATAGGCTACCAGAAACCCTTTTACATTTCAAAATAATACAACATTAAACACTAAAAAATCTCCCCATATTAATATTGAGCAAAAAAAACATGACATAACGCTTCATTTTAAAATTTGTACTCTCCTTTAACTGTCAGAAGCAAAGCATGCTGGGAACTAGAGATCTGCTTTAACTCATTGCGTGAATGTGTGCATATATGTGTGTACATACATTCACATTTATATGAGAGCATCTGTGTGCTATATATACACAATAAAAACTCAAACATTATAAATATTAGATTTATCTTTGTCTTCATTACTTAATATATTTGTATGTATCAATATATAGCCATATATTGTCAATGCATATATTGCTGTATATTGAAAAACATAAGCACTAGTTTCCAATATATGGAAATGTATTATGTAATATATTGCATTATTTTTTGCAGTATATTCCCATATAGTTTTGTTCCGTAAGGGTAGTCTATATAATCAAAGTCAATGGGGCAAAGACATTTTATCCCATTGATTTTCATTGTATGGACATTTTTTAAACCAGCCTTGATATTTAAATAGTGTTGTGATGTTAAAAACAAAAAAAAAAAAAAATACAACTTTTTTGTTAATTAAAATGAAGTTGAAATAAAATATAAGTATTAGATACATAAACTTAAGCAAAAATGAGAAATATTGAAATAAATAAGTTAGTAAAAAAATTACTAAAACTAAAAAATTAATTAAAGCCTTATCAAACTGTAAACCTATTTTAAAAATTGCAAAAGCGTATAAAACAAATAAAACTAAAATTAAATTTTAACAATTAAAATAAAAGCTAATTCAAAACATTGAAACATAATATTAAACATTATATTAAAATAACAACATTTCTACAATTTACTAGTTTTTGGATCACAGTTTGCCCCACAGATACCAAGTTGGAAAAAATAGTTTTAGCTTTAATAATATCTTTTGACTAGTCTATACAGTTGACTTGAATTTCATGACTGAACTGTAGAAATAGCTTAATAATATTTAATAATTAATAAAATAAAGTTATATGTACAGTATATTACTAACTTCCTTGCAGTAAGGTTTCATGAAGCGTCTTGGAGACGTTGCCACAGTTCTTCTAGATTTAGTCTGTCTCAGTTTGTTCTGTTTCTTCATGTCATTCCAGACAGACTGGATGATGATTAGATCAGATCTCTGTGTGGAGCACAAAAATCTCACTGGATTATTACACGTAATGGCAAAATGAAAGTTTGGAAATGTAAACTGATATTTCATACTGACACACTACAGCAAAAGATAGAAATAACTGAATTAAAACCATTTTTTAGCTGATGAAAATACTAGTGTTCTAATAATTTTGGCCACCACTGTATCAAGAGTAAAGCTAATTATTGAGAGAAATACCTCTCTACTTGTTAGTATGTTTATTGATGCATTTGTGTTGAAATGCATTTTTTGTTTGTGATGCATGGTGGAAACTACAGGTCCTTTTAGTAGGACAGAACTGTGTGTGTGTGTGTGTTTGCTCCAGTGGGGGATGATGAGACAGCAGCAGGCTGTTATCGATGCTCTGATCTGTCTGTTAGGTTTTGGCTGGGGTGCATGGGGAAGGGAAGCTGCTCATGGGACAAACACAAAGGTTAGACAAGGGCAACCCAGCCCAGTGCAGCATGAGAACGGCCCCTCCCAAATACACACACAAACTGCCCTTCAATCTTATCGATTTTTGTTGAAATAACGAGACGCCATGCTGCTTTGGGGTCAGATTGCTGATGCCACTCAGTGCTCTGCTGCTCAGCATCCCAGAATCCCCATGCTAATCGCTATAGCAGCATACTTGAACTCTGTTACCCGATCTGAGCCCAATGGGTCCTGGCAACCTCTTGGATTGTGGGCCAGGTTTGGGTCAGGTTTTCATGTCTAATTTCGATTTGGCTTCTGGTTGTAATTAACAGAAATATATATATTTTTTAAGTAATATATAGTTTTTAGCATTTGCCATCTATAAGAGAGCACATAATCATCTCCAGAGCTACTATGATAGTCACTTCACCAGCATTTAATTTGATAAAACTAGTGTCCTTATATCATGTACACACAGAAACTCAAATCTCTTCATGATAACCCATCATAATATATATTTGGTTTAACTTGAAGAAATTGTGACAGAATTATGCTAATATTTCACAGTAGAATGCACCTCTAATAATAATAATAACAATAAATATTTTTTAAAGAATATGACACTTTTTTCGTTTTAAAAGTAAAACTCAGTTGTGATGCACTTTATTTGTCAAAAAAATAAAATTAGATTTTTAAAAGATAGGCCCCTAAAATATAATTTTTCTTAAATTGTAATAATAAATAATACTTTTTATGTAAACATGCTTTTTGATCACTACAATTTAATGTAACCATTAAAACAGAAAAAAAAAAAATCTGTTTTAATGGCATTGGGATCCCATTATATTCAAAAGGGGAAAAATAATTTGGGAAATAATTAAACAGATTTCATGTTGCCCCACTTTGGGGTCTTAGGTTAGCTTGATTCATAAATCAACCTACTTACAGTTGATACGGCATATTAGGTATGACAAAGTAATAAGACCGAAAACACACTTTACCTTTTATTTTTATGCTTGCAGACCTCTACAGTATACACAGCTTAGCCATGTTTTAATACACAATGTGTTACAAGTCACATTTTTACTAGCATTAAATCAAGAGTTGAAAAATCACCATACTTAGGAAGTCAAACAGGAAGCAGTTTTAAATTAAATGAAGTCATTGGCTTCATACTTTCCTACTATATAGTATAGGCGACAAACAGTATTTGAAATGAGTTGTCACTAAATTCACAGTATTCATAAAACAGTAAGTGAAAAGTACCTGGATGGCCTACTACTGTTGATATTCTGAAGTGTGCATCTAATGGACACTTTACTGTCCCATGAGGCTAAGGGAGAGGAGTTGTGAAGCGGCGCAATTGATGCTGGTAGGTCACATGACAATGACACCATGACGAATGTAGTACTGTCAGATTTCATTCATACAGAATGTATTTTGTTTATGGAAATAAATTATTTACTTATTCAAAATCAACACCTACTCTGAGAGAATGTGATTTCAGACGCAGCCTAGAATGTGTTTACTTCACAGAACACTGTAAAATCATAGAGTCTTCGTCGAGACTTGAGTCCACATTCTCAGGGATATTACCTTTGGCCGTTAATGCCCAGTGAGATCATCCGTTCAGAAATAGCACAGTTATCACATTTATGTCACTGACGAATGAAAAGGCGGATGTAATTTTGCTCTGTGCGTGGTGTGCTCGTAGATCTTCATGTAAATCTGTCTTGGCTACCAGGAGTGGATGAAAAGTGAGTCAAAATGAAAATGGAAAGAGCAGAGAGCCTCTATCAATCATAGTGGTATTTACATCACCAAGCTCTAAAGAATTCCAGCGATTCCCTTCCCCATGAATGAGACACCTGGCCTCTCATAAGAAAATCACAAAATTCTCCATCACACTGTATGTTCATTAACAGGTGTCTGCTTATGTGACTGCATTTAACTTGAATGTAACTTAATATGAATGTAAGGTAAAAGTAGTGGCCTAACTGTATAGTGAACATGATAATTGTAATAAATTAAATCAATCTATCTGTAACATACTATATCTATAATATATGTAATATATCGGTAGTTGACCAAATCTAGTTTTCAAAAATATAATTATATAAATTATGTAAAAGAAAAAGAAAAATAATGTAAATTAGTGCAATTAGTTTCTCTGTATAGCTCAAACAATAGATCATGGTCCTACAGTAGCAACGCCAAGGTAATGGGTTCGATTCCTAGGGAAAGCAAGCACTGCTAAAATGTAAACGAATACATTGAAAGCAATATAAGTCACTTTGGATAAAAGTGTCTGCCAAATGTGTAAATCTACTTTTCCAGCTTCTTATTTAAAGGGAAATTTCACCTAAAAATGAAAATTCTGTCATCATTTACTCACCCTCATGTCGTTCCAAACCCATAAGACTTTCGTTCATGTTTGCAACCCAAATGAAGATATTTTTAATGAAATCTGAAAGATTTCTGTTCCCCTATTGACAGTTTACACAACTACCACTTTGACGCTTCGAAAAAGTTCATAAAGAGATTGTAAAATGAATCCATATCCAACTGAGGAGTCAAAATTTTCTGAAGAGGCTCGTTTGCTTTATATGATGAACATTTTGACTAAAGAACTTAATTCATATGGATCCAGAGACTGCTACAGAAGTGACAGAAATCTCTCAGATTTCATTATCAAATATCTTCATTTGTGTTCCGAAGGTGAACGAAAGCCTTACATGTTTGGAACAACATGATGTTGAGTCAAACGATGACAGAATTTTCATTTTTGGGTGAACTAACCCTTTGAACTGTAAACCAAATGTATAGTAGTTGCAGAAGAGAAAAGAAATTTCCATTTCCTTAAGCTCAACCTTCACTGTTATCTGAGGGAAATGTCAGCAGATGAGACTAAGCAACCCACAGTAATCAAGTACACACTCTTTCCTCTAAAGGCACTTCATGTCAGAATCAGCTCTCACGTTTTACACTGTTTACCTTTTCATTCATGAGCTTATGTTCAGTCAAAACACACTGTGTGTGGCATAGGAGTTCTCTGTGTGTTGATACTCTCGCATAAACAGTTGCCTTTTTTAGCTGCCAAGCGTCTCAATAGTCGTGTCTTGCCTTGCGTTGGAATCATTTCCTAACGTTTGGTACTTTTTTTCCCTTTATTTTATCCATGTTGATTAATTACCCCTCAGCTGTATTGCAGGCGAACTAAAACGGCAAAGAGAACTCAAATGAAATCTGTCCAAAGTCGCCACCTCAGCACAAAGCCTTTGTGATTCCTGAACCAAACAAAATGAGATGAAAGAGGGCTTGTTCAGACAATGACAACTGATCTCTTCTGATGACGCTCGTCCCATTAGGCTGTAACATCTGCTCAAAAGCTTACTTGCAGTAATCATATTTAGTATTCAGCTAACATTGTGGGTTTGAGAGTCTGGTTTTTCTATTTGAAGACGAAATGCCAGGTGTGAAGATGGCAAAACAGGCAAAACTCTCCCACTCCAGATTATACTCAAGGGATGATAGAGTACATTGTAGATTAAAGTCTCTACTGTTCCCTCGACACGAACGCTTCCAATTTCCAGTTCCCTGCTTCAAGAATGTACTATAGCTCACGTTGTCTGTAACATAGGGTTGCTAGGATGTACTACATACTGCTGAAAACACAATGAGATCATCAAGACCCGGCCCAAAGTGCATTCAGTTTAAGATGAGACACTTAAATTAGTGCATTATTGCTTGGTTCAGCTTAAAGTCAATGTAAAAATGCATTTGCAACCCATTTTACTTTCTAATGTGATGCATTCCTGAGTGTAACAGAATATTTAATGAGAAAAATGTAGGACCCGACTTTGATTTTGTCCATTGATAATTGACTGAATCTTAAAAGGGGTTATATACATGACAAGTGGTTGGAGGTGAAGAGGTTAAAAAATAAGGGATTGGTGATATCAGCTAAAAAGTAAAGTGCCAATCTTTTTGTTTGTTTGTTTGTTTGTTTGTTTGTCTTTGTTTTATTTAATTATTTATTTATTGCTGTAATTATATAATGCAATTTTACATTTATTTATTAATTTATTACTGTAATTATATTTTGCTTTTTAAAAATTAAGTTCTATTTATTGATTGATTGACAGGATTTTGGGTAATGTGGAAATAAACACAAAACACACACACAAATGTCCCAAGAAATATAATGAAAAATGACTTTTAAATAGAGCATTCAAACTGTTGTTTCACATGATATTGGTGCATGCATGACAATTTTTTATTTTTATTTATTTATTTTTTTGATAATAATAGCAAAAAAAATAAATAAATAAATCATATCAAAATAAAGTGTGAGAGTTAGTAGCTATGACACTTGCTATTGATTAAATGCATTTAAAAAGTCGATTAAATGCAATAAAAAAAATTAATAAAATTAATTATGATTGTGTTATTATGATATGTGTAGAGGTCATTATTAAATTATGGATTAAATTATAGTATAGATTATTAAATGTGTACATTTATATATGACAGTGTTAATTACAGCAGGCGAGTAGTGCTGCGTTTTTTTAATACACTGGCTAATAAGTCTAATTTTCATAGAAAATACAAATAAAAATGGCACAGCGCTATACTAGCGTTAGCTGTATAAACGCTAGCTTCTGTACGTAAAACCGTTAAGGTTATTCACACTGTGCATGTCTGTATGAAACACTGTCTGTCTGCAGTGAACTTTGGCTCTCTCCTGACCTCTGTTTATCTCTTAGCTTTAGCATATGCTGCTAATGTAAAAACATCTGCAGGAAATGCAGCACAGACTGGAGGCTGCAGCTCCTGTAGGATTGAAATCACCCCAAACCAGATGATGTATTGGGCCTGACAAAGCACGGCTGTCCCGCCAATTGACCAGTCAGAGATACTGAGTCTAATTCATGTTGCTGTGTGGTCAGAGCAGCGCTCACATGATGCAGAGACTGGATGAGAGGGGGTTGTGGGCTAATACTGGAACATGATGCTCATATTGACCTCTCTCTCAGTTTGTCTACCTAGTTTTCTCTATAGATTCCTTTTGCAGCATATGTTTGAAATTATTGTGGATATTTCTGTTATAGCTTCCATATGTTCCCTATGAAAAAATGTTAAACAAAAAAACATACTAGCATAAGGTGGTTTTTGGCACATAGTAGCTGATTGTTGTTTGTCCGAAGTGGTTAACCAGTCCTACCCAGCTTGACCAAGATGGTCAGCCAGCTCGACCCCAGCCTCACCATATGATAGTCCTGCTGATCCACCATCTGGACCAACTTGGACCAGTTAATAACCATAAATGTTACCAATTAAAGATGTTTTTTAGCAGAAGATGGCAATGATATTCTGGTCTATAAATATGACTGTTCCCTTGTTTGTTTGTTTTTTTATTTTTTTGTTTTAAGGAAAAACACAATTTAATGTTACGGTGAGCAGTTACAATGGAAGTGAATGGGGGCAATTTTTGAGAATTTAAAAGCACAAATGGGAAGCTGTTAAAACCTTGAAAAACTTTTCTGTTAAAACTAGTGAATTATTTGAACTAAACTATTTGAACTGTTTGTGTTGTGTTATCATTGCAGCATAGTGGTAAAATTAGATATAACTTTACACAGAAAAAGGTTAGGAAGACATTTTTTCACAATAAAATTATGTTAACATGCTTAGTGTTTTCGTCTTGTGGCCAGTGCTATTTTAGTATTATTTAAATACTATTGTAGTATTTATTAATATTTCAATTAATATGAATAAATATTTTTATATTTTCAGTTTTCATTTTTTTAATTTTTATATTTAATTTTGTTATTTATCTATTGGTTTTTATTATTTTATTTTATTTGTTTTAGCAAGACGCACAGTGAAGAATTAGCGCTGAAAAGGCGTGGACACAGTTATTTTTGTGCCTGACATAATAGAATATGCATTTGTAGGAGTTTCTCTTTCAGACGCAAAATTTATGGGAAGAGAGTATTAAAATGAATCACGCAATGCGATTTACTAACGTTTGCGTTCGTCAAATTACTGGTATTTGCACCATAATTTAACGCCCAGAAAAGCGTGTCTTAAATCAGGCAGTAATTTGCGCTTCTCTTGGTAGATTGTGCTGGTCTTTATGAAAATGAACTGGCTGCGTCTGTGTTCTTTAATGTGCGCATTGTCAGTAAATCACACGCAGAATTTCCCCTCCCATCAGCGCTTTTATGGAATTGCGCTCTAACGCTAATTTGTTTAGTAAATCTGGCCCTTAGTGTTTCAACTTAAACAAAAATTTGAAATGTTACCTTTGCAGGTTTTTTAAGTGTACTTTTTTTTTCATCTAATTTTTATATTGTATTTCAACTTTTATTTAAATTACAAACAATGATTTTTGTAATTTTAGTTTTTGTTACAGTAGCAATACAGCTTGTGGCTGTACTTTCGGATATTGAGTATTGAGTATTTTAATGTTTTTGAATTGGCCTCATTCACTTCCATTGTAATGCCTCACTGTAAGCTACATTTTTGCCAAACAAACAAACAAACAAACAAATAAATAAATAATAATAATAAATATATAAATTTAAAAAGGAACAAGATGATTTTTATTTATTTATTTATTATTTTTTATTTATTTATTTTTTGTGTGTGTGTGGTAATCAACATTATGCCAGTTCTGTCAATTGAGTTGGACTTGAGTTGGTACTAAATACAGCTATTGTTCATCGCATAAAATGTCCATCCTATAAACATTGTGCCAAAGCTTAATATTTTCATTTAGAACAATCACCAAACCCCAAATATGTACAATACCAATGCTGATGCAATGCATAAAATAGAAAATGGTGCAGTATAGATTTTCCTGTTCCTCGTTAAATGGATTGACTCATACAGTTAGTGAGATTGCTATGATGGGCACTAACATACTAGAAGGCAGAATAGATAAGCACATATGGGCTGTAACACCACCAGTATTGTTGTTCCCTGATAAGCCATTCCATTATGCTGAAGAGTAACCCCAAAATGACCAGAGATGCTATTAAGGGCTGACGTCAATCTCATTAAGGAAAATGGATTCTCCCAATTTATGGAATGCAAATGGTTCCTGGCATGCCGTTTGGGATTTGACGTATTGCTGTCTGAGCGTTCATGGGACCCGGGAGACAATAACAGGCTGTCTTGTCTGGCCGTAGGTTGTGGTGGAGAAGTCATAACTGAAGTCAATTTTCTGGACTCTGCCCTCGACCCCTGAAGGCACTTTTCCTTAAGTACTGTCTCTCAATGACGCTGTTAGGAAAATTGCTTTTCACTTTTAACCAGCCAGGCATAAAAACCTGTTCTGGAAGGAAAGTGAGTCCGGTCACTCCTTCCAAAAGGCCTTTTATTAATATCACTCCTGGAGTGATAAACTTTTCTTTTTTTTTGGTTATGGTACTAATGTCAGTGGTTGAAGGAGCACAGAAATCATTCCGATATTCAACAGTATTCCATTTTCAACCTAAAAGTATCTCTGTGCTGAACGTGTTTTCCCGTTTTCCCCTTCTTCGAGATAAACTGTTATCGTTGGGTCACACCTAATTTTGTATTCAATGTATATCGCATTATCCTCTGTCCTTGGATGACTTTTGTAGTGACGCAACATGGACAGGAAATGAGATCAAGATAAAGGCTGCCTCGTCCCTCTCTCCACACCGGGCCTACTAATTTTGGACTCCTGAGACCCAGCAAACTAATTGTATTAGATTGTGATTGCCCAATAAAACAAAATGTGATGTATATAGGCTACAGTGGGGCTGAATGATTCAATTGTATTATATATTAAAATAAAAACTTATTAAATATATTTTCATAAATATATATTTCAGTATATTTTCAATATTACTTTTTGTTTATTTACAGGTTTAAATTAAGAATTTTTAATTTATTAAAATTAGTTAATTTTTAATAGATTTTTTTTATTTGTTATTTTAAAGAAACATTTAAAAATTACATTTCTGTTTGTATAAAATGACAGGATAGGTTTTCGTTTCTTGTCCGCATATTAGCAAATTGTCACCAAAAAACACTCTTTAGGTTTTTGATTTCTGAAGAGTATTTAAAATTTATCCCGAACTTTGCTCTGTTTATGAATTTCTATTGTTTAAGGGCTAGATGGTTGCCAGATGGCTATATGAATAAATTATAAATTATAAATAAAAAATAATAGTGAAGTTTAAATGTTAAAATCTAATCTATGTATTATAGCCAGATGTATAGAAATACGTTTCCATTTTGCTCTTTTAATTAAAATGGGTAGAAAATTGGCCCTATTTTCTAAATGCATTGTTTATTGATTTAATTGATTTTACTGTGAACGATTCATCCATTTATGTGTTTTGTTTAATTTTTCTTTTTTTTTTTTTACATTGCCATTTTCAGTCAACTCATAGTTCAATTCATCTTCCGATGAAATGACAGATTTGTCCAATCATTTAGTCTAATTAAACTAATTTTCTTACATTCAACCACAATTTTGCATTCAAATCTGCTTCCATCCAATTAAAAACCAATGAATAGAACCAATTCCCTGTCCTACAATTTTTTTTTTTTTTTTGATAATGTGTTTCAATCAGATTGATGTCACAGAAGAAAAGATCTGTCACAACTTCCATAGCAACTTCAAGAAACAAATTATGTTTTTTTTGTTTTTTTTTGGTTTCTTTAAACGGAAGCCAATAAACCAACCAACTTATTTCCTTGACATGGTCGAGTCAATGTGAAACAGAAGGCCTATTACTCATCCTAATTCTGTCACTGAGCCATCACAGATCTTTCATGGGTTGGGTCTCCTTATTACTTGTCATTCCATTTGTGATAGATAATAAGATAATCAAACGCAACACAGCCGTGTGCCATTCCCTGCACTTAAATGCCTTTACCTCATTGCATTAGTCCATATTACATGACAGATGCAAACCATCTCAATCTGAGCACCTCATTCCCCCGTCTCACTTTCCTGCTCTCAGAGGAGGGTCACAGAGTGCACTTCTTCGCCAAATCAATACAGAAATGGCGGTTAGTGGACTCATATACAGAGCTCTCTGAAGCAACTGGAGGAGTTCTGCCCCATGTAGCCTTGGGAGCTTTGGGCTCCTGAGAAACAATGGACTAATTGAAGACCTACAGCAGACCCCTAACACTGTGGCCTGGCCTGGTCGTGTTCTGTTGTTCAGAAGACAGGAAAAAATAAGGGCTATCTTCTATCTTCTCTCTGTAGATCTCTCCCTGTGCCCCAGGCAGCAATTTTGGCCTTATTTATAACCCAAAATCAGTCCCATTCTCTGTACCGAACTGTTATCACGTTACATGCACAAGCCTAGTAGTCAATCAGACACCAATGACAAACCAGAACCGTGAAGAGTTGTAACATCTCTACTAAGTCTGTTCATTAAACTCACAACTTAGTTTTGCCTTTCTAGACAATTTTTAAGGCATCACAGACTCTAAAGCTGTCTCAAACAATAGGCAAATTATGCTGCTTTCTAAGACCTAATTTTGTCCATACTGGCAGCATTGCAGATAATCCCAGAATGCACTGCAACAAACTTAGTGGAACATGTTTGACTGAAATTGTATTCTACTTGTATTCTGTTCAGTCTCTCAAAATATCAATACAAAAATAGTTTATACATACACATTAACTGTAACATTGCTGGCATGAAGCAGACAAGGACAATGGTGTAGCGAACCCGAGTGCAGTTTTATTTTCAAAGGTGGTGACCCAAAAACATAAACAAACTATGAACTTAATCCTAAACGTCAACCAAAAGATCAGCATGAATTATGAGCCTGACTAGACAATAAAAAATGTCCTGACGTGGAACATAAAGAACAGTATAAAGTACCTTAATGCACAACAAAGTACCATGGCAGGGCTTAAATATAAAGGTGTGTTCAACCTGAAGCGCCGCTGTGCAAACCCGTTTTGTGTTTTACATCAAAGTACAGCTAGAGTGATTCGAAAGCATATGGAGCCGTCCGCTCTCTAATCGCTCTTGCGGTATTTTGATGTTATACACCATTTGGTCTGTGCTGAGCCGTTTCACATTGAACACTATAGCCCTATTCGCACAGGATGAGTATTACCTGGTGACCTCTAGTCATCTGTAATAATTGCGGAGGTTGTCTGTGATCTTAATCCCGTGCGAATCGGCCATGTCTGTAATTTGTAAAGTGAAAATTCCCCCGCAAATAACCTACCATATTTCGCCAAACACCCAGGTCCTGTGATAATATTAGTCCCGTGCAAATCGGCATCTCTGTGTTTTGGCCAGGATTTGGCAGGGTTGTATATCATTTTTAACATCGTTTTTGTTTTCTGTGCGCCTTTTTATCCATCTTTCGCAAAGAATGGAGTTGGAGTGTTTTGATAGTATTTTGGGTGCTGGGTCATAGCGCTATATGAGCCACATAGCCACAGGAAATTCAGATGTGGGGGGTGATTTCTAAATCACACGAGGTCCCGTGTGATATTACTAATCCCCTGTGAATAGGGCTTAATAAGACAAATGAACCAATGAGAGAAGGTAACTATTAGATAAGACAACAAACCACTGAAACATGACATGAGAAACAAATAGGAACAAGAAGTCAAATGACATGAAACAGGAAACACATGATTGAAAGTAAAATACATGACATATAAACATGACTAGATAGACCTGAACTGAAAACACGAAACATGAACAAAAATCTAAACAGACGTGAAATTAATTTGCAGTACATTTGTGTATTTGTCAGTATTTGTGTAGTTTTTGTGCTTATTAGGGAATCGCATTAACGTAGTGTAAATACACAAATATTGAGTTCCAAAGTTGAACGTTAGCATGTCTTTGTGTTCTGTGTATTATTTGAGCTTATATGTATCATGTTAGCTTAGCAACATGCACTTGGATTTCAATATTTGCATGTGCTATTTATTTTTGAGCTTATTAGAGTATTACATTAACTTAGAAACATGTTAATGGCAAACTCTTGGAACTTAATATTGTCTGTGCTGTGTATTTTTGTACTCATTAGAATATCATGTTAACTTGGCAAAATGGTAATGTCAAACTTTTGGAGTGAATTTGAACTTACTTTCCTGACCGTTAAAAAGTACATTCTATATAATATGAATATGAATGAAATTCGGACATACTGTCACGCGACGTACTAGCGTTAGTTGCATCACTTCACTGCCAATCCTCTCCAAAATTGATTCTGTTATGTTCGTGCGTATCACTGTAGATGCTTCGACAGTCTATATGTATAAAGTGCTACAGAAATAATGGGGATTTGACTGCGTATGTTTCAGTCTTTAAGGCTTTAAGGCTTAACTTAGCAACATGGTAACATCAAACTTTTGGATTTCAATATTTGTGTGTGCTGTGTTATTCTTGTGCTTAAAAGAGTGCCACATTAGCTTAGAAAAAAATTTGCCATGTGTTAGTTGAGTCTCTCATGTACTTCAAGTCCATATTAATTTGCATGATGCATGTTAGCCGTGTTGCTGCCTATGTAGAACATTCCAAATCGCTGCCTTTGTGAGCAAAGCTTAGTTTTAGAACAGAGCACAATAGTTAAAGTTCAGTGTGTAATGTGCCCAACAATTCCCAGGATGTGTGGATACAAGCTTTGCTCCTCGTTGCTGCAAGTATGCAATACTATATTGTGCAAGTGCAGTAGACCTGCTTTTCCGCCCACTCTGCCTCCTCATTCTGTCTCTTGTTCTTTGTCTGTCTTTCTCTTTCCCCTCTTACTCTCTGCCCTTCTCAGGGGCAGATTGGAGTGGTTGTAGGAGGAGGGTCATATGCACTTCCTGGTTTTGGCTCACCGCCTGGTCTATTTTAAGTTCAGAGGCCTGAGATTTTTCTTTGGTGAACCCATACAGTACAAATCAGGGATGTCACAGAGAAACAGCCCAAAGCAAAGGCCATGATGTTCACATAGCGCAGCGATGACGTAGAAAAACAGATACCAATCAAGTGGCTTGACTTGCAGCCTCAGAATAATAATTCTTGCAGTCTTCTGTGTATGCAGATTCAGTGTTCCCGCTCCTCCTGAAGACAGATGCGACATCTATATTGACTGAATTTAGGAATGCATACATGGCCAAAACCCTCAATTGACTTTTTTCTTGACTTCATTGATCACTGCGGGAAAATGGACGAAACGTGGCTTATGTTATTGAACTTTATAGATCCAAAAAAGCAGCATGTTGCTTGGGGTCAATAAATCATATATGGTGAACTTCTCACGTTCAGATGATCAATGTCCTGCTGCTTTTGTGGCAATGTTGAGTGTTTGCCCAAGGGTTATGAGGTAACTCACAGTGCACTAAAATGAAAGCAAAACTGCTTGTTTAAATTCCATTGGTTGTGTATCTCAAATTCCTAAAGGTTTGTTTTTCTTGTTTCTTCATATAGATGAGAGATCGTCAAACACCCACATTTCCCGCTCCTTGGCTAATGATCTGGGTGGCTCTCTAGCCCCGCTGATTGGTGAACGTAAAACGTCTGTTCCCGCCCACTCCAGCCAGCCAATGCTGTTCACATTCGACATACCTGTACGCCACTCCCATAGTACTCTGTCTAATAGTGCTCCTCAGGACTACCTCTTCCTCCATCAGTGCATGAGCCGCAAGAGTGAGAGTGCACGGTAAGAGCCATATTCTCTGGAGATGTGCTCATATTACACCCTTTATAGCTTACAGACCGAAAAAACTAACTAGATATTGTCTTCAATACTGGAAGCACTTTATTTCAAGCGGTGTAACGTGTAGAAAAAAGCAGAATTGATATCAAGGTCAATAAGTCTCAGATAAAGTATCAGATAATTTGACCCTTTTAGGATAGGCAATGTTAGTTTAGGTTGTAAAATGTCAAAACAACATAATATATTTAAATATATAATAATATTTGTTAAAAATACTCAAATCTCCAATGATTCAGAGATGCTTCTGTCAAGCTCCCTCAATCATCTCACACACGCATATTCATCCATACAGAGTGCCTTTTAAGATACCAGCATCCAAACTCAAATTATCCTTCATATAAAGAGCTGACATGTACTGATGTATGATCTCTAGAGAACCGAGCATAGATCACAAATCATGTAATGAAAATTATGCTGTATATTGATAAACCATTATGATAGAAAATAGTTGCTGATGTCAATGGATCGGAAGCTGATGCTTTGGTGGTGTTTGTATAAAAGACAGAATACAGTGTGTGTTAAATGCACACAAATCTCACAAAAACTGTCAATAAATGACTAATCCTAGCTTATTTTTTATACTGCAGCATTATTTTTTATGGCAGCTAAACACCCTTCTGCATTCCTCAATTGTCAGTAGTCTGCTAGATGTTTATTATTAATATTATATTTATTTCAATAAATAATTAAATATTTCAATAAATTATGTTTTTTTATATTATTTAAACTGTAAAGTATACATTTTTGTATTGCCTTTCATAGCAAACTGATTGTTTTTAAGACAGGATTTTTATCATTGCTGTATTACAGTAATTGGAATGTTTTTTGTTTCTGAATTATGGTAATTTCCCACATTTCAGTAAGGAAATTATATATAATATGCTTAATTGAAAAAAAAAAAGTTATGTCTCAAAGCAAAGCAAAAAACATTTGGATTTGGGGTAAAATATGGCCCTCTGTATAGACATATACCTGTTTTAATTCTTGTCATCTGTCACTGGGATGTAAGATCATCTTTGCAGGGTTAGGATTGATGTTATTAGGTCATAAGCGAAAGTGTTTTGCTTTAAACAAACACCAATGAGACCTTCCTACAAATTCAGGAGCAGGCGGTGACGTATTGTAGTGTTTGCAGAAGGATTCACTTACAGGATGTGCTCATCAGTCATTTCACCCTGATTCACTTCCTTTGATTATAATCCTGGTGAAATAATGCCATACGAAACAGAATTGTGTTATAATGCCTCTGGATAATCAAGCCATCAAAGGTTTACTATGCCTACCATTTATTTCATCCCCCAAACTAAGTCTCTTCACACAATCATTTGACTTAAAACCTGCAGAAAGTAAACAAACTCTTGTTTTATCCCATGTGTACCAGGCATGCCAGTTTTATTGGGGGAATGCCCATGATATTCATCATCACTACCTAACATAGAGTGTCATAAACACTCTCCATCATACATCATCATGCACTAACGGTGCAGCAGACATAAAAAAAAACACCCTCCGTGAGCCAGACACAGTGTGTCTGTTATATGAGACAGAGAACTCCACTGCCTCCAGTGGTTAAATCTAAACATTATACAAATATGGTTTTGTTTTTTGTGTGTAACTACACTTACATCCAGTGTAGTTATTGATTACTAAATCTATTAAAAATAATGTTTGTTAATTAAATAAAATACAAATATTGAATAAAAACCTAAATAAAATTAAAAATGTTGCTAAAAAATGGTAACTGATTAAAAAAAGTTGAAATAATAAAATTACTAAAATTGAAAAAAGCTAAATATATATCTGAAAAAAGGCAAAAACATAACATTACTAAAACTAAAATTACAATGCAAAACAAAAAATACAAATAAAAGTTTTAAAATATTAATACAAATCAAAATAATATATAAATTATATTTAAAAAACAAATTTTAAAGACCCCTTGGCTAGCAAATTAGAATTCTATACTTACTTTTTTATGTAGGATAGAGTATGAATAATGTGCACATTTGTGCTGCATTGGATTTGCCAAAATATGCACTATACAGAGCACATTGTATGCAATACTGTATCCCACAATGCAATGCATTTGACTTGACCTTCCATTTCTAGTGTGAGTTGTAAGTAAATTTAAGACAATGCAAAAACAATCTAAAACATAATGTCTGAGGTCACATGAATCTTTTTGACACAGAGTTATATTGTGGTTGATATTAAAAGATTCGACCTGCAGTCAGTTCAGTGTCGTAAATATAGCTTGCCGTGTCAACATTTGCATGACTGATTAATATTATTTATAGCAAAGGCTAATAATAGTTTGGCTGTGTGAGAAAATAAGTGATCATAAACTAAAGTTTGACTGTTCATCATAAATAACTAACCAAAGTAATTTTGGTCCCCAAGGAGTGCCAGTTTCTCGCAGGCCTCGCGCAGCAGTCTTCTGGTGGGCAGTGACTCGGCGGTTCAGAGACTCACTCATGGTTTCTCTCACTGTCTGAATGGCATGGGCGCCCAGCTTCACGGTTTCTACAGCCTTCCCAAACCCGGCAAGAATCAGCAGCCCCCTTCGAGGACCGACTCACGTGAAGCTTGCTATGTTCTGCCCAGGGGTTACAGCTCTGAAGGGGCATCAGAGCTTGAATCAGATGATGTCTACACCTATAAGACCCCCAATAACACTCTAGCAGCCCCCCAAACCAATGAGCAGCGGGCCCTCGATAACTATGATTTACCCAGCATTCCTGGCTCCGTCTACCAGATCCCCCGCACGTTTGATAAGAACCACAATGCCCTGATGCCATCCAGTGCTGACTCCACAAATGCACCTCCCCCCAGACCTCCCAAACCCAGCCAGGGCTCAGAGACACGGTGGGGCAGCCCGCTGTCCGTGGGTGCTCAAAATGGAGAGGTCTCCACAGTGTCCGTCATCCCCAGGAGGAACACACTGCCGACGGTAGAGAACATCAAGCTTCACAGAGGTAATACACTCACAATCTGGATCAGTTTTATTAATCTATCTTAAAGTCTCTTCTCTCCTTTCCTCATTTTGGCGTTTCTTTTTGTCTTATCTGTTATCCTCTGGTCTCTCTCCTCTCATTTTGTCTCTTTACTTTAATCTTGTCTCTTACTGTATCTCATTCTTGTCTTGTCTTATTTTGTCTCATCTCATCTTTCCTTTTTTTCTCATCTCTTCTCATTTTGTATTTCTCCTCTCGTCTCTTCTTTCTTGTTGTTTTGTTTCGTCTCTCCTCCCATCTTGTCTGTTTTAACTTTGTCTCCATTGGTCTCATTTTCATCTTGTCTCAATTTGTCTCTGTCTCTCTAATGTTCTTCTTTCGTCTCATCTCTTGTCATCTTGTCTTTTCTACCATTTCTCTTGCTTTGTCTCTCCTACTGGTCTATTTTAATCTTTTCTCTTCTTGTTTCGTTCTCTTTAGTCTCCTCTCTTCTGCTTTTTTTTTTTGTTTCGTCTGGTCTTATCTCGTCTTTTCTCTTTTTGTTTCATCTACATCTGTCTTTTCTCATTTCATCTTTTTATTTTAGTCTTAGTTCCTGTTTGTTCTCATCTATTCTATTGTCATCTTTTAACATCTTGTCTCTTGTTTTTTCTCTGTGGTCTCTCCTCTCATTTCGTCTCACCTATTATCTCATTTTTGTCTTATTGTCTCCCATCTCTCCTTTTCTCTCTTTGTCTCATTCTCATCTTCTCTAGTTTTGTCTTGTCTCTACTCTCATCTTGTATGTTTGTCTCATCTTGTTTTATGTCCACTTTTTTGTCTCATCGTGAGACGATACTTTAAAATAGACAAAATGAGAGGACAAGAATAAGACAAGAGAAACAAGGTGTGGAGAGAGACTCTTGTCTCCTCTTGTCTTTCCATCTTATGTGATTCTTTTAGTCTTATTTCTTATCTTTTTTTTCTTGTCTCACCCTCATTTCCTCTCATTTTGTCTATTTTAAAGTCTAGTCTTGTCTCCTCGTCTCTCTTTGTTCTCATCTCCTCTACTTTTCCCATGTTGTCTTGTCTCTTCTCTTTGCTTAGCCTGTTTATTTTAAAGTCTGATCTTCACTCATTTTCTCTCATGTTATTTTGTCTCTCCACTTGATCTCATCTGGCCTCTTCTCTCATCTTTCCTTCTCCAATGCGCCTTAAGCTTTATGAACTCATTACACGACTGTAGATCAGTGTTATTACCAATTGATTTACCTCTCTACACTTATCAGGCAGCCAATTTAGGCTTTCAGCTCAATATTGTTTTTTTTTTTTTTTTTACCTTACCACTATCTTTCATTCTGTTTCTTTTCTGAATGTGTATGTCCGATTTGAAACCAAGAGGCAATCTGGTCAAGGTTTACTCTGCTCTGCTAGGAGGCTAATGAAATTCAAGCCATGCAGGCAGCCACAGAATGGCTTGTTCCGGCCTGATGAGCAGTTAAAAAAAAAAAAAAAAAAAAAAAAACAGACACAATTCAGTGATTTCCTAGTGGTGTGGGCTCAGCAAGGCCAGACTAGTATGTCTGCAGGAACAGGAAGTGACCTTTTGACCATCCTCGCCTGATTCCCACACCTGTGCTTGGTAGCCATGCTTCCAGAGAGGTAAACTGGGAAGGCAATGCGGAATATGAAGAAAATGGCCACATAAGTAATGCCTTTGTGTGAAGGTGTTACAGAATTTAATGCTGCAAATCTGGTCTGATTTGTACAGAATGAACAGCTCATGTGTCTTATGACTTTTCCTTTGATTGTGACCCAGGCTTGAAGTAAACATTTTCCCTGAACTCCTTACTTGGTGGACTTGTTTTTACATGGATTTTTTGTACTTGCTCATGTGTTTTAGGATCCTCTTTTGAGACTAGCAGTCATCAAAGGCCAGTCTATTTCAACAATTCTGGTCAGTCAGTGGAGTCTGTAAATGATGGCTTCAGCTCATACCTGGTAAAGCAGCTTCTATATCATATCTACATCTAAGGGTCATTCACAAGAAAATGGTGCCTTTGTGCCTTATTTTTGAAAAGGTTACTACTGAACATTCAAGACGTCACGTGTTATTTTTCAACCTCAATCTGAAAGTAACAGGGCCATAATCACCATAGACCCATGGAGGGAACTATATTACATTTAAAATGTTTTGGGCTAAACCATTACAGGGTTGAAGGGCAATGCAAAAATATCTAATAATGTACAAATATCAGTGCAACACAACATATTACTTTTAGTCAGTGCTTTGTGCCAACTAGTAAATTTAAAGGGATAGTTCACCCAAAAATTAAAATTCTGTCATTAATTACTCACCCTCATGTCGTTCCAAACCCATAAGACCTTCGTACATCTTTGGAACACAAATTAAGATATTTTTGAGCTCTCGGACCCTCCCATAGACAGCAAGGATCCTAACACGATCAAGGCTCAGAAACGTAGCAAGGACATCATTAAAATAATCCATGTGACATCAGTGGTTCAACCGTAATTTTACAAAGCTAGGAGAATACTTTTTGTGTGCAAAGAAAACAAAAATAACTTTATTCAACAATTTGTCTACTCTGCGTCACCTTATAGCGCCATTTTGGAGAGTCTCACATACATAAACAACGTATGCAACGTATGTATGTGGATACGCTGTTTATGTTGTTTACGCTTTGATCTGAACGTAAACAATGTATCCACGTACATACGTTGTTTAAGTATGTGAAACTCTTCAAAATGGCACTATAGGGTGACGCAGAGGAGACAAATTGTTGAATAAAGTTATTTTTGTTTTCTTTGCGCACAAAAAGTATTCTCGTATCCTCGTAAAATTACGGTTGAACCACTGATGTCACATGGATTATTTTAATGATGTCCTTTCTATGTTTCTGAGCCTTGATCGTGTTAGGATCGTTGCTGTCTATGGGAGGGTCAGAGAGCTCTCGGAATTTATCAAAAATATCTTAATTTGTGTTCCGAAGGTGAACAAAAGTCTTAGAGGTTTGGAACGACATGAGGGTGAGTAATTAATGACAGAATTTTCATTTTTGGGTGAACTATCCCTTTAAATAAAATGTTTGATATAGTTTGTATTGAAAATTTCTGTGTAACCATTACACTGTAATTGCAATGACTTACAAATTAAAAAATTTACATTTTATTCTAAAATTACTTTGGCATTACACACTAAATGCGACTAAGAGTCACATCTACCAAATAATGTGATTAAGTTCAGTATCCTGTTAATTATATCCATAGTAAGTCATAAAGACACAAATGGCACCATTTCCTGACAATGACCTCATAACTCACAGAGTCACAAACTGACAATAACAAGTCTATTCAAACTACACAAGAACAAATGGTGTGTGTCACAGTGGTTTCCACCACTGATCTGGAAACTGTGTAAGCTGGATTGTTCTTCTTTCTTTTACAGAGAACTAAAGCCCCATTGACCCGCTCCGATAGTGCTGGCTCTGAGGATAACTATGTACCCATGAATCCCGGCTCATCCTCCTCCCCTCTCAGTGCCGCCCTGGCTGACAGTCCTAAAAGTAATTATATTCCCATGAGCCCAGGTCCTCACCATTTTGATTTCCCAGGATTTTCAGCAACGTTGCCGGCCAGGAAGGGCAGTACAGCATCACTATGTCTCCGACCCGGCCGACACAGTGACGTCACACCACCACCGATTAACCGCAACCTTAAACCCAACCGGACGGGTGAGTTGCACTGACACAAGTTCTCATGTTTATTTTCTGTCTTTGTTGAAAACATGAAAATTCAATAAAGATTAGGAGAACAGATTGATTAATTATACAAATTTCTATTGCACAATTCTTTTACTTATACAACAAGATGATTGTTTGTCTTGGTTTGCAGCAAAACCAACACCTCTTGACTTAAGGAACAATGGCATCATTGATGAAATTCCCTTCAAGAGCCCCATCACCATGTCCTGGATCAGACCAACGTGAGTGGGTCTCCCAATTTAGAACATAATTTTGCAGTGCTGTTATTCATAATTACAGTAATAAAGTAAAACTACAAGTGAAAACACATTGAAATGATTAAAAACATTATGTGTTAACACCTTATTTTAATTTAGTTATATAGTAGTCTTGCATAGCCACACCTTTGCCTGATGACATAAGGTCTGGGCTCTATAGCCAAGGACTGCCTACTTTCATAGGGAGAGACTGTCTGACTGACATGTAAAGCGACCAATCAAAGTTTGTTTTATTCAACCTTGTCATTCCATCAAGATTGACATAAAAGTTAAAGCAAATATTGCCGCAAAAGTCTGCATGAAAACAGTTTCTTCTCAGAATTTTAACTTTTTCCCTGCTAGCATTTTTTAAAACAGTTGCTAGCCACTGCCAGCATTTTTTTTTATCATTTTCACAAAATTTTCACGGCCCCCAGAATATTTTGTTGTTTTGTCAAAAGAAAGAACAAAGCCTCTGCTTTTAAAAACCTGTTTTATTCTAGCTTCATGCGTTCTGTTTTCATCACCACTTTAATATGGGTAAGTTTCATAAAAGAAAGCAACATTTTGAACAAAAAGCTGAGAAAATCATGTTTTTGTCAAAAATTCTGTCAATGGTGGGAAGTGTTTTCTCATAAATGATGAAAAATTTTGTCCATGGTGGAAAGAGTTAATCAATCTAAAATGAATAAGCAAATCTTAAAAGAATAATGATTTCAATGTCATATAAGCTCCCATATAAGTTTCCCCAATTTTTATTGTCCACAAGCAATTTGGTTGATCCGAATACAGTACTAGTCTTAATACAATACAATGTCAGTGTTGGTGCTGTTAGGTAAAGTACAGTACATGCAGATACTTCAACTCTTATGTTCAACTAAGTGCCTCAAACAAAACCCTTGTTTCTAACCCTTCTTCCCATGAGCAACTAAATGCTCAATTTCAAAAATTTGCAAAGTTCTCCTTCACAAAGCTTTAGAAATCCAGCGTTTACATGCTCACGTGAAGCGCGCAGTGTCAGTCTTAAAGTCACTGCACACTGAGTCCGAAATTTTCGCACGTTGAAAAATAAATACGACCTCGTGTTGTGTCAATCACGTTTACACACTGCCTCCGAATCTTTCGTCCGTCATAAAAAAAATTGGATCAGGTTCGATTTTCTGCGTTTTTGCATCCGTAAAAAGCATTTTGATAGGAAAGGATGACGAATACGAAAAAAAAACAGGAAAACGCATACGAAAATTTCGGACTCAGTGTGCAATGGCCTTCAGTCTGAACATGGTTTTCCCGGCAGACTGTTAAAGACCACCACACATTGTTCTCGGAAATCCTGTAGAAGTCAGCCAATCGGATTTAGACTTCAGACTTTGCAATGTTTAGAAAACAAGTTTTGACTAAGACTAGTTATATATATTACATGCTCAGTGTTTTTTATTTCTTTACAGGTCTGTGAACTCCATCTCGTCGCAGCCCTGTCGGCCCATTTCGACCCAGAGCATCACCAGCACTGATTCTGCAGACAGTGAGGAGAATTATGTGGCAATGGTGAGGGCAAGAAGTCAAGTTTCAGAATGTAATGAAAACGCTTGAATGTGCTTTGGGAATAGCACCCCAACTTTGTAGTTAGTTACCAAGTTCCTCAACTACAGACTAGCTTTCAATACAGATAACATTCTTTGAGATTTGTTTTTGTTTCAGGCAGCTGTTTCTCAAAAAACATGTTTATTTTTGTGCAGCAAAACCCAGTGTCTACCTCCCCAGCGATGAGTGGTACCAGCAGTCCTGCACCCAGGAATTGTGGTAATGTGGACTATTTGGCCCTGGACTTTCAGCCTGGCTCCCCTGGTCCACACAGAAAGGTATGTCTAGCAGTTTATATCAAGCAAATGAAAAGCTCATCATCAAACACTCAAAATTAAACCCCTATTCTAAGACAAACAAAAGTATAAAATAAAATAATTTTTTGTGAAGCTTTGCACTTTGAGTTGTTTGGTTGAATATTTGATTCCATCACTTCACATCCTTTCACAATCTGTCTTTTTCTTTGCTATAGCCGTCCACCTCTTCAGTGACCTCAGATGAAAAAGTGGACTACGTCCAAGTGGACAAAGAGAAGACACAGGCCCTTCAGAACACCATGCAGGAGTGGACAGATGTGCGACAGTCAAGCGAGCCGGCTAAAGGCATCAAGTCCTGATGATTTTCAAATGTGCACACTGAATGTGTCACTCGAAATGCTCTTATACTGTTACACCGTGATACAAACTGATTTACCTGTGACAAAATAGCGAATGATACACCAACTAAAGCCATAGATCCAGTTCGTTTGGTCTTTTGAGGACAAAAAACTCCACTGAACCTCCTAGACTGTCTTGCCATGCATGTTAGCCATGTTTAACTTTTCAATGTGCAGTGCAACCAAACTTTAGCTACTTGCTCTCTCTGTGAAGTGTGAGCGAAGAACGATAAGCAGTGAATATTTAAATCTAGTTATAGGTGACGTGTGCAATTTTTTAGAATGTTAAAATACTTTCATCACATCTTAAAATTCAGAGACAGCTAGAAATCTATTTGTCATTTGATTCCCCCAGAAACATGTAAACACTGTGACTCTATCAAAACATTGCTCTGTTTGTTTGAGTATCCTGACCAGCCAGACATAGCAACACTGGCTCAACCAATGCCAGTAGTTTGGGGCGGGGCTGTCTGACCAATGGCATACAGGGGGAGTGTTCAGGAAACCTGTTTGAAACTCAACATTTTTATCTGTTTAGTGGCACTAGTTGCACAGAAATTACACACCTCACCTTTAACAGTGTTATAAGGGGCATAACAGCACTTCAAACAGAAGATTATCTGAAGTCACGGTGGTCTGGCTGCCAATTTGAATTGCAGTTTGCCTGTTAATTCAGCAGAAGAGAGAAGGTCACTTTTTTCCAATTTTTTGAGTCAAGAAATACAGTTAGAAAGAGAGATCCTTGTAGCTTTTTACATTTAAAAAATCAGGTGTTTTCACACATGGTCTGACAGTTCATATTGGCTTATATGTGAATCCAAACCCAGCCCTTTTTAAAGTAAACCAAACTCAGATCATCTCAGGAGGTGGTCTGTGTACAGATCGCTTAAATGATGCATTGTAAATGCAAAGCTCACACGCAGCCACAAAGTTGATCTTTTAAAAAAGGTTCACACAAAAATTGAACTTGTCATTTCACTCCAATTATGTTTCTTTTACTTGTAACACAAAAGGAGATATTTAGCAAAATGACAAAGTGGCTCTTTTTCATTCATTGGAAGTAGATGTTTTCTTTTTTTAAAGGAGGTTGGATATTCTGCTATATAAGACCTCTGTTGTTCCACATAGGGGTGTCGCAATATACTAGTATTAATAAAAATGAAATATGCATGTTACTACTCCACATTCATTGCATCTTAAGGGGGACGTTCAAACAGAACGTGTCTTCATGTCTAAAAAAACAAGACGCAGTGTTCAGGAATGGTTTTAAAAACAGCACAGCGTAAAATGCGAGGGTTTTGAGACGTTTGAGACGTGATGCAATAACAGTTGCCATGCCACTTGCTACTGTAAACAAAAGCTCGCAACGCTTGCCCCGCCTCCAGGATCTTCTGATTGGTCCACTGTTTTGGAACTGACATTGATGAGCATTGCTGTGTGTAAAAGCTGAATATCTTTTAACTTGACACAGCGTCTTAAAAACACAGTGCTCATGTGCGAGATGCTGCAAAAGATACGAGACGCGAGCGCAACGGTCAAATACATCCGTCTACCGCGTTTACATACACAAACAATGGAATGGAAAAACGTGTTCTGTGTGAACGCCCCCCAAACACTGGCTGTCACCCATGAGGGAGTTTTTTGTTAGACACCCCAGTCTGGAGGAAGAGGTGATCAACAGTAATTTTTTTTTTTTTTTTTTGTACGCTCTCTCTACCACCCTACACTATTTTGAGTAATTCATTGGCCCAAAAAGAGAAAACACATTATAATATCACCATAATTAAAGTTAAAGTAAAAATCTGATATTCTGACAGCCTTTGGGCCCTTTCACACCAAGGACGATAACTGTAAGTAAAGTTTTAATAATTGTTATAAATCAATGAGAATAATGAGAAACAATGCAAATCAAAGTCTACACCACAACTGTAATGATAACGGCACTGAAAAACAATATTGTTGGAATAACTTTCAAAAAGTTTTCTCCAGCTAATGAACTAAAAACATTGAGAGCAAGTCAAAGTCCACCCAACTTTAAAGCACGTGAGTATTTAAAGAAGCAGATGGCATTATTGGAGCATGCACTAATAAAAAGAACATTATTGTGCTTTAGTCATAATAGTTTTCTTTGTTATCATTCTTGGTGTGAATGGGCCTTTAGTTCCACATAAGAAAAAGTCCTACAGGTTAAAGTTGACAACATAAGGATGAGTAAATGACAATGGTTTTTTTTTTTGTTTGTTTTGTTTTTTTGTTTTTTTTTGGGTGAACTATTCCTTAAAGGTTCCAGAATGGTACTGGATGCACCCCCCCCCCCCCCCACCAAAACTAAGGACTTTTAATATGGCAACGTGTACTAACTAACAGACCTTCTCCTTTTAGCTTGACAGAGATGCACTTCAGAGTATTCAGTGGGCAGTCCTTTACTTTGCATGCAGTCTGTATAGGGATACTGTGACTCCTTTTCCCTAAACACGTTGCTTCCCTGGCTGGCATTACGGAATAGCAAACTTACATATTCAGAAATAAAAATAAATTATCTATTCATATACTAATAAAAACATACTGTTTGTTAATGTCCTTAATGTGGTTTTGTCAGAGGGAATGTATAAGACGGTTAAAATCGCTCACATTTATCAGCATTTTAAATGTTATACTTTGCTCTCAGAGTAGTTTGAATTACTTTACGGAGTTACTACAGCAAAAGGCACCCCAAATATAAACTGTTCCTAGTTTAAGCAAACTGGCTGGTTAGTGCGAGCAGCTGTAGCTGTAAATCAGCCATGCTTTATGCCTGTTGAGATTAACGGAAGGACTCTTACACAAGGCATGTTGTTTTTGCGATAGACACCTTGCACGTTTAATGGGCTGGACTAGCTGTTTTCTGAACAACGTTGGACATGGAGCATAATGAAGGGGCACAGAAATTACACACTTTACTGTTAAACTGTGATGTAGTATTTTTATTTTTATTTTTTCATGGTAAACAATGGTTCGGCTGTGGAGAGTTCTATAAACAAGCTTGCTCAAGTTTAGGGGTAAAAAGGCTCCAGAATCATTTTGAAATCAAAATAGCTCATTATTAATTTTTAATAAAGAAGCCTGTAGAGTTTGACATTTCACTCAGTATTTTATGGTGGGCTGGGACCTCCAAATACTCAGTTTCTAGCAGTATGGGAGATATTTTATTTGCTTTTGAACTCATTTCATATTCCAAAACCATTTTGTATTAAGTTAGTTTAAACTTAACATATGAGGTTGTAAGAAGTCTGGACTTGTTAAATAAACCTTGCGTAGATTGTCTGTTTGATCCAAATCCTTTCATGTGTTCAGTGGATTATTTAAAAACGTGCTTTACAAGACTGCCATTATTTTATGATGTTAAACTTTGTGGGACATTTAGTGGCACTGGTATTGGCCTTACTGGTTCATTAATGTTTAAGTGAGCTTACAGGCTAAAATTGGTTTCTTAATGTCTTTTTGTATTCTGAAAATATGTAATGTATTGTTATGGGAGAGTACTAGTAAATGAATATAATACTTGTGTGTGAGCTGTAGTAGAATTTATGCTGTAGTTTGTTAAGGGTTCAAAGCCTAAGAAAATCTACTTTGACAAATGTCATTAATCGAGTGGAATTTCTGTAAAGCATTTCTGTTCAACTCTTGGTCGCTAGTGAATTAATTTATTAATTTATTATGTGTTTTGCAGGTGGGCGAAAGATGTACAAAGAATGAACTTGTGACTCTACTAACATTAATTTATGCTATGTGTGCTGATTTTGTGAAGCAATATGCCAAGCAAAGCCAGTAAAATGGTCAAATGTGGTACATTTGAGATGTCTGTCCTTTGTCGTGATGTTCTATGAAATTCAACTGCAAAAAAATTAAAACCCATTTTATTAAACAGAGTAAATAATTACAGTTAATTCTCTTTTAAAATTAAATCTGCTCTCTGTATAGCCTACGTTTATTAGAAACTTTAAAAAGTGACTAGCATTTTCTGGCAAACCTTATAGCATTTTTTCATCAACAGTACACAAAACGAGACTGGCCAAAGCGTACAGACTAATACAACTTATGATCAATATCGGTTAGCTTGGAAAGTTGTGGTTGCAAGAAAATCTAGAGTTTCCTACTGTTACATCATTGCTCTTATCACGTCAATACAATCATTCTGAAAAGACGCTAAGGCAGCATGAGACCATACTGATGTCTATGTCATTACTATAGCAACTGATGTAGATACTGAAACAGATCCAATTTCATCACTTGACTGATAACAGCACGAACAGTCAGTCCTAAAGATCAGATCTAAAACACATAGTCCACTGTGTGAACAAAGCCAGCGAATGAGACCTAGTTTACTTGACCGCAATTCACAAAGCTTTTACACTCCGGATGTGCTGATTAGTGATTGTCAGAGCCAACGGTCATGCAACACTTTTAAGTTATGTCTGGAAACTATCCCATTTCTGTCATGACAACTCTAAGAGAGTTTAGCATGTTAATATACGTTAATGTGTTTGGTCTTGGCGGAATAGATCTGCTATGCTGCTGCTGTGGCAGAGCAAGTACAGAGACTTGCTACTGCCAATACATCCACAGATACAGTCCCCTCCATAAGTATTGGAACAGTAAAGACAAAATTGCTCTGTTGGCTGTGGAGTCAAGACATTTGCAAATATGATTAAAAGATGAATATGAGACAAAACTACAGGATGTCACATTTTATTATTAGCCGTTTCAACACATACATGTTTTACCAAATAAAAAGAACAGCACTTTTAGAGTTCATCCCACTCATTGATGTGAGCATAAGTATTGGGACAGTTGAACATAAGGCAGATATAAAAGATTAAAAGCCATTATTTAGTTGCAGATCCCTTGCGCACAATCACAGCAGTGAGTCTGTGACCCATAGACATCACCAGACTCTTGGTCTCATCCTTTGAAATGCTTTTCCCTGCCTTTAATGCAGCCAATTCCAATTGTTGCTTGTTTTGGGGAGTTTCTGCCTTTACTCTCCTCTTCAGCTGGTGAAATTCATGTTCAATTGGATTTAAATCTGGAGATTGGCTTGGGCAATCTAAGACTTTACATTTCTTTGCCCTTATAACTTCCTTGACTGAACTAGCAGGGCATTTTGGGTCATTGTCCTGATGCAATATGAAGCACTTCCCAATGAATCTGGTGGCATTTTCTTGAATATTGGTAGGCAAGATGGTTTTGTACCCTTCCAAATTCATTCTGCTACTGTCATCATACATTAAGTCATCAGTAAAGTTGAGAGGGCCTGTTCCAGAGACAGCCATACATGCCCATGCCATGACACCACCTCCACCATGCTTTACAAATGAGGCTGTATGCTTGGGATCTTTTGCAGTTCCTTTTTTTTTCTCCACATTTTTGCTTTTCCATCACTTAGATAAAGGTTCATCTTTGTCTCATCAGTTCATAAACACAATTCCAAAACTCTTCTGGCTCACCTTTGTGCTTTTTTGCAAACTCTAATCTTGCCTTTCTATTTTTCGTGCTGGTCAGAGGTTTGCATCTTGCTGTGTAGCATCTGTAATTCTGTGTCAAAGTCTCCTGAGGACAGTAGATTGTCAGAGCATCACCCCAGCTTTCTGGAAGTTGTTGGTGATTTTACAGACACGTCTTTTAGGGTTCATTTTCACAGCTTTTATGATTTGTCTGTCATCAACTACTGTTGTTTTCTCAGCCAATCAGGTAGTTGTTGGTTGTTGGTGTCGCTGGTGGTTTCCAAACTCTTGATTTCTCCATGCCCTTTGTTTTTGCTATAGCTCTAATTGACTTCCTCTTTTCTTTTAGCATCCAAATTGCTTGCTTTCTCTCAGAGTCAGCTCCCTCATCTTCATCCTGGTTTGAGTGTGTCATCATCGAATGCAAGATTCAGAATGCAGAAATAATGGATATAACTGATGCGACACATTCCCTGCTTTTAATATCTAAAGAATTAATGCAACAGGACACAGCTGATCACTTAGAAAGACCTGTGAGGCAACTGTTCCAATACTTATGCTCACATCAGATAGAGGGATGAAACTCTAAAAGTGCTGAACTTCTTAGCTGGTAAAACATCTGTGTTGAATCACCCAATAATAAAATGTGACATTCTGTAGTTTTGTCTCATATTCATCTTTTAATCATATTTGTAAATGTCTTGACTCCACAGTCAACAGAGCAATTTTGTCTTTACTGTTCCAATACTTTTGGAGGGCACTGTATGTAGGAAATACAGCTGCCCCCCATTATAACATACATGAAATGACTCCGCAGCAGATCTATACAGGTGGAGCTGGGGAAGGGGAAGGGTTTCTGAAACAGGCTGCAGTTGCTACAGCAAGCACTAGCCAAGTATTTGAATGTTGAGCAGCAAGCTCATTAGCTGCTGATGTGAAAAGAAAACAATTGGCTATGCCATGTGAATAATGATGTGGTTATATCAGATTGAGTTAGAACTCGACCTGTGCTGTCTAGAGTTTCATAACAGAACCTTGTATTCCTCCTTTATCCCTGCACTTCCCTTCTGATACAAACACTGCTAGTATAGAGTCCTCAAATGGTGTGTAGCCCAGTTTTAAGTTGGATTCTCTAATACTGACAAACATCCTAATGCAAAGCCTTCCAGTGTTTCCCAACTCTAGTCTTGTGCTGCATCTGAAACGGCAGATGATTCTATATAGTATGAATGTCCAGACATACTATATCATCTTATATACTATATCAGACATACTATGGGGAAGTCGTGGCCTAATGGTTAGAGAGTTGGGCTTGTAACCTGAAGGTTGCCGGTTCGATTCTCACACCGGCAGGAATTGAAGGCGGGGATTGTGAATGAACAGCACCCTCTCTGCCTTCGATACCATGACTGAGGTGCCCTTGAGCAAGGCACCGAACCCCCAATTGCTCCCCGGGCGCTGGAGCAATGGCTGCCCACTGCTCCGGGTGTGTGTTCACGGTGTGTGCGTGTGTTTGTTCACTATTCACTGCTGTGTGTGTGCACTTGGATGGGTTAAATGCAGAGCACCAATTTCGAGTATGGGTCACCATACTTGACAATACGTCACGACTTTCATCTGTGTACTGTTTACCTACTGTTTTATACTATGAATTCATACATAACACTCATTTCATACTGTTTTTTCTTACTATATATATATATATATATATATATATATATATATATATAGTAGAGAAGTATGCATATTCGGACACAGGGTTGGAGTGCCACGACCACTGCACATTTTGTATGTTTTCCTAATCGAACATCCAAAATGTCTACGATTGTGGGTTGGGAAACACTGGAATATACTACAATAGTTATGTTTCAATCCGATTTGTAAAATTTATTCATTTAAATTAAAGAAAATTGAAAATTAGAATATTAACAATTTCTGAATGCTGTAGCATTTTCATCCCATGTGTTCAAAAGAAATTGAATGAAAATAGAAATTAAAGTTGAAAGTAGCCAATACACTCTTATGGCAAATTTTAAGTATTTTACGTTTTGGTGAATTGGTGGCTAAATCGTATGAATTCATTCAATCTCATTTGTACGTTTTTGTACGATCTGCTTACTTAGGTTTAGGGGCGGACCTTTATGCTTACTTTTTTCGTAATTATTATTAAAAAAGAAACAGTACGAAATCACTACCTCATAAACCACTCAAACCAAGTTATGTTGATCAGTGGCAGATGCTTTTCTGAGAGGTAACAAGCTCATGACCTTTTTGATGGACATCTAGGAATTTATTTGGTAAAACTATTTCCATTGTTGTTTGTGTCTTCTTACCAATAAAAAATGTATATACCTCTGGTTAACGTTTTTTATGCACCTTTTAGAAATGTTATTGTTTCCATACACATTTTATGCTATTTAATCATGTTCAGTTGGCATTAAATGTATGGATGGAAACCTGGCTAATGAGAATGCTGATGATCAACAAGATACATTTACAATTACACCTAAAAGATAGCAGCATTTATTTCACTGATTAAGACATAAATGCAATCCAAATATGGAATAGTTTAAAATGTAATATTAAACTCTGGGCCATCTGCAAGTGTCATGAGGTACTATAATGTAATGTGAGCTAGTTCAAAGTGTTAAACATAAAACTTACATCTTTTTCCACCACTCACTGTCGGTTTGTTGTCCCAAGGCAGTCCAGTGCTGTTGTGTGATGAGTAACAGGCTGATGGGAGTTATTAGCCCACACCATGACACTGCAGGGCCACTCCCTGTGACTCCTGCAGTCTGAACATCCCCAAAGCCCCACTGACCCCTTCTGGCAAAGGCTGAAATGACTCACTTTGTATTATATTAGATCTTTAGATAATGTTATTGAGTGAGTTTTGTGTAAAATGTCTCAACATTTGGCATTCTGATAAAATAATGAGTAACGAAAGAGATGTTAAAGAAGTGCTGATATTGCTTTGGATCATTTGTCACATTGGAAACGGTGTACTCTGCATACTGCAGAAATAATAAGTAGTACTCTAGTGTGTTTTTGTGAAAGCACTCTGTTGCATTAGGTCATTTTGTCTATATATGTCTGATACATAATCACTAACAAAATGAAATAAAAATTAAAAATCTGGCCAAAGTTAAATATAAATTAATGAACACATTTGCTGCTGCATTACATCTCACTGTTGACAATGAAGACGATACAACGGACAGTTTTTGTTTAATGTTCTTTTCAGTCATTATTTATTGTATGACCTCATATCCTGTATGGCATTTTTGTGCATACCATAGAATAAAGTCATATATGACTTTTTTTTTCTATGGTACACACACACACAAAATAACATTTTGAATGACATTGAAATAAAAATAAATAAAACATTTTGTGTGTGTGTGTGTGTGTGTGTGTGTGTGTGTGTGTGTGTGTTCCACAGATTTACAAAACTGCTTAAAGGCTTAGAATAACATGAGGGAAAGTAAATGATGACACTATTTGTTTTGTTTAAGTGAACTATCTCTTTAAGTTAACACACAGTACTCTCCATCTCAGGTTTTAATGGACCCTACTTTAATTTTCATTATATGGTCAAGAGTTGTGTTTACATTCTGATGAACATCTAATTTTGCCTTCCACAGAGAAAAAAAAAAAAATGTCATATGGGTTTAAAATTATATAAGTGTGAGTAAATTATATTATTTTTTTGTTAAGTTTAATGACATTTTTAAAATTGCTTTTTTTTTTAAAACAAAATTTGAAAACCCTGTGTCACTTTGTAAATCAAACATGCTGAGGGCAGTTTGTTTCATTCAAAAGATATCTGCTGTCCTCGTGTGGCTATATGAGGAAACACAACCACTTCTCACCAGCCACTTTATGTAGTGATAGAATGTATCAACATTACACTTTAGAGGCAGGTAATCACTTGTATTAATCAGGCTGAAAGTGGGACATTTCAAATCCAGTATGCATACCTCTCACTTTGTCTGGAACGCGGTACCTGGACTCAACAGGATGGTATGGTCTCCTATAAGCACACATTTCAAGTTTGTGGATCCGTTAAAATCAGCACCCACTGTCGTGTTTAACAAAGCCACGCAAATAAATGCCTTGAAGAATCAGCAACTGGAACAGGTTTCCTTGCTCTGCCTAACAATAAATAGCCCAATGGCAATAAAAAAATAGCCCAAATCTATCCCAGCATTTTGTTAGATTACAAATTTTGTAGCTTAAAGCAAAGTGCCCCTATTATGGGTAATGAAAGGTTCATGTTTTGATTTTGGATTGGGATTGGGATTGGGATTGGGGGGGGGGGGGGGGGGGGGATTGGGATTGGGGGGGTGGGATTGGGATTGGGATTGGGATTGGGATTGGGGGGGTGGGATTGGGATTGCCTGCAAAAAAAACCCTGCAAAAAAAATAATAATAATAAATAAATAATAATAACAAAAAAAAGCAAACCGAGTTCCGACAGTCCTTCAGTGAGTGATGCGATGCTAATGAGATTCATGCAGAGAATGGAGGCCATGCACGAAGAAACTTTGCGCCGAATTCAAGGAGTTGAAAAAACGGTACGTGAAAACTCAAACTCTATTAAACAGGTAATCAGCTCCCTCGAATTCCACAGTGAACAGGTGAAGCATTTCAATGAAAAAAACTGAGGAACTGGAAAAGAAAATCGTAAGATTGTAGAAAGACAACGTCGAACTTCGTGATAAGTATAATGATCTGGATGCTTACAAGAGAAGATGTAATCTTCGCGTCGCTGGTGTTCCGGAGAAAGCAGGAGAGAACGTAAAACAGATGATCGTCGACCTCTTCAGCCAGGTTTCCCCGAGCATCGCCGCAGATCTGCCCCGTGGAGTTCACATCGCTCATAGGCTGGGACCCCTGTCTGCTGCGGAAAGTTCCTCTCGTCGCATTATTGTCTTATTTCAGCGGGACAAAGTTTGGAAAGATGCCAAAACGTCCGCCCATCTCAGGGAAAAGATCAAGATCTTCGAGCATCTTTCGCAGAAAGACAAGGATGCAAGGTCTCTCCTGTGGCCGACGGTAGAGAAGGCGAGACGGGAAGGAAAGAGAGCTGGCTTTCACGGTCCATTTGCTGTCATTGTTATTAATATCCTTCAATGGCAGAGGCCTCAGGGATAGTGTCAAACTAAAAGCTCTTTTTTTGTTTGCTAAAAAACACAAATCAGATTTCTGTTTTCTTCAGGAATGTCATTCGACTATTGATGATTACAAATGGTGGAAATCTCAGTGGGGTAACGATATTTGGAGTTCACATGGAACCGAACACTCAGCTGGTGTAAGCTTTTTGAGAAACAAATTTGGTGGGGATATATTAGGGTCAGAATTAGAAAGCTTGGGTCGTTTTCATTTATTAGTGATTTCACTTAACCAACAAACTGTGATTCTCGGAAATATATATGGGTACAATCAGGGCCGTAGCTAGAGGATTGGGGGCCCCGTGAAAAAATATTGATGTGTCTAAATCTTTTAACTTCAAGATTGCAGCAAACTCTTCAAATATCTCTGCAGTGGTTTGAAAGCGGGTATCCAACGCAGAGATTATATTATCCAATGCCACAAAGAAAACATTGTTTCAAAATCTATTTTCCTCTGTCTCTTGCTGATTAGTGTCCTCTGAACTCTGACTTTCATCTGCAAACCACTTTCTCCTTCTCTTGTGGCTGACTGGAAACCGCCTGGGCACATCCATAGCTTCTGCAATGAGGGAGGCTTCTGCAAAAAGATTATCCCATGAGTTACGCAAAACCTCCATCTCTTCTTTCAGTGCCTGTATGTTGCTTATTTCAACTTCCATTGAATTTTCCCTGATTGCAGAATTAGGTTTCTGTCTTCAATGGACTGCAAGATTTTCTTCCATACAGTGAGAAGAACTATGGCTTTGAAGGACATGAAGTACTGTTTTAGACCACTGGCCTCTGACCTGGCTTCATTGGTTAAACTGCACTTTGCAAGGATGGTGTCCAGAGCTTCTATGACTGATGGCAAGTGGTTTGCAACAGGTTTAACTGCAGCTATACGTGCACTCCACCTGGTCTCTGACAAACGTTGAAGGGAGCAGCCAGTCTTACTTTTAAGGACTGCCCACCGCTCTGGACTTGCACTAAAGAGACTGTATAAGTGGTTCAAACAGCCAAAAAATGTTGACACATCAGGACATGACTCTGCTGCTTGTACACCAACAAGATTCAGGGAGTGTGAAGCACAGGGTGAATATGTGGCAAGAGGGTTTATTTTCTTTATTTCAGCCTGAACCCCTTTCACTTGTCCGGACATATTTGCCCCATATTTCCCGGCCAGTCTTTCCATTGAAAGCTTTGAACTGTAAAAAAACGTTCAGTTATCTCCCACTGATTATTCTCCTTCTTTGCTATATATCTTAACAGAATCACATTCTGTTCCACTTGAGATATGTCAGGAGTTGCATCACAAATCACAGAATAATAAATAGCATTCTCCCTTTCCTTCAATATTTCTTTCAAGACCTTTTCTCTACAGAGTTCAATGAAAAAATTTTGTGAAGGTAATGTGCCATTCTTGAACCTTTCTTCTTCTCTGACACTTTTTTCAAATGTTCACTGAGCAGAGGATCATAACGAGCCAACAGCTCTAATGTGCCAAGGAAGTTTCCATTGTGAACGTCACCTACATTTTCTGTGGTCCCTCTGAATGCAAGTTTCTTGATGCCAAAAAAAGTGTGACATCTAATATTCTTTCAAGAATTGCTTTGTTTTTTTTTTTGTTGTTGTTGTTTTTTTCAACTTCCAGCTGTATTTGTTTTTGTAAGCTGCTATCTATTTCTTTTGCGTCCATCAAAGAATATTTCAGATTTTTCCACTTGAGGTAGCATGCTTTGTGTGCCTTACTTGCTTCATGGTCAGGGAATTTGTCGTACATTTAAATTATTTATTCATTTATTTTAATGCCATTAAGCCATAACTTATGAAACACTATTTAAAGACATCATGCACTTATTTAAGACAAATTAACAAAAAACTACCAAAAGACAAAGGAATTATTAAATAATAATAAAAACCTTTTTTTTAAAGGACCAGCAATATAATATTTTTTTTTCCCACCAGCCTGTTATAATTCGTAAATCAAAAAGTAAAAATTCATAAACAGATAATAATGCAATCTAATGTAAAAATAAATAATTAAATTAATAAATAAAACACTACTATTACTCATTGTCTTATTTTAGATAGTAAATGGTGCTGCATAATATATTACTGAACAAAGCTAATAGCTACATTTCTTCTTCCAAGAACATTGTGTTGCATTCATGTTTTCTTGACCGTAACACAGGCGGCAGCTCCGTAATACTTGTCATAATGCGTCGTGACTCGTGACAGTTTTTTTTCTGTTTGTTATACAAACCAACTCTATTTACAGTTGCGTTCAAAAAAACAAAACAAACAAAAAAAAAAAAAAAAAAAAAAGAAGACTGGGATTTTGACCACGCTATTCGGTCGGCGGCCGATACGCACCAGTAGCCTAAATAAAATTATGTGATGGCGGCAGCGGTGGTCGATAGTTTACATGACAACATATTAACCTGTCTTAAAGAAGGTCTTGATAGACTGGGATACAGCAATTCTCCTGGCCTCTCTCTCCTTCTTTTCATTCTGTCAGTCAGCATGTACATCGCTAACTTCATCTGACGTCTCAACTCTGATTGGTCGTCTTGTTCACGATCTGGGGTGGGACTTCTGAGAATACTTCGTATCAGACTAAACCATTTTTCGGGAGGGTAGAGGAGCAGATATTAGAAAATTTCTTTAACCAAATTGCATGCTTTTTTGTGGTTTTCATAATATCTCAGTTTTACAACTAATAAAATATTAGAATTATTCACAGAACATGGGCCTATATAGTTTAATTCCTGGATTTTGTGGGGCCCCCTGGACGGTGGGGGCCCCTAGAATTGTCACCACCTTTCACCCCACTAGCGACGGCCCTGGGTACAATAATTCTCTGGATAATGAAATTTTTTTTAACAAATTAGATGAGAAGCTTACATATTGGTCTAATAAATTTCCTAATGCATTTTTCATTCTAGGAGATTTTAATGTGTCAATTAATAATTCTTTGGACAGATATCCTTCAAAAAGGACCGCTTGTTCTAGTCCTGCACTATTAGACCTAATAGATAAGTTTGAATTGGTGGACATTTGGAGAGAGAGATTCCCTAACAATTTAAGTGGATCAAGACAATCTAGTATTGATTATTGGCTCATATCAAAATGTATGTCAAATTTTGATCTGAATGTCAGCATTCAATGTACCCCGTTGGCCGACCACAAAACTATCTTTATTAATACCCCTTTAATGGCAGATTATGTAACAGGCCAATGCAGAGCTTCTTTGTGGAAACGTAACAGTTCACTGTTAGAATTGCCATATGTAAAGGATAAAATTAAAGAATTAATTGCTAGCTATTGGAAAGCAGCCACAATTCAAAATTCTTTTGGTACCAATTGGGAGCTTCTTAAGTTTGAGATAGGTGTTTATTTAAGAAAAGTTGGAACACTTTTAGCCAAAAAAAGAAGGGTTCTTGAAGACAGCTTAATCATGAAATTATCTCAGTCTAATAATTTTGACTGCATGTCTCTGGAGGAAAAATCTGAAATTGCAGATTTGCAAATGAAATTGGATGAATTATACATATCAAAGGCTAGGGGTGCTTATGTAAGATCCAGGAAAAAATGGCTCGAAGAGGGAGAACTTAATTCCACATATTTTTTTAAGCTTGAAAAGCGTAATTTTACCCTCTCAACAATTGAACAAATGTACTGATGGCAAAATTGTTAAAGATCCAAAGGAAATAGCAAACTACAGTGCCAGTTTTTATAAAAATCTTTATAGTTCAAGGTATTCAGAGCAGGCAACATCCTCATTTCTAGACTCAGTTAATAATGTTAACGTTATATCTGAAAGTGATAGATTTTTTGTGATAGCATTGTTATTCCTGAGGAAGTACAAAGAGCAATTAAGAGTCTGAAAAACAATAAATCCCCTGGGTGTGATGGATTTATAGCTGAGCTGTACAAATTATTTGCTGATGAACTTACTCCCTTTTTGGCTCAGGTTTTTAGAGGAAGTATTGAAAAAGAGGCTTTACCTCCTACATTGATGCAAGGTATCATATCGTTAATTCCTAAACCTAAGAAAAATCTTACCAACTTAGACAACTGGCGACCCACTCCTTAACAATGACTATAAAATTTTCGCCATAATATTTGCTAAAAGACTTAAAGATTGTTTGGATACTGTTATAGATGAGACTCAGTCTGGATTTATGAGGGACCGACATATAATGAATAATATTAGATTAGTTTTAGACTTATTGGATTATAGTGATTTGCTGGAACATAATAGTTTTATTCTTTTCCTGGATTTTTATGAAGCTTTTGATTCAGTTGAACATAAATTTATATTTAAATCAGTGGAAAAATATGGTTTTGGTGAATATTTTCGTAAGGCAGTAAAAACTCTATATTACAACTGTAGTAGCACAATTAAATTAAAATATGGTACTTCTCCTAGATTTTACTTGTCACGTGGTATTAGGCAAGGGTGTCCATTATCCCCTTATTTATTTTTACTAGTTTCCCAGATATTCGCTTCTTATCTTTCTAATAGCGGTCTTCATGGTATCTCTATTGCTGATGAACAGATACTCATCAGTCAACTGGCTGATGATACCACACTTTTTTGCAAGATGCTAACCAAGTTCCTTTAGCACTAAAGTATATCCAGCAATTCTCCAAAGCATCAGGTCTGTTCTTGAACCTCTCAAAGTGTGAACTGATGTCCATCAAAGAATGTAATTTGTCAGAAATTTGTAATATTCAAATCAAAGATCAGGTATCTTATTTAGGTGTTATTATAACAAAAAAATGAATTAGAAAGATGCTCCTTAAATTTTAAGCCATTAATTGAGAGTACTCAGAAAAAACTGAATATGTGGCTCCAGCGTGATCTTTCATTAAAGGGAATAATCTTACTAGCCAAAGCTGAAGGTTTGTCAGGGTTAACATATGCTGCTCTCTCTTTGAATGTTGACACTGCTATTCTTAAAAAAATTGATACAATGCTTCTCAACTTTGTTTGGAAGAATAAAACTCATTTTATTAAAAAATCTGTACTTATGAACACCATTGAGAAAGGGGGTTTAAACTTTCTTGATTTCACCACTTTAAACAACACCTTTAAAATAAATTGGATAAAAAACTGTATCAATAAGCCCTCATCTATATGGAATCTGATCCCTAATTTTGTTTTTTCTAAACTAGGTGGTTTAAATTTCTTATTAATCTGTAACTATAACATCATGAAAATACCTGTCAAATTGTCTCTTTTCATAGGCAAATGTTATTAGCTCGGTCCCTCATTTTTAAACAATTTTACACCTCACTTGTATCTAATCTGGAATAATAAGAATCTACTGTATAAACACAAATCTCCCTTTTTTTTTTTTAAATTGGTTTAAAAATTTTATTATTTTTGTGTCTCAACTTTTCAATCAAAATGGTTCAATCTGTAATTACTCTGAGTTTTTAGTTAAGCATGGAATTCCTGTTAGTCTGAAAGAGTTTGTAATTGTTGCTGATGCAGTGCCACATGGAGTTCTCATGCTTTTTAGAGGTCTTTCTTTTCCAATCTCATGTCACTCAGTGGATCTTTGTAAAACATTTGTTGGAAAACAGTGCCTTTCGTCATCTAAATCAAAAAACAATAAGAAAATCTGAGTTTTGTTTCAGATGGAGTCGATTTCTGTGCCTTATGTAATCTCTTATTGGAATGGTTTTGTAACTGATATTCCCTGGAAGAAAGTTTGGTCATTACTTCACAAATATTTAATTACTAACAAAATGAGAGAAATTGCATTTAAGTTGATTCATAGAATTTACCCGGATAAGTGCTCTCTTAAGACATCTCCTGAAGTCCACGATCATCTCCACTGTTTAGAGCGTGTTGAGCTCCAGGTTGTTAAGACTGCACCAGACAGCCAGCTCTTTAACCTCCTGTCTGTAAGCAGACTCGTCACCGTCCTGGATGAGGCCGATCAGTGTAGTGTCGTCTGCAAACTTCAGGAGCTTGACAGAGGGGTCTTTAGATGTGCAGTTGTTGGTGTAGAGCGAGAAGAGCAGTGGGGAGAGAACACAGCCCTGAGGAGTTCCAGTGCTGATGGTGCGGGTGCTGGATGAGAATTTTCCCAGCCTCACTAGCTGCTGCCTGTGTGTCAGGAAGCTGGTGATCCATTGACAGACGGAGGAGGGGACGGAGAGCTGAGTTAGTTTATTCTGAAGGGTGTCTGGGATGATGGTGTTAAAAGCGGAGCTGAAGTCTACAAACAGGATCCTCACATAAGTCCCTGGTCTGTCCAGATGCTGCAGGATGAAGTGCAGTCCCATGTTGACTGCATCATCCACAGACCTGTTTGCTCTGTAGGCAAACTGCAGGGGGTCCAGTAAGGGTCCAGTGGAGGCCTTCAGATAAGCCAAAACCAGTCTTTCAAATGATTTCATGACCACAGACGTTAGAGCCACAGGTCTGTAGTCATTAAGTCCAGTAATTTTGGGTTTCTTTGGGACGGGGATGATGGTGGAGCGTTTGAAGCATGAAGGGACTTCGCACAGTTCCAGTGATCTGTTGAAGATCTGTGTGAAGATGGGGGCCAGCTGGTCAGCACAGATTTTTAGGCAGGCTGGTGACACACCGTCTGGGCCTGGTGCTTTCCTTCTTTTGTTCTTTCTGAAGACCTGGCGCACGTCATCTTCGCTGATCTGAATTGCAGGTGTGGGGGAGAGGGGGATTGCTGGAGGTGTTAATGGTTGTGTGGAGAGGTGTTCAGGGCGGGTGTGGGGTGTTTTTTCAAACCTGCAGTAGAACTCATTCAGATCGTCTGCCATTTTTCTAATTTTATTAAATGTATGCAGTGTTTCCTCTATGATTTATTCCAGCTGTGGTGGCAGGACTATTTCCCATGAACCACGTCCCCACCCCACCTAAGAATCACCTGCACTCATAATTGAATTTATTTTAACTAAAAAAGACAAGTATGTCTTTGAATAATTTAGTAAATAATAAAATAAGAACAAATAAATTAATGACAATCAACAGCACAAACAAAAAATAATAAGATACAAATTAAATTATCAGTACTTAAATTTTTTCAGTTAGGTCTAACTATAATCTATTCAACTGTAAAATAACACTGGATAGTCTTCACTGTATAATGAAAGACAGCAGCAGGTTTATTTAGGCTGCTGTCTCTTTAAGACCTCATGCATGGATCTAATATGTTACACCCTTACTTTTCTTTTTAGGAGCTTTGTCCTCCTAATTAAAAAAATTACCCTTCCTAATATAAGGTTACATTTGACTCCTTAAAGTGACTTACAGGGGCATTTTCTTTTTTGCAATGGCATCATTTTCATCTATGTCAAATTCAAAAATTTATGTTTATAAGCTTTTTAAAATTTCTATTTAAAAAATATAATAAGAATTAGAATAAGACAAATAAGTTACCAATTATATGAATTTAGTATTAATAAAAAAATGATTTGTACTACAGAGGTGGCACAGAAGAACACAAAAGTGGCTTGTAGGTACATTTTCAGACGTTTAATGAGGCTCAGAGGTGGCATGAGTGCAATTCAATTAATAAATTCATGTGGAAATTAATGTTTTAAATATACAATTTTGAATACAGAACTATTAACTGATTTAAATAACTGAAATTATACAGTAGCCCCTCAACTGAAACCGCCAGCAGGTGGCGGTAAGTCACTGATTTTATCATTGAATCATTCATTCAATTGATTCGTTCAAACGGCTGATTCATTCAGGAATGAAGCAAGTGACTGTCTTTATGAATGGGGAATCATGAATCACTGACTCACTAGATTCGTTCAAAAACGCACTTTCATTCATGAATCTATGATTCACCGCTGTGTTTGCTTTTAGATATGCGCTGCAGCTCAGCTGTTACTTTATTTGGAACTATTTTCGTTGATGATATAGAGCAAAATCATGCAGTACTTGTTTATTGATCTGTTGTATTAAATCAATATCACATTTGCAAACTCCCTTAATAATAATTAAAAGCTGTCACTCTCCTTATCGCGATCTGTGGGCACACAGAAAATGAGAGCGCGCGAGCGAGTCCTCAAGACTCAAAAGCACGTGCAAATGTTATACATTCCGTCGGAACCTGCGGGAATGAGTAGAATTATTATTAACAGCCGCAATCCCGCACCGAGATTCAAGTTCTGCTCCGTGTTCTCTGATAATAACCCGACTGTGAATGATGAGAGCAGTGTTACTATGTTGTCAGTGAGAAGCTGCAGTGTGGCGGGGATGATTTTGGTGTGCTGGCAGAACAACAACTACAATGCGCTACATGTTTCTTTTCCCCTCGTTTTTTCCAATTGGCAGAAATCCGTCGTTAATCCCTGTTAACTTTTAAAACGGAGTGAACACGGATCAGTTTTTCAGTGAGCGGGAATATAAACCCGGAGTGGATCCGGAGCGGAGTGATTCCAGAACGCTGAGAGCGGAACCTGCTTCAGCTCCAGGCTTTGATCACATCCCCCTCAGCAGCCTGAATACACATAGTCTTTCCTTAATTTAAGGCCTATTCAAACTAAAATTAAGACATTTATTACACTATTTGAGAAATGTAAGCCTATTTACGGCCTTAAAATTATGAAAAGTGAATTTAAGACATTAAAGACAGGTGGGAACCCTGCAAATGACGGAAATCCGTCGTCGCTTTAATCCCTGGAGTGGTGGATATCTCATAACTCCCTCATACAAGCGTTTGTCAACGCTGCCGTCTATTGATGTTGCGGTCTTCGGTAGATTGTTGTTGTTCTTGCGTCTCTTTCTTTTCTTTTTCGGCTGGCCCGGGCCAGTGTTGCCACCTTGTGGACAAACTAATTAGTGCAATAACAATTCAGGCCAAATGTGCGACCTGCATGTACTTCTCCCTCGGGCCGGATGAAGATGATTGGCGGGCCGGATTGGGCCCGCGGGCCGCCAATTGAATAGCCCTGTTCTACAGAGTTTCGCCTCTTGGTCTTCTATACTCTTTGGTTGCAGGCTTGCCTTCTAGTGGCTTCGCCTGTAATGCCTGATAAAGCAGCGTTTGTGAGTGCAGTGCTGCTTTGTGGACAGCGTTACGGGGAAACCGCTGTTTTTACCGCTCCAGAAGCAGCACCTAGTGGCAAAGAATGAATTTGCATTTTCATTCTGACCAAGGCAAAAAGACCAACAAGTGGGTGGGCAATATGCTAATATTTCATTGTGATGTCAAAATGAAACGGCTTGGGATTCGTTTTAAAAACAACTCGTTTCAATGATTCAGAGTCTTTTGAGAGACAAGTCTGAGATGCGCCTCGCCTGAAATGTAATGTTAGGTGAGAGCAGGCGGCTGCGGTGAGGGGAGGAGTGAAATAAACGCAGTCAAAATGGACAGTTCTGACCTCTCGAAGCAGAACAGATACCTACAAAATCAAATGCAGATATCGCTTTATTCTCACTCATGCGCTGTGCTGCTGATGAATATTATATCATTTCAGTTCTGTTGCTTTTAAATGAATATAAATATGACGAACAAGACATTCAAAGTGCTTGCTATTTAATTCCATACGAAAGGCGTATTTATCATGCATTTCTACTTTAATACAAACATGTATTTAAAAAAAAAATTAAAAACTTTAATGTTAATTGGGATTAATCGCGATTAATTTCAGAAAAAATGTGTGATTAATTAGTTAATCGATTAGTTAATCGATTGACAGCACTAATATATATATATATATATATATATATATATATATATATATATATATATATATATATATATATTAGTGAAATCATCATTATTTCTTAGGATTTCCCTTTTCTTTTGCATCTGTTTCTTTCCAGTGGTGTCAGTTTAAAAATTAAGCAGTTCACCTAGACATACTAACAACTGTACAGCCATATCCCTCACAGCCACGATCGTGGAAAATTATATCTGCCTACCCTCATGAATGTGTTTACTGTAGCTTTAAGAGTGCAGGTTGCTCTAACAGCTGATGCCGTAACGAGACGGTGACTCGAGAAGAACTGCTAGAATTAGCATAGTGAATACTGGGCATTAAGCTTTAAATGATCGTGCATGTGCCATAAACAATCCATACGAAAATAAACACAGCAGAATGCTGAAGGGATGCGTGTGAAGAACATGTTCAGTTCTGCAGATGTCCCTCGACTGTCCTGTGAGGAACTGCCTACTGCAGCAGTGGATTTACAGAGGAAAACGTGCTGAGACCAGGGTTATTTTGGATTTGTTCAGTGTTATTACTGCAATCTACTTCACTTTGGGCGAGTTGCACCTGAATCACAAAATAAGGTCATTTTCACAAAAGGTGAGTTTTTTTGTTCATATTACGGATATAACAAATAGGCAACATTCAGTACAGCAATAATGTAACAAAATATGTATACTAATACAAATTCTAAGTTTATTTATCTTTATTAAATGTGATTTGTTTGCATATCCTTTTTATCAAGGTTTAGTAGAAGGCAAATGTATTGGTGCAATGAGGTTATGACGTCATTTGGTACATCCATTGTACTGCGTCATAATTCCTTTCTTACAAAAAAAAAATTAATAAAAAAAAAATAACATTGGTCTACAGTCTACTGACTTCAGATGCATTGAATATTTAATTCCCAGCTAATTCCCAATGTGCACGTGCATTTTATTTCTTGAATGTTAAACAAACTGTATGTTTCTTCAGTAATAATAATAATAAAAAAAAAAAGTTTTTAAAAGTTAGTGGAATAATGTTCACAATTGTAACCAGTGAGACAATTCATAGTTAAGCCACTCAGTGACTCAGTAGTTGCAAATAATAATGTAACATAATTTCAATTTTTTGTAAACAATTAGAAAAATACAATGTTTAAATTCTACAGTAGCCTATTAGAGTAAGATTGGGTAAGATGCCACTGGGAGCAAAATAACCTTTTTCTCTTGACCAGGCACAAAATCTCATTTCAGCACTTTTGATGTATGGATATGCTATTTTTAATTTTGTCATTTCATCTTAATATCAACATTTGCGAGATTTAATCAATCGAAACTGCTTTGACGTAAATTGATCTAAATTTGTGTTTCTGGAAAATAGTGATCTATGACATGTATAATATTGAATATCAAAGGTTTTTGTGTCTATTTGTTAATGAGGGATTTGGGGATACCTTAATGTTTTGGATTTGTGGAGTAAAAGTGACAGTTCCTATTTTGAAGTAAAATTTTGAAAGTAAGAAATCTTTAATGGAGTTATTTACATGAATTAGATGTGCATTTCAAACATCTTTGCTTTCATTAAACCTATAGGTTAATTTGTTAAATATTTGAGTATTATTATTATTATTTAGTTACAATGTGTTATTATTTGTGACCCTGAACCACAAAACCAGTCATAAGTAGCACGGGTATATTTGTAGCGATAGCCAACAATACATTGTATGGGTCAAAATTATCAATTTTTCTTTAATGCCAAAAATCATTAGGATATAAAGATCATGTTCCATTAAGATATTTTGTAAATGTCCTACCATAAATATATGAAAACTTAATTTTTGATTATTATTATGCGTTGCTAAGGACTACTAGTTTTGTAGTCCATGTTACATAGTTGCAGTGCAGTTCTAGTTTTCTGCCCATCAAGTGCATTACACTAGAGAACTTCAACTCCCAGCATTCATGGAGACAAAAATCCGCAACTACACAAACATATGCGGCTTACACATTCATTGACACGCTCTTAAGAAGGCGTTATCATGGAAGAAGCTGCGTTTGTGACATTCTATCACTTTTTTTCTTCCAGAATCCTTCTTTTAATACACTGCGACAAAGCGTGATATCTATGGGACAAGCCGTAGGCTTAACACCACGAGCCGCTTATTAAACCGCATCGATACCTCGCAGGACCAGGAGGAGGAGGCGGGTCCAAGAGCAAAACACGGCCACACGAAGCTTATAGCGCACAGGATGGGATGATTCTTTGAGACTGAGACCAAAAGGGTCAGAGTAAATCAATGAATTCCCAATGCGGAGGGTTTTCTCCGGAAGATAACGGTACGGCATAGCGTGATGCTCCATGCGGAGTGATCGAGGAACCGCAGTTTGGCTGAAAAGCAATGGCAAGCGGTCACGACCCGTGGTAAGTTAAGATGAATTAGTGTAAGTTAGTTACCGGTTTGATGTTGTTTATGACTTAAATGGGACCTTTAACAATCTAAACTATACGAAATCCTATTATAAACAAATGTAACTAGTTAAACTTCTTATCTAATAAACTGGTAGCATGTGAATTGTCTCTAGATAGTGTGCATGATCCATATTATGCCCCACCCTAGCACACAAATAGGATGATACATCAGTGACCCTGTGGGACTTTCATTGGTTGCCTGACAACAGGTCAAGATCTAAACCTAGAGATATATGTCACTATAGTAAAATGCCATAATGTGTCAGCTTGGCAAAATACATATTCCTCCAAGCTGTGGCTTTTAGAAGAGATACTGATGTGTGCATTTGGATACAGCTCAAACTTGATAGCCCCTAATAGGTGTAATTTGATTTTTAACTGCAGAGGTGACGTGGCAGGATCCATGCATTTCTGTTAGGGTTTGTTGTGCATAAAGTATCATCAGTCAAGGCCATACAAAACAAAATCGTCCTCGAAGACAAAATGTTTCTTCTTAGTGAAAGAACAAAAATAAAGAGATCTTTGTAATCTTGTGTTGTTTGTCTGACCCACTTTGCCTTACGACAGAAACTATTGCGATATTGGAATGAAAATGACACCATATGTAATTTTTTTCTTTAGTATTATTATTACTAAAGAATATTATCAGATGCAAGGACCATTAAAATTATATGCATTGTAAGATTGACTTTATAATTTTCATTAGATTCTCATTACTGTACTATTACAGGCATTATGCATATTTGCATGATATATAATTTACATTTAGAATAATAATACTTTCATATTACAGTATTGATAGATAGATATATTTTTACTGTAATAAGAACTGTACTTTATGACAACAGTGTCACAATGCAAAACCTCTTAGTTCTAAAAATAAAATGAATTTTCTTAAGAAAATATAAATTCTATTTGTTTTCTTTGATATTGAGGTGAAACATGACCTGAACATGTTCTTTTAAGGCTTTCTGAGATTCAAGCCTGTGAATAGTTAAAGGTTTTGCTTTGTGATTTTAGGTTGCCATGGGTGATAGTCTGTCATGACTATCTAGGCAAGAGGGTCTTCCAGGTTCCCCCATCTACACTGATCAGGTACATCAAGACCCTGATCTACCAAGAAACAGATTATCCTGTGTCTCAGCAGCAGTTGTTTCACAATGGAAAACTGGTGAGCTGTAAACTTTTGTAACATTTTTCAGGATATATTTTATATGTAGTAAAAAATAACAAACAAAAAAACAGCAGTAACTGAAGAACATCACCTCACATTGCCTTCCCCATGTGATCAGAATCAACCCCCTGAAATACACAGGTTTATAAACCACCCAAAGAAACTGGGCAGAGGCCAGATTGTTTAAATGTGTTCTATTGTGTTGAAATCGGTGTGCAGCCCAGTGTAAGAGCTCATGATAGTTTCCAGTGTTTTGCAGTGTATATACAGCCAAATCCACAGTGATGTTTGTGCTTGTACACAGTACAGATCACAACAAACTGCACATAAATAAAATCTATTAGCATTTTCTTTTATGTTGCGGTTTTTACTTTTCTGTTCTATGTTATGAAGGATGCACCACAGTCTGTCATATTGCACCGTACAGCATCATTCCACCATTGCAGACACCTCTTGCCGCTTCAAAATGGCAAAAGTGTATATATATATATATATATATATATATATATATATATAATTTTAATATGACAAATACAATTTGCAAGTTGCCCATCTCCATCCTATGTATTTAAGAGAACTGAAGAGTACTTTCTGGTGCAAAATAAATTACATTTTTGGCAGATACTGACAGTGTGGACAGTGGGAGGTTCAGTAATAGTAGCCAGTCATCTGAGAGAATTATTTAGTCACATAATATGTCTCACAGTAACAAATTGAAATCAGGTTTTTGATGAACATCTAGGAATTTTTTTTTTTACCCATTTTGGAAAGGTTTTGATATTCCCATCCAGCATTTTTTATGTGATATCCCAGAATTTTCTTTAAAATATGTGGATGGAAACCTGGCTAACAACTTGCTGTAGTTATGTTCAGCCTTATTAACCTGGATTTCAGGTGAAGAGGTGCAGCTGTTTAGTGAAATTACCCATTGGATTCCAAACATATAGCCTAGTCATATATTGATCAGAACGATTGCATTAATTCTCTTGTAAATGGAAGCAGCACAATCCAAATAAGCTTGGGGTTAAAATAAATAGTTTTTTTACTTTTCCTGTGACCAGGTCAGGCCTCAGAGCCTTTCTCTTAGCTTGAAGTGGGAAGCGTCCCTGAACGACGAGAGCAGGTGGGAGATTATTTCTCTACCCTAAGTATGTCAGACTCAGAAAATAGCCTGGAGAAAGGCAGCTCTCATATCTCAGCTAACATTCATACATACAACCCCAGAGGACCGGACCGCACAGTCTGGCCCAAATTACTTTAGAGGTGTGCCAGTGTTATGGGTTAGTTGAGATATATCTTTGCATACAGTCATGACCACTAATTTTGGCATCAGTACAGCGTCTCTAATAAGTTTAAGAATTTTTGCTTTTGGTAATTCTCCATGGATATGCCATGACAAGTTGGTTTCTTCCAAATCTCCTCCTAAGGCATTCTGTCCTTTTTTTTTTTTTTTTTCTTTTTTCTTTTTTCTTATCCAGGGAAGATGAACTGTATTAAAATGTGATACATTTGATACATGACCCATTGTTCTTTTAGTACCTTGATACCACAAACTATCACAAACTACCTTTATGACAGCATGTGTTAACAAAAAAAATCAGATAAAGTGATGTCTAACACAATTGTCAGATATAACATGAACACAATGAATAAACACAACTCCCTGTCTGAATCAGGCTGGATCTATGGGGGTCTTCAAACAAAAGCAAGAGCACTACTAGTTGAATCTGTAATAACAGCATATTTTCATATTCGGTCCAGTGTTATCCACTATTTGTGTTGGAGCTCTGGAAAGCTTCAAATGTTTCAGTTTACAACACGTTTCTGCAGCGTTTTGTAGCCAATCACAGAAATATCTGTTGGATTCAGAGGCATTTAAGTTAGAATCCAGTCAACGCTCAAAACACCAGTGCCTGATCCAAATTGTACCCCGAAAGTAATTACACTGACTGACAAATCTTCTTTACAATACTACAATATTTTTTAATGTTTGATGTTTTAATCTTCAGAAAATATCACTTAATGTCTTTTTAATGATATATCGATTTTACATGACTGAAATGGTCAATAGATACATTTTTGTATTTAAAATTAGCTGGTGATTAGCAAACTAACCAATTAGTCCAATAGGTTAGCATCTTTCATATGCTGTAATATTTAATAAAAGGATAATATACGGATCCCTGCACATGAGATGTGAAATATAAATATATATACATACAGTGTATGTATGTGTATATATATATATATATATATATATATATATATATATATATATACACAGTGGTGTGAAAAATTGTTTGCCCCCTTCCTGATTTTTCTTTTTTTTTGCGTTTGTCACACTTTAATGTTTCAGATCATCAAACAACTTTAAATATTAATCAAAGATAACACAAGTAAACACAACATACAGTTTTTAAATGAAGTTTTTTATTATGAAGGGAAAACAAAATCCAAACCCACATGGCCCTGTGTGAAAAAGTGCTTGCCCGCTAAACCTAATAACTGGTTGGGCCACCCTTAGCAGCAACAACTGCAATCAAGCGTTTGCGATAACTTGCGATGAGTCTGTTACAGCGCTGTGGAGGAATTTTGGCCCACTCATTTTTGCAGAATTGTTGTAATTCAGCCACATTGGAGGGTTTTCGAGCATGAACCGCCTTTTTAAGGTCATCCCACAGCATCTCAATAGGATTCAGGTCAGGACTTTGACTAGGCCACTCCAAAGTTTTCATTTTGTTTTTCTTCAGCCATTCAGAGGTGGACTTGCTGGTGTGTTTTGGATCATTGTCCTGCTGCAGAACCCAAGTTCGCTTCAGCTTGAGGTCACGAACAGATGGCCGGACATTGCCCTTCAGGATTTTTTGGTAGACAGCAGAATTCATGGTTCCATTTATCACAGCAAGTCTTCCAGGTCCTGAAGCAGCAAAACAGCCCCAGACCATCACACTACCACCACCATATTTTACTGTTGGTATGATGTTCTTTTTCTGAAATGCTGTGTTACTTTTACGCCAGATGTAATGGGACACACACCTTCCAAAAAGTTCAACTTTTGTCTCGTCAGTCCACAGAGTATTTTCCCAAAAGTCTTGGGGATCATCAAGATGTTTTGTGGCAAAACTGAGACGAGCCTTTATGTTCTTTTTGCTCAGCAGCGGTTTTCGTCTTGGAACACTGCCATGCAGGCCATTTTTGCCCAGTCTCTTTCTTATGGTGGAGTCATGAACACTGATCTTAACTGAGGCAAGTGAGGCCTGCAGTTCTTTGGATGTTGTTCTGGGGTCTTTTGTGACCTCTTGGATGAGTCATCACTGCGCTGTTGGGGTAATTTTGGTCGGCCGGCCACTTCTGGGAAGGTTCACCACTGTTCCATGTTTTCGCCATTTGTGGATAATGGCTCTCACTGTGGTTCGCTGGAGTCCCAAAGCTTTAGAAATGGCTTTATAACCTTTTCCAAACTGACAGATCTTAATTACTTTCTTTCTCATTTGTTCCTGAATTTCTTTGGATCTCAACAGGATGTGTAGCTTTTGAGGATCTTTTGAAGTTTCTACTTCACTTTGTCAGGGAGGTCCTATTTAAGTGATTTCCTGATTGCGAACAGGTGTGGCAGTAATCAGGCCTGGGTGTGGCTAGAAAAGCTGAACTCAGGTGTGATAAACCACGGTTATGTTTTAACAGGGGGTGGGGGGCAAGCACTTTTTCACACAGGGCCATGTGGGTTTGGATTTTGTTTTCCCTTCATAAAAAAACCCTTCATTTAAAAACTGCATGTTGTGTTTACTTGTGTTATATCTGATTAATATTTAAATTTGTTTGATGATCTGAAACACTAAAGTGTGACAAACATGCAAAAAAAAAAAAAAAAAAAAAATCAGGAAGGGGGCAAACAATTTTTCACACCACTGTGTGTGTATATATATACATATATATATATATATATATATATATATATATATATATATATATAGTTTATAAGGAATTGATTTACATCCATCACTTATTAATTCTTGGCCATGTTGTACTACATGTTTCCTTTTTTCATTTAATTATTTATTTATTTTTGTCATATGTGGGGTTTGTGTGCTGTAAATATGTGTGCTGGTTTGTCAATTATTAAAATATTTTGATTATATTGACTAAATTTTGAATATTATATAATAATATATCATAATATTGAATAAAACTGGCTTTCTTACACTAAATCATATTGTCTTGTTTACAAATATGGGTAGTTGACATAGAACATGTCCATACATGTTCCATTGTAGGACACTGCTAAAACTTCTTGAAATTTCATGTCAACTTGCCAAAACCCAGGGCTCTGAATTGCCGGGTAGTCCTTTCATCTGGTCTCTGCATGCGCTTGATTAGTTTGTGTTAGCAGAAGTGCTGATCAGTGTGTGTTAGGAGAAGTGCTGATCAGTGTGTGTTAGCAGAAGCTGATTCCATCGTGAATAGCTGAAGACAGCAGTCTCTGTCTGGCGCAATCTCAGCCCTGAAAAATCAATCTCTTAATAAACCAAAAACGGTGGTATATCTCAGTGAATTATGGGTAAGCCATGTGGTTGGCTTAGTGCAGTTTACAGAGGTACATTGCAGGTTAAGAGGTCAATGGATAGATGGTGAAATACTTGAGAAAGGAGTAATCCATTTCCCAGTCTTTTTTTTTCTAATGTTTGTTCATTCTGACTTCATGACCATGCACAGCCATTTCTTTGCCCATAAGAACTGCAAAGTTGCTCAAATGTCCCCTCAAGGACACTCAGTAAATGTATGCCAATCATATGTGCATACAGTGGGCAAAAAAATAATTTGATCCCCTGCTGATTTTGTACATTTGCCCACTGACAAAGAAATTATCAGTCTATAATTTTAATGGTAGGTTTATTTTAACAGTGAGAGACAGTATAACAACAAAAAAAATCCAGAAAAATGCATTTCAAAAAAGTTATAAATTGATTTGCATTTTAATGAGTCAAATAAGTATTTGACCCCTTCGCAAAACATGACTTAGTACTTGGTGGCAAAACCCTTGTTGGCAATCACAGAGGTCAGACAGTTCTTGTAGTTGGCCACCAGGTTTGCACACATCTCAGGAGGGATTTTGTCCCGCTCCTCTTTGCAGATCCTCTCCAAGTCATTAAGATTTCGAGGCTGACGTTTGGCAACTAGAACCTACAGCTCCCTCCACAGATTTTCTATGGGATTAAAGTCTGGAGACTGGCTAGGCCACTCCAGGACCTTAATGTGCTTCTTCTTGAGCCACTCCTTTGTTGCCTTGGCCGTGTGTTTTGTATCATTGTCTTGCTGGAATACCCATCCACGACCCATTTTCAATGCCCTGGCCCTGAAGGTACATGGCCCCGTCCATCGTCCCTTTGATGCAGTGCAGTTGTCCTGTCCCCTTAGCAGAAAAACACCCCCAAAGCGTAATGTTTCCACCTCCATGTTTGACGGTGGGGATGGTGTTCTTGGGGTCATAGGCAGCATTCCTCCTCCACCAAACACGGTGAGTTGAGTTGATGCCAAAGAGCTGGATTTTGGTCTCATCTGACCACAACACTTTCACCCAGTTCTCCTCTGAATCATTGGCAAACTTCAGACGGGCCTGTACATGTGCTTTCTTGACCAGGGGGACCTTGCGGGCGCTGCAGGATTTCAGTCCTTCACGGCGTAGTGTGTTACCAATTGTTTTCTTGTGACTATGGTCCCAGCTGCCTTGAGATCATTGACAAAACCCTCCCGTGTAGTTCTGGGCTGATTCCTCACCGTTCTCGTGATCATTGAAACTCCACGAGGTGAGATCTTGCATGGAGACCCAGACCGAGGGAGATTGACAGTTATTTTGTGTTTCTTCCATTTGCGAATAATCGCACCAACTGTTGTCACCTTCTCACCAAGCTGCTTGGCGATGGTCTTGTAGCCCATTCCGGCCTTGTGTAGATCTACAATCTTGTCCCTGACATCCTTGGACAGCTCTTTGGTCTTAGCCATGGTGGAGAGCTTGGAATCTGATTGATTGAGTGCTTCTGTGGACAGGTTGTCTTTTATACAGGTAACAAGCTGTGATTAGGAGCACTCCCTTTAAAGGAAAACACCACCGTTTTTCCATATTCTAATATGTTCTTCCCTCAATTTAGACGAGTTGATACGTACCTCTCCCATCTCACTGCATGCACTTAATCGCTCTAGAGTGCGGCGCAACTATGCTAGCCTTTAGCTTAGCACCATTCATTCCTTAGGATCCAAACAGGGATGAATTTAGAAGCTACCAAACACTTCCATGTTTTCCCTATTTAAAGACGGTTACATGAGTAGTTACACGAGTAAGTATGGTGACACAAAATAAAACGTGGAGATTCTGAAAGCGGATAAAAAATGATAACTATAATGTATGGCAGAAGAGCACGTCGCAGCACTTCAACCTCGGCGCAGTAATATCATCAGTTGTCTAAATTGAAGGAAGAATATATTAGAATATGGAAAAACGGTGGCGTTTTCCTTTAAGAGAGTGCTCCTAATCTCAGCTCCTTTCCTGTATAAAAGACACCTGGGAGCCAGAAATCTTGCTGATTGATAGGGGATCAAATACTTACTGGACTCATTAAAATGCAAATCAATTTATAACTTTTATTTTTAAATGTGTTTTTCTGGATTTTTTGTTGTTATTCTGTCTCTCACTGTTCAAATAAAACTACCATTAAAATTATAGACTGATCATTTCTTTGTCAGAGGGCAAACGTACAAAATCAGCAGGGGATCAAATAATTTTTTTTTCCCCACTGCATATATCTCAGATCTTGTGGATTGTTGAGAAAAGTTCTTTTAATTCTCAGAGCGGTCGGACTTAGAATTTTTGCCTAACAAATTACAGAACATGTAAAAAACAAACAAACAAACAAAAAAACAATAGGTTTACACTGAAGGAGGGAACCAGTCCAGTTTGCCATGGTGTGCTGTTTTGGTTCGGGCCAGTTAGAAACTACCCAGAATTTTCTTTATTAAATGCCACTGGAATAATGATTAAGCTACACTGTAAAAATATTTTTCAAAGTTTTAAATAAAACAATGATTGTTAAAGTATGTTTTACAAGAAAATACCTTTTCAGTCTTTCTTCTTAAAAAAAATCACATTTTAATTCAGTGTGTTACTTGTAGTTATTTGTCAAATTTACTAATTTGATTTCTGAGTGAAAATTTTACCAAATTAAAGCCTACAGAATTTCTTTTTTTATTTGTTTGTTTGCTTTACATTTTCTGAAGACATGATGTGAATGGTGACCTTTAACTACAGAAAATTTGTTTTTCCTTCTTGTATAGATTCATGATGGAGTTGAGATTGGAAGCTTGGTGCCACACGGGAGCCATGAAATAATCATGACGTTGCATGGACGAGGCCCGAGAGGAGGAGGTAGGACAGTTTAGGGACACTTTATTAATCAAGTATGACTGGTGCTTCAATTTCTGACATTCTTTCACATGAAGATATGCAGGATGACATTTAAATACATTTAAAAACACTGTATGACTGAAAGTATGTGGAGACCCACCTGTAGTTTGCAAGTTTAGCCTCTTTAGCTACACTCATTACTAGCAGAGAAATTAAATCTAACCTGTTCAAAAAGCTAGGTCTATAAAGAAATTGTTTATGTGGAAGATCTTCTCTGATCTGCACAAAGCTCACAGTTAAACCCCACTGACCTTTAGGATGAATTGAATGTTTACTGTGAGCCAGATCCCATCACCCATCATCAGAGCCTAACCTCACTGGTGCAGATCCCCACAGCTGTTTCTCAACATTTAAAGTTTTCCCAGAAGAGTGAAAACAGTTATTCACTGAAAATCTGCCCTAGTTCCACTTGATGGGTTCATTAGAGAAGCAGTGATGTCTAATTTGTGAATGAATCATTTGTGTGAGTCAGGTGTTTTCAAAGAACTGTTGATCCAGTTCACAAAATCAGTCTGAATAATTTATGAAGTGGAATTTTTTAAATAATTTCAGGTCAGAATAAGTTTTGAAAACTATTTGTCTGCATATATATTTGTTTTTGTTTTGTGCAAAAAATGTTACCATTATAAGTAAACTACAAGGATCATATTAAAACAGTTGTAAAAAATCCATGTCATGACCCCTTTAAAAAAAGTACAGTATTCCACAGTTTTTCATGTAAGGATTAAGAAATTGTGACCATTTTTAAGGGATGAACTATCCCTTTAAAAAGCATATATTGGAGTCATATTCATGTATCCGCATAACTTTGGTGGTGTAATTTGATAGTTTTGCATAACTGTGTGTGAAAGTTGCTTATGCTGCATTTCTCAGAATTTGCTCTTTTGCAGGGAGGTTCGGTCAAACCACGCCACCTTTGGTCGATTTTTTGAAAGATATTTTGAGAAGATATCCAGAGGGTGGACAAATTCTAAAAGTAAGAATATATGTTATGTGAAAAAAAGCAGCTATATGGTTATTGTGTGTGTGTGTTTTTATCATTTTGTTATGTGGTCTCCCTCGAAGATTTTAATCTCAAGAGACACCTTGTATAAATAAAGTTTAAATAACTAGGTTTTAAAAAAAAAAATCAGTTATGCTGTTTGTTGTTAAAATAGCGACTGTATCATGAATTTTATAAAAGATGTTGCAGTCAGCAGTAATGCTGAAACCTTTGGCTATGTTTAAAAAAGAGGATGGATATGAAGCAATAAAATATTGTGCCCAATAATTGAGAGAACACATATTGAGGCCTTTTTTTTTAGTAAATAACACATACTGTATGTGAGAATTAATGTGAACGACTGTAAGATGTGCCTGTCATGCAGGAGCTGATTCAGAATGCAGAGGATGCTGGGGCCACTGAGGTCAAGTTTATGTATGACGAGACGGAGTATGGAGTGGAGTCACTGTGGTCACAAGATATGGCTCAGTATCAGGGTAATCCGAATATGATGATCGATTGCAGCATGTCCCTTCACAAGTTCAATATACAGGTGCATCTCAATAAATTAGAATGTCGTGGAAAAGTTCATTTATTTCAGTAATTCAACTCAAATTGTGAAACTTGTGTATTAAATAAATTCAATGCACACAGACTGAAGTAGTTTAAGTCTTTGGTTCTTTTAATTGTGATGATTTTGGCTCACATTTAACAAAAACCCGCCAATTCACTATCTCAACAAATTAGAATATGGTGTCATGCCAATCAGCTAATCAACTCAAAACACCTGCAAAGGTTTCCTGCGCCTTCAAAATGGTCTCTCAGTTTGGTTCACTAGGCTACACAATCATGGGGAAGACTGCTGATCTGACAGTTGTCCAGAAGACAATCATTGACACCCTTCACAAGCATGGTACGCCACAAACATTCATTGCCAAAGAAGCTGGCTGTTCACAGAGTGCTGTATCTAAGCATGTTAACAGAAAGTTGAGTGGAAGGAAAAAGTGTGGAAGAAAAAGATGCACAACCAACCGAGAGAACCGCAGCCTTATGAGGATTGTCAAGCAAAATCGATTCAAGAATTTGGGTGAACTTCACAAGGAATGGACTGAGGCTGGGGTCAAGGCATCAAGAGCCACAAGGAATTTGGCTACAGTTGTCGTATTCCTCTTGTTAAGCCACTCCTGAACCACAGACAACGTCAGAGGCGTCTTACCTGGGCTAAGGAGAAGAAGAACTGGACTGTTGCCCAATGGTCCAAAGTCCTCTTTTCAGATGAGAGCAAGTTTTGTATTTCATTTGGAAACCAAGGTCCTAGAGTCTGGAGGAAGGGTGGAGAAGCTCATAGCCCAAGTTGCTTGAAGTCCAGCGTTAAGTTTCCAGTCTGTGATGATTTGGGGTGCAATGTCATCTGCTGGTGTTGGTCCATTGTGTTTTTTGAAAACCAAAGTCACTACACCCGTTTACCAAGAAATTTCGGAGCACTTCATGCTTCCTTCTGCTGACCAGGTTTTTAAAGATGCTGATTTCATTTTCCAGCAGGATTTGGCACCTGCCCACACTGCTAAAAGCACCAAAAAGTTGATTAAATGACCATGGTGTTGGTGTGCTTGACTGGCCAGCAAACTCACCATACCTGAACCCCATAGAGAATCTATGGGGTATTGTCAAGAGGAAAATGGGAAACAAGAGACCAAAAAATGCAGATGAGCTGAAGGCCACCGTCAAAGAAACCTGGGCTTCCATACCACCTCAGCAGTGCCACAAACTGATCACCTCCATGCCATGCCGAATTGAGGCAGTAATTAAAGCAAAAGGATTCCCTACCAAGTATTGAGTACATATACAGTAAATGAACATACTTTCCAGAAGGCCAACAATTCACTAAAAATGTTTTTTTTTTTATTTTTTTTTTTTATTGGTCTTGTGAAGTATTCTAATTTGTTGAGAGAGAGAATTGGCGGGTTTTTGTTAAGTGTGAACCAAAATCATCACAATTAAAAGAACCAAAGACTTAAACTTCTTTCACAATTTGAGTTGAATTACTGAAATAAATGAACTTTTCCACGACATTCTAATTTATTGAGATGCACCTGTAAGTCCTGGCAATATGCAGGAAACAGAATGAATAGTAAAAAAGGTTAGTAGTCTTGAAATACACTGTTATATTGAAATATGATGTTTGTTTGTTTTTTTACAGGAACAGCGTTGTATGTCTATAATGATGCAGTCTTCACCACAGAAGACTGGAATGGTATCCAGGAGATTGCACGGAGTAGAAAAAGAGAGGACCCTCTTAAAGTGGGAAGATTTGGTATTGGATTTAACTCTGTCTACCACATAACAGGTGAGAAAAGAGTATCTTATGATAGTTGATGAATAAAAGACTTTCTTTTATCAACATAAAGATTTTAGGTTAGAATTTATATTAATATACAAGGAATTTGTACAGTATATTAGGTGCCTAATAAAGTTTTTCACCATTTATAATCACTTTCTTACTCTCACTGGATCATTTTAATGGTCCTGTGGTGTGACACATGCATTTTTAAAAATGTTTCTTGTAGTGTATAAAGTAATATCAGTTCCTGAAATCTGCATTAGCATACATAATAATGAGTTTGCAAAAAATAATTTGGATCGTAATTTTGCAGGACTGTTCAAAACTCCACTGGTATTTAATAACAGCCTATTTTTTTTCATACCAGTTTATGAAATAATTTTTCTAATTTGTGAATATGCAGTTGAGCAGGGTGGACAAAAATAGAGGACCTAATGGAACGTTGGGTCACCGTTTATGTTATGTGTCCATAATTCTGTGTACCCTTATATATTTATATACATGGGTATGCCAAATTCATACATTTATATGCATATGTGCATATGCTAATATAATTCTTTATGGACTAAACGAAAAACTTGTTTTACTATTCTAAAAATGTTTCATCTTTTTGTAGATGTTCCTAGTATATTCAGTGGGGATCAAATTGCGATGCTGGACCCTCATCAGATGTTGTTTGGAGTCCATGAGTCTGGGCAGTGCTGGAATTTGAAGTCCGATATAAAGGAAATAACTGAGCTTAATGATCAATTTGCCCCTTACTTTGGCCTGCTCGGTAGCTCAGAGAAAACCATTAAAGATGGCAACTTTCCAGGAACACTCTTTCGTTTTCCACTCCGAATGAAACCCTCACAATTAAGTAACAACATTTACAATAAAGAAAAGGTTCTGGAGCTCTTTGAATCATTCAAAGTTGACGCAGACACTGTGTTGCTCTTTCTAAAGAGCGTGCAGAAGGTCTCTCTGCATGTACGTGAATCGGATGGAACAGAGCGGATGCTTTTCCAGGTTACAGCAAGCGACAGTGAAGAAGATAAGATGGAGCGGCCCAACTCTCTGAAGACCCTGGGACAGGCTATAGATAGCTACAGTAATGGGGTGCTGAGCAGTTGGGTAACCTGTGCCACCTACCAACTCTCCATTGAAGTGCGGGATGAAACTGCCAAAGAGACTCAGCAGACCACCTGGTTGGTGTGTAATGGCGTAGGAGGGCGAGGCATGTGCGGTGAACTGGATTCTCTTGCTGATGATCTGAAGTTCATCCCAACCATTGGTATTGCCTTGCCCCTTACACTTATTGATGAGGACAAGGGGGCGACTTCTAGTTTCTCAGGACGTGCTTTCTGTTTCCTTCCACTGCCCCTTGGAGAGGAAAGCATGACAGGATTGCCAGTCCACGTCAGTGGTTTCTTCGGCCTGACGGACAACCGCAGGAGCATCAAATGGCGGGAGGTGGACCAGTGGAGGGACCCAGCGGCTCTTTGGAACGAGCTTCTCATAGTCACAGTCATCCCAAGGGCTTACTTCACACTCATCATGGAGACCATCAGGAGAATCCAAACTAAGAAGGACCAAGATTTCCCCCTTTCCCCAAGAGGTATTTATGGAGCCTGGCCTGATCCAAACAGGATCCGACCTCGCTGGAAACCCATTCTTGAGCCCCTTTTCAATGACTTGCTTCAACAGCCGGTCATCTACTCGCTCAATGGGAGCTGGGTTCAAGTGGATGAAACCATATTCTCAGACTTGGACTCCAGCTTGGACACTACAGAGACTGTCATCAAATACCTCCAGAGCTCAGGGATGATACTGGCTCAGGTGCCAGCCTACATCGATGCAGTACTGACAATGTTTGTCACCAAACCAGGGAGCCTGAGGAGAGTGACCCCTTCTTTTGTGCGCCAGACTCTGAGGAAATGTCGCCATAGAGGGTCCTCTAATGAGAAGCTGCTCCTGCTAGAGTTTATCCTTAGCGATGCCTGCTACAATGACCTCATTGGACTGGAACTTCTGCCTTTGCAGGATGAGACATTTGCTGTGTTCTCCTCTTCTGTGAATGACAAAGATGCTGTCTACATCGCCTCTGAGGAGTATCCAAGGTATGGGGATACATTTGTATTTGCGTTCTTGGTATTAAGGTCATTCATAGTTTTAATTCACTGCTATCTAAATATATCAAATATAAATATATCTAAATATATCAAATCAAAACAGCGTTAAGCAAAATTTGACTCCCTGTTAGTTCTTGAGTTTGAATTGAATGTAGCTAACTGACCACATGCCACAGGATGGAGAATTTGAATTTCTAGAATTGTAACACAGACAAAACAGTACTCCAATAATGAATTTTCACTAAATTTTTTTCTTCGTGATTTTTCCTTCAGGATCTTTTTGTCAGATTTTTATATATATATATATATATATATATATATATATATATATATATATATATATACACGATACTATACTATACTATTTCATCACATTCAGATTTACATTACAACTTTACATTCTTGAAATGCATTTATGATTAATTTCTAAATAATGCTTATCCCTGACCAAAACTTGAAAATAGAATACATTAGGTTATAAGTATATATATATATATTTTTTTTAGGTCCCTTTATCCAGGACTGGAGGGAAGATTTGTCTTGGAAAGCATTGCCCCACATGTCATGACCAGCCTGAAAGAAGCAGCCAAAAGCAGAGGTAGACACCTGCAGCTCATAATGCCACTCACATGCTCTCACTCAGGATATAGAGAGCATCTGCTCTCAGTTCTGTTCCTCAATGGTGAAACTTAACCTTGTTCATGCATAGTTTGCTGCAGGGAGTAACATTTTTGCGCTTCATGCTTGCTATTACGGCTGTCAGATTTTTGAGTTATGCTTTTTCATGCTTAACTTAGTATATGCCGAAAAAGATGAAGTGCCTTTTATGAAATAAGCAGAACTTATAAACTCTGTCATCAGGCATCCATCTTAGCTTGACTCGGAGAACACAGTTTCCTTTTCACTATTCCCAAATGACTAAATACAATATTTTAAAGAAAGGATTACTAATCTTTTTCTTACATTTGTTTTGTTCTGCTTGTGCCACAATTGGCCATAGGACATATTTTTATAATAATAATAATAATAATAATAATGTTTTATTTATATAGCTCCTTTCAAAAAGCTGACAAGGACATTACGATGACTGTTGATAGGAAGCAGCTTTCTTCCTCTTTTTCGATGAAATTACAAAATTAGTAATTATTATTACACAAACGTTGTTTTGTATAAATTTTAAAGGTAGTGGCATGCAATATCACGATTTTAGATTGTGAACGATTAAAATGTCACCATGATCTGCTGTTGAAGAGAGATTGCAGTATCGTCTGTCATTAATGTAAATAAAACAACAAAAGACAAGGAGAAAATCGTTCACTTCTCTTGAACTTCAGTAGCTTTGATAAGAATCAGTGTTCATTTAATTCATGCAGTGAAGTCTATGTAGTGTTTAATTTTTATATTGAATTTCTTATGTGATTTTTTTTCTCTTTTGTTACGTTGTGAGGCTAAATTTTTAAAATAAGGGAAATTAGTTTTGCTCTACTGCTCAGCGACTTGCAAAATAGCAAATTTTAAATCCAACACGAAAAAGAATCTTAATAAGATGCCATGAAAAAACTATTTACAGTAGACTATTTGCAATTAGCATTGCAATTTATGGAATATCTCTATGGAATATCTCATTATTTGCTTCATAATTTTTATTAAATAATTTATTTTAACCTAAAAAGATTTTTTTTCACCTTTATCTTGATTTCTGCATTTAATTTCCAGTTCAGCAATATCTTTGGGGTTGTTCAGGTAAGTGCACAATGTGTTGTCTAATGCCTGTAGAGCTGGTGTCGCTATAGCTTTCCTGGATCACACTACTTATACACTAACATCTGTGAATTTTAACTCATTAACCATATACTGTATCAAAACAAAACATACTTATGAATTTAATAATGTGAAATGCTTGTAATAAATATTTGAATGTGTTGATGTTCCACTATCCATAACTTCAAACCTTGGAAAGTTATAGACCAATTCCTTTATTGCAAATAAGCAGTTTGATTTGGAATTTAAGAAATAAAACTTGTGCACCATTTTAATCAGTCAAGTGGTAAACAAGCGGTAAACTGATACATGTTTATTGCAAGAAATAATGTGACACAAGACACACATATGAACATGCATGTGAACAGCAAGAATTTTCCATTACTTGTAGCCATTTTTCCATATATTCTGTGCATATTTGTGCAACCTGAACAGCTGAAAATGGGAATGAATGAGACTTCTAATTATAATATTTTCAAATATTTCTAGCATGTGAGCCATTTTAACAGGTTTCTTTGTTTTGTGCATTGATTGATTGTAAATGTTTTCAAATGCTAAAAATGATTATTCTTAATTTTCTCATCATCTTTGATCTTTACCCATGAATGTGTATTTTTAGTGTTTCAAACTATAATGTCTTATAGAATATACAGTTGCAGGAAAAAAAATGTGAACCTCTGGATTTATCTGCATTTCTGCATAAATTATCATTGAACAACAGTAGACAAACAGCCACAATTAAGCAAAGACTGTGTTAAGACTGTGTTGATCTATTTATGTGACTTCAGGTCAAAGTTTATGACCAGATCTAGGTAAATCCAAGGGCTCACAGATACATTTTCCTGCATGCATACATTCTTGTATTTCTTTTATAACACCTTACATCATGTTTTGTGTTTGTTTCTGCTTTCAGGGAGGCCTTGCACTCAGGTTCAAGTGCTAACCCCAGAGAGATCGGCACGCCTAATTAAAGAAGTCCTTACCACAGCATGGCCTTCTAGAGATTTTGCAGTTCAGTGGTACCCTGGTGATCAAGAGAAGCAGCATCCCTCAGCATCTTGGCTCAGAATGATTTGGAAGCATCTCTACATTAACTTTCCAGATGATCTTAGCGTCTTTGAAGATTTGCCTTTGATTCCAAATGTGCCACTGACTGACAACCTAGATTCTCTAGAGCTACTACGCCTAAAAACTCCATCACCCATCGTTCTTGTAAAAGAGGAAGAGGGTCCTCCGTCAGATGACTTGCTTGAAGTGATGAAGAAACTTGGCTGTGTTATCTTGAAGCAACTTGATCCCTGCTTGCACCATCCACTCCTGAAAAATTACATTCACCAGTCATCACCAAGCACCCTACTGCAAATTATGGACAGATCTTCACCCCAGAGATTAGCAAGCCAGGTTTCATCTTTCTCTGTCAAACAGAAGGTTGCCCTAAGAAGCTTTTTAGCTGGTCTTTCTGATGTTACAGAAAAAGAAAAACGCATAATTCAAGAGCTTCCCATCTTTGACAAAGTTGGACAGAAGTCAAAGACAGACCCTTCACTTTTTACATTATTGAAAGGAGCCAGAGCATTACATCATACTGCCAAGCATCCATTAGATGTGAAATTGTCCATAAATGTAGTTGACTGCAGTGATGAGGCAACCATCCGTCTAATAAAGCTGTTGAACATTGAACAGGTGAAAAGCACTGAATGTCTAAAGGTGATAATTCAGGACATTGAGAAAGGATTCTACACCAAAGAAGAAGTCACAAAAATCATGCTCTGGGTTCTTACTCATTTGTCTTTTCTGAAGAATGAAAACAAGGCAGTAATTGGTTGGCTTTCTTCACTGAAGTTTATTTATACCTCTTCAGAAAAGCCTCATTCACCAACAGACTTTTTTGATCCAGAGTTAGAGATTTTGCAGAACCTTTTCTTCATGGAAGAAAAGACAAGGTTTCCCCCAGATGACTATACATCATCTCCTGATGTCCTTCATTCACTGAGACAACTGGGGCTGAAAAATGAGGTTCAACTCAGTGAAAAGGATGTGCTCCAGGTTGCAAGAAAAATTGAGGAGTTGCAAGAGAATAGCAAACCAGATTGGAATCCCATTTTAATGAAGGCAAAAACACTTCTTACTATCCTTAACAAACAGACAAAGTTGGTGAAGTCCTCTGAGGTTCAGACAAACCTGCAAAAATTAAAATGGGTACCCGTTTGCAAAGACAGACCGTTGAATTACCCAAAGTCACTTGCTTGGAGAGGTGATTCCTGCAATATTTCCTCTCTTTCTGAAATGTGTGATATTTCTCATGCTGTGCTTGTTGGCTCTTCAGTAGCCCTGGTGGAACGTACCTCTGCTGGCATGAAAAAAGCCTTGAAGTTGTCATTAGAGCCTCAGGTTGATCAAGTGCTTCAGCATTTGAAAGCAGTAAATGACTGGCACAGATCCCAAGCATTTACCACTGAGGACTGGTATCAGTTTCAGCAGATCTTGTTTGAGATATATGAATTCATGCAAGCTCATTTGGAGGATGCAAGGGAAGCCATGAAGTCTCTGCCCTTTGATTGGGTTTGGACAGGGAAAACCTTTACTTCCCCTGGACGCACAGTTTTAAAGCCCATATCAGATTTGGACCTCCAGCCTTACTTGTACTCATTACCAAAGACCATTGCAAAATTCTACAAGCTTTTTAAATTCTGTGGCTCTATTGAAGAAGTTGTTCCCAGTCATGTGTTTGAAGTTGTCGAAACAATCAGGCAAAGGAGTGAGCAGGACATGACAAAAGAAGAAAGCAAACGCAATGTCCTACTCCTAATAAATATTTTACGGTGGCTATACAGCAGTCAAATATCAGTAGATGCTACCATGCATGTCCCCATTCTTTACCACAAAGATCCAAGCAAACTGGTTATGAAACCTATCCACGAATGCACTTACTGTGACATCAAAGTAGAGGATCTGAATGACTTACTAGATGATGTTTCAGAGCCCATCATCCTTGTCCATGATGACATTCCAATGAAAACTGCTGAATGGTTGAGAGTTCCATGTTTGAGCACGAGATTAATAAACCCGGAAAACCTTGGGTTCGAACAGTCAGGCCAAAGGGAGCCTCTGACTGTGAGAATAAAGAACATTCTAGAGGAGTATCCTTCAGTTGCGGATATCTTCAAAGAGCTTTTGCAGAATGCTGACGACGCAAATGCTACTGAGTGTAGTTTTCTGATTGACATGCGAAAGAATCTTGAAATCAGAGAGAATCTGCTTGACCCTGGCATGATTATTTGTCATGGCCCAGCTTTGTGGTCCTTCAATAATTCTGTTTTCTCTGATACAGACTTCCTTAATATAACCAGGCTGGGTGGATCCATGAAAAGATGTGAAGCTGACAAAGTGGGCAAATTTGGTCTAGGGTTCAACTCTGTTTATCATGTGACTGACATACCCATTATCATGAGTAGAGAATTCATGATCATGTTTGATCCCAACATCAATCACATTGGCAAGCACATCAGAGACAAGTCAAATCCAGGCATCAAAATTAACTGGAGCAAACAGCAGAAACGGCTACGGAAGTTTCCCAATCAGTTCAAACCTTTCATCAATGTATTTAACTGTCAGCTTCCTCTGTCACTGGAGTCCCCTTACAAGTATGATGGGACCCTCTTCAGACTTCCTTTTAGAACTGAGCAAGAGGCATCTGTAAGTGAAATCAGCAGTATTTACTACAATACCACTGATATCTACTCTCTTGTGGATGAATTTAGCATCTGTGGTCACCGGCTCATTCTCTTCACACAACATGTTGGAACAATGGTCTTGAAGTATTTGAAATGTGAGGAGCCAAACCCTGCTGCTGCACAGGATGTGGTCACAATAAACAAGAGTGTGTGGTCCTCCAAAGCAGCTTATGGTCCCTTAAGTATTCTGAAATCTGCTGCCAAAGTCATGAAAAAAGTCGCAGCCACCAACAGAGTGCCAGCTGAGGTCCCTAAGTCTGGTTGCATCATCAGAATTGTAGTGGAGGAGTTCCACAATGTCTTCAGACGCATTGTTGATCTTCACTCCCCACTGTTCAGAGGTTCTGAAGAAGATCCATCGTCCTACTTTGAGATGGCTGCTAAAGGCACACAAAATAAAAGACTTACAGATGACATGCCACAGAAGGGAGTGGAAAATACAAACTGGCTTATCTGCTCATGCATGGATGTGACAGAAGCTCTGAAGTTCTCCTTGAGTGATAGTGGAAAACGCCTCGGTCTGGTACCATGCGGAGGCGTAGCTGTGCTGCTTTCTGAAGAAGACAATAGAAAATGGACTGTAAAGACAAGTGCCACACCAATTGGGGAAGTTTTCTGCTACTTACCCCTTCGAATCAAAACTGGCTTACCTGTGCACATAAATGGTTGCTTTGCTGTCACATCAAATCGCAAAGAGATATGGAAGACAGACACAAAAGGACAATGGAACTCCATTTTTATGAGACATGTGATTGTCCAAGCATACTTGGCTGCACTTAACATGCTGAGGTCAATGGCAGAAAGTGGAGAATTATTGGACTACAGCTATTATGCAGCCTGGCCTGACCCTGGAGTTGTCCATGATGATTTCAGTCTGATTTGTCAAGGGGTTTATCAAGAAATAGCTAAAGGTGTTGATGATGATCGTGCAAAAGTCTTTTCCGATGGAAAATCCTGGGTGTCAATCAAGAATGTCCGTTTTTTGGATGATTCGTTGCTTTGCAGAACAGACATTGGGTCTGCTGCCTTCAAGATATTCTTGAAATACCTCAGAAAGTGTGGTTCCCAAGATCTTTGTGCTGTTGAGTTGCCAGACTGGGTCAAGGAAGGCTTCGATGATGCTGGCTGTAAAGGAAAACTGATGGAGAACACCCTGACAGAGACACAGTTTTTCTCAGATGTGTTCTTCCCCCATATCCAAGACATTGATAAGGATCTACGTGACCCTCTGATGTACTATGTACTCAATGAAAAACTTGAGGATTTTGCATCCATACTGAGGGAAACCCCATGTATTCCATGTTCAGGACCATCACAGAAGCTTGTATTGCCATCTCGACTCATACATCCTGAGGGCAGAGTAGCCAAACTGTACAACAGTGAAGATGGAAGGTTCCCTGAAGGAAGTTTGAGAGACTATGTCAATCCAGTATGCTTGGTGAAGTTAGTGCAGCTGGGTATGGTCAAGGATGACCTATCTTGGGAAGACTTAATTGAACGGGCTGAGTCTGTACTGGCTCTAAATGAAAATGACCACACACTTGCGTGCCACAGGAGCAGTATAATCCTCAGTCTCATTGATGAAAAACTGAAAATGAGAGATCCAGCAGCAAATCAGTATCTTGCCAAATTACAAAATATCAAATTCCTTCCATTCTTGACAAAACCAGCTGGATTTTCACTTCCATGGCATGGAAACAATTTCCCCCAATCTACCATGTTCTCGGCAAAAGAGCTTTTTACAACAGACCATCAGGACACTGTGTGTTTAATGAAGCCCATTCTCAATGAAAATTCTCCTTCCTTTAAAGGATGTGGTCCTATCTCACTGGCTGTGAAAGACTTTCTTGGATTGATAAAAAAGCCAACGGTTTCATTAGTCATCAGCCAACTGAAAGAGCTCTCAAAATCTTTTGATGGTGTAACTCTGTATCAAGAGAACATAACCAATGCTTGCTACAAATATCTCCACGAGGAATTGCTGCAGTCCAATGCTGCGCAAGAGGAAATAATGGAGGAGCTAAAAACATTCTCTTCCGTTCTAGTGGAGAACACATACGTGGAACCATCAAAAGTAGCATTTCACTTAAACTTTGATGCTGCTCCATTCCTTTACCAGCTTCCCAACAAGTACAGGAATAGTTGTCGTGAACTTTTTGAAAATGTGGGAGTTCAACCTAGCTTCACTGTTGAAACATTCGCAGCGGTTTTACAGATGATAAAAACTGAATGTGGGAGAAAACCTCTTACTGAAGAAAACTTTCAGCTGTCTCGTAGAATAATTAGTGAGGGAATATGGAGCTTGATCCGTGACAAAAATCAAGAATTCTGCCAAAGCAACTATAGGGAGATACTTCTTCCTGACATCAATTTCACACTACAACCATCAAAATCACTTTGCTATAATGACTGTCCTTGGATTAAAGTCAGGGACACAACTGTTAAATACTGCCATGGTGATATTCCAAGAGAAGTGGCAGTAAAATTGGGAACTGTTCCAAAACGTCACAAAGCCTTAGAAAGATATGCCTCCAACGTTTGCTTCACTACTCTTGGAAGTGAATTTGGGCAGAAGGAGAAGCTCACCAGCAGAATAAAAAGTATCCTCAATGCTTATCCATCAGAAAAGGAGATGTTGAAAGAGCTGCTGCAGAATGCAGATGATGCAAAAGCCACAGAAATATATTTTGTCTTTGATCCCAGGACCCACCCAACTGACAGAATCTTTGATGACAAATGGGTTCCCATGCAAGGCCCATCACTCTGTGTGTACAACAATCAGCCTTTTACAGAGGATGATATTAGGGGGATCCAGAATCTCGGAAGGGGCACCAAAGAGGCAAACCCTGGAAAAACTGGTCAATATGGCATTGGGTTCAACTCAGTGTATCATATTACTGACTGCCCATCTTTTATCTCAAATAATGACATTCTCTGCATCTTTGATCCGCATGCCCGTTATTCACCTGGAGCAACATCTGTCAGTCCAGGAAGAATGTTTAGAGATTTGGATTCAGACTTCAGATCACAGTTTTCTGATGTACTCAACTTGTACCTAGGAAATCACTTCAAGCTGGAACGTAGCACAATGTTCAGGTTTCCCATACGAAATGCAGAAATGGCCAAAATCTCAGAGATCAGCTCAGCACCTGCTTCAGACAGAATGGTTCAAAATTTCCTTGATAAAATACGAATGGATGGTGCAGAACTTCTCATGTTTTTGAATCACATGGAGAAAATTTCTATATGTGAAATTGAGAATGGAACTGGTGATTTAAAAATCCTATATTCGGTGACAGCAAAAATCACAGACGGTGATCGACTAAAACGGAAGCAGTTTCACGCCTCAGTTCTGGACAGTGTCTCCAAGAAAAAACAGCTAGCTCAAATTCCAGTGCAACAGATTACCTACACAATGGACATAGAAGACACAGATGGTAATTCTACTACCTGGCTGATATGTAACCGATCAGGATTTTCTGACATGGAGAAGGTCTCTAAGAGTGTCATTTCGGCTCACAAAAATGAGGACATAACACTCTTTCCACGTGGTGGTGTTGCTGCATGCACCAGCCACAACTACAAAAAACCACATAGAGCCTTCTGTTTTCTCCCTCTTTCTCTGGAGACTGGCCTGCCTTTCCATGTGAATGGCCATTTTGCTTTAGACTCTGCCAGAAGAAATCTGTGGAGGGATGACAATGGAGTTGGTGTCAGGAGTGACTGGAACAACAATCTAATGAAAATGCTAATCGCTCCTGCATGTGTAGAACTGCTAATTCAACTGAAACGCCGGCTTTTTCCAGGCCCTGACCCCACCATGACAATATTTCAAGGAACTCCAATCCATGTTGTCAGGGATATTTTGAGAAAATTTTTGTCTATCTTTCCTGTAAACAGACTGGACATTCAACCAGATTGGTATTGTTTGGTAAAGGCAATCTACCTTTGCATTCATGAAGATCTGAAAAGACTACTCCCTGTTGTTAGAGCACCCCACATTGATAACAGTGATATACACTCTGCAGTATACATCTCCTGGGTGAACACGTCCACCTCAACCAAAGGCCAGGCTTTCTTTGACAACTTACTTCAGGATGAGTTGCAGCATCTTAAAAATACAGAGTATAATATTACCACAAGAAAATCTGTGGCAGAAAATGTTTTTAGAATGAAGTCCATGCTCCTAGATGTTGGCTTCAACCTAATCTACAGCTGTGATGAGACAGCCAGTCTGTATTTCTGCCTGGAAGATGCTGGGATTCCAGTCAACTATGTGACTCCTGACGATGTTCGCAACTTTCTTCTGACATTCACATCTCCAGACACTTCCTGCCAAGTTGGAAAGCTACCATGTCGACTGCAGCAGTCCAATTTCAAGCTCTTCCATGGTCTGAAACTACTTGTCGACTACTGCTTCAAAGATGTGGAGGAAAATGATATTAACATAGAGGGACTGCCACTTCTGTTGACAATGGACAACATTCTGCAAGTGTTTGATGCCAGGCATCCAAAGTTTCTGACCGCTCAACATGAGCTTATTCCATCAAGGAAAGAGCTTTTCATGCACACACTATACATAAGGTACAGTAACATCCTTCTAAAAGCAGGTGTGGCAAAGACCTTTGACATAAGCAGTTTTGGAGATCTCCTGGGATTTGTACTTCCCAGAGAGTGCAGAACAAGAAACTCAGTAAAATGGAAGGAGAACTTTCCTACTGAATCTTGGCTTAAGAGTGCATGGCATTTTATCAGTGAACAACTTGCGACCAAGGATGACCAGACAGAGATCAAGCCTAAATTTGAGACCATTATGGATATATTGAAAGATTGGGCACTACTTCCAGGAATCAAATTTATGGTGTCAGGAAACAAATTGGTTGTGCCAGAGCATGATGTTTTGTTACCCCTGAGCTTGATCTTTGCAGCAATCTTTCCAAATGGACAAAATGACAAAGTCTTTCACACCCTGATGAAGGCAGGATGCTTTCAATTGGCTGTGAATAAAATATGTGCCAAAGAGAGTCCCATCTTGCCTCTATTGGCTCAGCACACAGCAAATATAGACAATCCTTCCAGCATACTTCGGGCACTTGAGTACATGATCCAGATGTCAGCTTTCAAAACAGCAAGTTTGATGGACAAAGACTTTGAAGCACTGTTGTTGTACTTCAACTGCAATTTGACTAATCTGACCCAGGATGATGTACAATGTCTTAAACTGTTGCCATGTTACAAAGCTGTCAGTGGCCGGTACATCTGCATTGCCAACTTTGGAGCATGCTATGTTCTAACAAAAAGCATTCCCTCTGCCGACATTGAAAAGTGGGCACACAATACATCCTCAGCCTTTCTCGCTGACAGTCCACAGCTGAAAGAACTCTACAGCTTTCTTGGGGTCACACCAATTGATGATCTTGAGATCTGCCTGAATCATTTAATTCCAAAATTTGACATTTTATCACATGATGCCAAAATCCAACATGTCATCTATCTGAAGGAGAGGTTATTGGCAATGGAGGAGCCAAACAGCATCAAGGATCAGCTCTTTGAAAAACTAGAAGGTCTGTCTTTCATTCATGACTCCACCAATAGACTGAAACCTGCCAAAGCCTTCTTCGATCAAACAGTTAATGTGTTTGAAGTAATGCTTCCACAAAAAGCCTTCATTCCCAATGATTTCTTCAAAAAAATTGAGCAGGTCTCAAAGCCAAAAAGTGGAACATCCTATTTACCCTCATGGATAACATTCCTACGCAATATTGGTTTAAAATATGTTGTATCACAACAGCAAGTTCTACAGTTTGCAAAAGAGATCAGCATCAAAGCTCATACAGAGAACTGGTCCAAGGAAAAAGTTCAGACGGTTGTTGATGTTCTCCTAAATCACATTTTCAATGAGAGAACAGATCTTTTTGATGGTGCATTCCTCAAAGAACTCTCTATGATACCATTCCTATGCCCAGAGCGTGCACCAGCCGAGCTTGTTCGCCTCCACACTCAGTACCAAGAAATGAATGGCACCATCCCTCTAATTCGCTTCAATGGGTCTCAAGTAAATCCAAAGTTCAAACAAACTGATATCATGCAGTTGTTGTGGACATCTTGTCCTATTCTACCGGAGAGAGCCACCCCAACAAGCATAAAAGACCAGGAAGGAAACACACTTGCCAGCCAAGAGCAGCTTGATCTTATTTTGAGCCTGTTAAACGTCAATGTGGACCCACCATTGGAAAAGGTAATTAGCAACTGCAAAAACATATGTAGCATTACTAACTTGGATGATGACACAGTGAAAACACGAAACAAGGTCTTGAGGAGCATTTATGAATTTCTGAATGCAGAAAAACATGAATTCCGCTGTCAGTTACGAGGAGTAGCCTTCGTCATGGTTGAAGAGGGTTGGAAACTCCTTAAACCAGAGGAGGTTGTCATTAACTTGGACAATGAATCTGACTTCAAACCCTACTTGTACAAACTTCCCCTTGAGCTGGGTACATTTCACCAACTGTTCAAACTGTTGGGAACTGAGGACATTGTTTCAACAAAACAATATGTTGAAGTTTTGTGTCGAATTTATAGAATTTCAGAAGGCAAGCAGCTTGACCCAAATGAAATGAGAACAGTGAAAAGAACTGTCTCTGGACTGTTCAAAAATCTCCAGAATGACCCAGTACAGGTCCGTAAAGACCTTGAGAATCTCAGAGATTTGACATTTTACCTTCCAAGTCATGATGGACGATTGGCCAAATCAAACACTTTGGTCTTTGACGATGCACCACACTACAAGAGCCGAATTCATGGTAATGTTGGTGTTCAGATGCTAGTTGACATGAGCCAGTGTTACCTAGGCAAAGACCATGCCTTTCACACAAAGCTGATCATGTTGCTTCCCCAGAAACTGAGACCCAGGCTTCTGAGTAGTATCTTGGAGGAACAACTAGATGAAGACTCTCCAAAAATGTGCCAATTTGGTGCCCTTTGCTCCCTGCAGGGACGGCTTCAATTGCTCCTGTCATCAGAGCAGTTTATCACTGGATTAATTCGGATCATGAAACACGAGAATGAGAATGCATACATGGTGAATGAGGAGAAAGCGATACGGTTATGCAAAGCACTGTGTGAGGGCTTAAAGGTGTCTTGCTTTGAGAAACTACAGACAACATTGCGAGTGAAAGGCTGCAGTCCGATTCCCCATAGCCGTAGTGAAACTCTTGCCTTTCTTAAAAGGTATGGAAGTGCTGTTATCCATCTCTACATTCAGCACTCTGACAGCAAAGACATTAATTTTCTTCTTGCTTTGGCAATGACCCTTAAGTCGGCGACAGACAACCTGATTTCTGACACCTCCTATCTTATTGCTATGCTGGGTTGCAATGACATCTACAGAATAACAGAGAAGCTAGACAACCTTGGTGTCAAGTATGACACAACTGAGCCCTCAAAGCTAGAGCTTCCACTTCCTGGTACACCCATTCCTGCAGAGATTCATCATTTACTGCTCATGGACCCCATGAATGTCTTTTACCCTGGAGAATATGTCGGTTACCTGGTAGATTCAGAGGGAGGTGATATTTTAGGCACTTACCAGCCAACTTACACATACGCCATCATCGTTCAAGAAGTAGAACGAGAGGAAGATGAAAGTCCAAGTGTCCTCGGCAAGTGCTTTCAAATTGACATTGGGTACAGTGAGTACAAAATCGTGAGTTCTCTTGATCTGTATAAATTTTCCAGACAGGATGATAGCACCCATATTCGAGATGGCACACCAACTCCAACAAGCCCCTCAGAGAGTCGTTTTCCTTCTGCCAGAATGGTCCCTCCAATATTTCCTGGAAAGGAAAATCACAGGGCTCCTCCAACAGAGAAATCCCCCAAAAAGATAAAACTCAATGCATTACCAGAAATTCTAAAAGAAGTTACCTCAGTCATAGAACAAGCTTGGAAACTTTCTGAAACCGAACGCAAGAAAATTATACGCCGCTTATACTTGAAGTGGCACCCTGACAAAAATGCAGAGAATCTTGATATCGCTACTGAAGTCTTTAAGCACCTACAAAATGAGATTAACAGGATGGAGAAGCAAACACAGGCGGAGCAGACCACTGATAGAGGATCAAGGAGACCTTTCTCTGCATCTTCCACTCGATTCCAGTCAGAGAAATTCTCATTTCAGCGATTTTACACATCATGGAACCAAGAAGCAACAAGCCATAAATCGGAAAAGCAGCAGTTCCGAGAACAATTTACTAGCTATGCAGGCACATCGCATTCAAATCGCTTCTTTGTACCACCGTCGTTTAAGTCCGTTGGGAACCCTGTGGAGGCACGGCGGTGGCTAAGGCAAGCAAGAGCCAATTTTTCAGCTGCAAGAAATGACCTTCATAAAAATGCCAATGAATGGGTATGTTTCAAATGCTACCTGGCAACAAAGCTTGCATTAATCGCTGCAGATTATGCAGTGAGAGGAAAATCAGACAAAGATGTGAAGCCCACAGCACTTGCGCAAAAGGTAGAGGAGTACAACACCCAGCTAACAGGGTTGGCCAAGGATGTACACATCCTCGAGGGTTATGGTGTGGACAGCCTGAGAACTCGCTACCCTGACCTTTTACCCTTCCCCCAGATTCCTAATGACAGATATACTTCGGAAGTAGCAATGAGAGTTATGGAATGTACAGCTCGGATAATCATCAAACTTGAGACATTTGTCCAGCAAAAAATCTGAATGTCAGCATTAGACAATGCAAAACACTAACAATTAAATTAACAAAGCGGTGGTTGTGAAATATAGACCAGTAAACATTTTAAAAAACTTGTTAAAAGTAAAATTATGTATCTAGCTGATTTTAACAGTGCCACCTCTGATGCTGACACGTGCTTATTATTGCGTACATACCTGCTCCATTTCTCTGAAAGGTTGCCTGAGTTTAAAGAAAAAGTGTACGCTATTTAACATGCAGCAGTGTACATATTGTTTAAAAACATAGCAATACCTTTTATTATTTTAAATACATTTATTATTGTTGTTCCTTTGTACATAATGAATACCAATGCTGCTTTTTTAAAATCTTTTTTAGGAATGTATTTTTCCTGCCATAGTTAAGTTGACGGTATTGTGATTTAATAGCATGAGTTGCACTGCACTTTTATGTAAATAGCACTTGAGTGATTGCTGGAATTTGAATGAATGAATCGTGCAATCCAGCAATGGCAGGCAAATCAGCTCATGGTTTCTTATGGGATCTATATCAGTCATGTGCCAGTAGCTCATTCTAAAATAAAAATGGCAGGTTATAATGTGCATACACCATTTTATCAGCTGGCAAATCCTTATGGTAATTGACATGCTCCTTTCACTATATATGTAATACTGTGCATAACCTGAACATTAAACAGTGAAAATAAAAATATTTGAAAGACTGTAAATTACATCCTGAAGATGTAATATGACAGCAGGTTCACAAGTGTTTACCAGTGCAATTACTGTATCTGTCTTGTTGCAAGATTACAGTATGCAAGAATGAAATTTATTCCATATTTCACAATCAACTTTATCGCAGCTGAACTATACATGTATACATTGTTGGCTAGGGGCACAACAGAGCACTTTTTATTTCCCATACAAGGACACTGGGTGTAGTTTTAGCACATATTACTATTTAAAAAATGTACCATTTAAAAATATAACAAGTGACATTTTCTCTTAAAATTTCACCTGTCAGTTAATTGTTGTGTACACATCATACAACATGCATAGTTCCTCAGAAAAACATTGAGTAAATATGCATTTTCTATTATTCACAATGGGATCCTCTTGTCCTCTACTGCTGAGAATTGTTTGCATGAAGTTCTCTGAAATTTGTGTAAGAGGAACATAGATGCTCATATGGTGCTCAATGTCAATGATGTTTTGTTTAACTGTGAGACTGAAATTAAACACTGGTCTACTGTATTGTTTGGACAAATATATTTTGTCATTTGTTTCAATCTCATAATGCCATATTACAGCTCTGAGACCCACTGACAATGGGTCTTATTTTTATTCTTAAAAATATCTTCTGAATCTACTGTTCAGTCATGTAGTATCAGGTAATAATGTTACAAAATACTTTTTGTGCACAAAATTTTCCCTTAAGTTTAATTATTATTATTATTATTTTTTTAGTTTGAATGAAATTATCATGTCAACTCATGCCAAAACACTGAAACACATGTAAATTATTTTTTCCACATTCAGTGTTCATACATGCTTTATAGTTAAACTATAATATAATTCAAAGGTCAGTTATTGTAATTATTTACTTTACATTTGTAAACCTCAAAATATGAGTTTTTCCATTGAAAAAATATACATCACCCAAAATATAATATACAACTGATGTATAAATGTGAAGATCCCCAACCAATGGATATACAAACATAATCACTCTCAGCATTTTCAAATAGAACATATCCAAAACAATTCTGAGAAAAACACACACAAATCCCAAAGTTTCAAGCTTCCATAGGAAAATTAGCATTCTGATACTTATTCTGAAATAAATGGCCTAATTTGATATCAAACCATTGTGTATAAAGTTCAAAAATCAAGAGCACTTTATATCTTACAGCAGTTTTTTTGTTTTTGGTTTTTTTATTTTTGGTTTTTTTTTTTTTTCTGCACTAGCTCAATTATGTTGATTTTTTACATACAGAACAGAATTGGGTTACTCTCAATACCCCAGCTGGTTTGGCACTAACACATGCCATTTGACAAAAATGAGAGACATTTGGATTCGATTATATTACAATGCTTAACTGAAGAATTCAAAGCCACTGCTTCAGGATTGTGGGTAGTGCGGTTTTTCAGACAGAAATTCATTATTATACGACTTTAAAAAAAGTTGAAATTAAACTGATTTCAGAAGTATATATCATAACCCTCTGAGAAGCACATGCGTGTTTTATTTGTAATAATTTCTCTATTAATGAGTGCATCTTTAAACAATAACTAGCTATGCAACACACAGAATTTGGTTATTTATTGCACCTCAAAATTATATTGCATAGGATGTCAGCTGTTTACCAGCCCCTTTATTGCCCAGCCTAATTTTGAACAATTTTTATACAAAAAAAGGAGAAAACATACAATAATTTTGTTCCATATAATATAAAGTACAGTCTACACAACCTAATCTCATTAGAAAATGTAACAATTTTACAAGGCGATTTTGTATGAATTCATACAATGTGCTTCATGCATAGACATATTTAAAATAATGATAATAATAACCATAAAGGTCGTCCCTTAAACCTAAACGTCAGTGGGGAGTAGGCAGATTGTAAGGAAACATGAATGAGATTGTACGAATTTATAACCACCAATTCACCAAAACATAAATAGTTACAAATTGCCATGGGAGTGTGTTGTATATACTGTATATTTCATCTTCCCTATCATGATAAAACCCCAACTAAACAGATTAATGTACCCTCTGGTCTTCATTAACATATTAATACATATTATGATGTTTTTTTTTTTTTTTAACCTTGCCCAAGACAATGTAACAACACGATTGGTTTCTAGTGTGGGCGTTATGGACAGAAGGTCATTCAGCAGTCCTGGCGCTCGCTGCAGGTCGAAGAGACGCCAGCTCTGGAGATGAAGAGCTTACCGCTGGGACAAACGCACACTTCATATGTGTTGTACATTCCCTGAGAGTCACCTGACGTTCTGGCTTCTCCCACGGGTAACGTCGGCAGACGAACACTTTCAGCATCTAAAATCAACTGAAACATACAACAAAAACCTTAATAATGAGGTATTTAATGAAAGGTTAGGCCACACTTTATTTTAAGGTGTCCTTGTTACACGTTACATGAACTTGCTACTATAATTACAATAAATTATGCATAATTACATGCAACTAACCCTTAGCCAAACCCTAACCATATAGTAAGTACAGTGGCATGCGAAAGTTAGGGAATCTCTTCCAGAATCTGTGAAAACGTGAATAATTTTAACAGAGAGATCATACAAAATGCATGTTATTTTTTATTTAGTACTGTCCTGAGTAAGATATTTTACATAAAAGATGTTTACATATAGTCCACAAGACAAAAAATATAATATTATATATTAAAAAATAAAATATATATATTTTTGTTGAAATATAATTTTTTTTCCATTTAGTACTGCCCTTCGGAAGCAACAGAAGATACTTGCATGTTTCCCGGAAGACAAATTAAGTACAATTTACCTTGATCTTCAAATTCAAAAAGTTTTCACCCCCCTTAACTGAACCTTTTTTAATAGTTGTGTATGAGTCCCTCAATTGTCCTCAGTGTGAAAAGATGGATCTCAAAATCATACAGTTGCTGCTGGAAAGAGTTCAAATATGCGAAATATGCTGGAAAACTGAAGAATCTGCAGGACATGCAGGATTTTTCTGAAGAACAGTGCTCAGTTTAACTGTTCAGAACAAACAAGGGACTCATGAACAACCATCACAAAACAAAAAACAGTCGTGGATCATCCAGGTAACCACACACAGTATTAAGAACCAACGGTTCACAAACTTTTGAAGGGGGTCATTTTAATAATTTCAGCTATGTTTTTGTCTTGTGGACTATATGTAAACATCTAATATGTAAAATATCTTAGGACAGTACTAAATAAAAAAAATAACATGCATTTTGTATGATCTCTCTTATTTTGTTAAAATTATTCATATTTTCACAGATTCTGCAGAGGGTTCCCTAACTTTCGCATGCCACTGTACTTACTATATGGTTAGGGTTTGGCTCAGGGTTAGTTGCATGTAATTATGCGTAATTTATTGTAATTATAATAGTAAGTTCATGTAACGTGTAACAAGGACACCTTGAAATACTTTTTTTCCACATCAAAAAAAGTTTTTACAAATATGAGCGTTGGCATGGATTTAAGCATACGCACACTCTAAGATCAAATCTGAGCGTACGCACGCTTTATAAATGAGGCCCCAGGAGTCTTTGTTTCAACTAGAGTTTCAGAGATATACATATATTATGTATATCTATGTCTTGGACTGTGCTCAAATAATTAAAACACTAATTTCTTCAATCAAGTGTCATTACATTCTTCCAAAAATATGAGTTATGCCAGCTCGTGGATTGATTTTTTAGCTCCACACCTAATCAAATGCTGATGGAAAATCTGAGAAATCTAAAACTTTCAGGATTGCTTACCAGTCCTGCAGTTGAGTTTAGCTGAATATCAAAGTGTGCCGTCACATCAACATTTCCAGCCAAGGCTTTGACGTGAACGCCTTTTGGGGCATCCATGCTGAGAGAGCGTGTTGGAGACTCTAGTCTTAAAAGATAGGGAACGCTTAGTTGGCACATTGCATTGCATCGTTTGGACACAAGATGGCCACAAGATCCTCTCAAATTCAAGAGTTTGATTCATAGAAACAGAGGAATCTGCATGACTGTGGGCTTTACATTTACTTGTGAAAGACATTTTTAAAGCAGAAAAAAATTAAGCCTTTTTTTGAGAACCAGATGCCTTGGTAACTCGGGTCATCACACATCACAGCTGGTTAATTTCCTGCTGGAACATCTATAAAAGTTATTTTAGGTAATATAATCAGTACCGCCATTACTTTTAATGGGCTGACCTTATAAAACAAGAATGTTTTTGAGAGAGAGAAAAAAAAAAAAATATATATATATATATATATATATATATATATATCAGATAAAATGCAGAGTTAAAAATGTAGCTATGTAACAAACAAGGCGGCAATTAGTTTAACTGCCAAAACTGCTGTATCGGAAGTGAAAATGTTAATAATTATTTATTTTTTACAGTACTTACTTTAGCTCTTTGTTAAGTACTGCTTTGACCATTGGAGTCCTGACAGAATGCTCAAAGATAGCACCTTCTGGACCTGTCCAAACACCAGAAAACTTACAATTATACAAAGGAAGTGGACAAATTATTCAGCATTGGGGGTGATATCCATATAATCACATCATTGCATTTATTTGCTAAAATATAGATTATCCATTAAATTATTATATTATATAACATATTATATTTTTACTGTATTTATTTTGGTAGCCTATGTATTAAAGCATACAATACATGTATTTTAATATCAGGTGCTGCCACATTCATGATTAATCAATGTACATAGTTATATATTATAATATATTAAATAAAATATATTATTTTTGCAATTTGAGAATTGGCATGGAAATGTTCTAAATTGTAAAAATAAAATTGCCTAAATGTCCTGAAACAGGCTTCATTCTTTAAATAAAATATAATTTGTTCAGAGGGAGACAAAGACCATTGTTGACAATACAACATACATATTACAAAACATGTATTAGCATAACATATTGTAACATATTAAATAATATATAAATTACTATTTTTGCAATATGAGAATTGGCATGAAAATGTGCTAAACTGTAATAAAAATGCTACTAATACTAAATAACCTAAATGTCCTGAAACAGGCTTCATTCTTTAAATAAAATATTATTTGTTCTTCTTTTTGGGGTGAAATACAATTTTAAAAATGCTCTTGACAGGTATGAGATTCACCTTTGCATAACAAAAATCAAAATAGCTCTAGGCTAGTTTAGATAAAGTATTAATATTTAATCTAGTGTGCAAACCCATTGTGCAACATGGGATACCAAGCATGTGTTGTTATGGCTGGATCTGTTGTTTACAAAATCTCAGTGTTTAACCAGTTAATTAATGGGGCTGTTTCATGTGTTAGAATATACTTACTATTCTCATAATATTTTTCTTAATTCTTTTTGAATTAACATTTGAAGCAACACAATAAAGTGCAACATCGTAAACAATGTACTTCCTAACACTATAACAGCACTAATAATACAACAGAGCATTTCCTTTTCTTTTTTTTCTTTTTTATGCAGGTCTATTTCCAGGCTCACCTGTTACACGGAGCTTTCCTTTTCCCACAACAGCTCCATTTACATCTGCATAAAATAAATTCTCATCATGGTTGGAACTAATATTAAAGTGTTGGCCAAAACCCTCGGCCTGATTGGGACCTATTGAGAATAGAAATTAATGGGTAGAGAATATATGTATTACATATATATTCAAACAGAATATTGATAAAACAGACTATATTTATTCTCATTAAATATCCAGTTTCACTTTCATATCCAGTTGTTCTGTTTTATGTTGCCACTGGGCTCTTAGCTCATGCATTTTCTGTGTGACCCATTTGATTCACCCTGTAAAGCCTGACATACTGATAATGGAACTATAGTGGCCCAGTAGTGCACAACACGGAAACAAGCCACAACACAATGAAATAACACAACACAACGGAAACAAGCCACAACACAATGAAATAGCACAACACAACAGAAACAAACCGCAATGCAATGAAATAGCACAACACAACGGAAACAAGCCGCAATGCAATGAAATAGCACAACACAACGGAAACAAGCCGCAACGCAATGAAATAGCACAACACAATGGAAACAAGCCACAACGCAATGAAATCAGCACAACACAACGGAAACAAGCCACAACGCAATGAAATCAGCACAACACAACAGAAACAAGCTGCAACACAATGGAAACAAGAAGCAACACAACATAATTAGCACAACACAACAGAAACAAGTCGCAACACAACAGAAACAAGTCACAACACAACAGAAACAAGCTGCAGCACAACAGAAACGAGTCGCAACACAACGGAAACAAGCTGCAACACAATGAAATAACACAACACAACGGAAACAAGCCACAACACAATGAAATAGCACAACACAACAGAAACAAACCGCAATGCAATGAAATAGCACAACACAACGGAAACAAGCCGCAATGCAATGAAATAGCACAACACAACGGAAACAAGCCGCAACGCAATGAAATAGCACAACACAATGGAAACAAGCCACAACGCAATGAAATCAGCACAACACAACGGAAACAAGCCACAACGCAATGAAATCAGCACAACACAACAGAAACAAGCTGCAACACAATGGAAACAAGAAGCAACACAACATAATTAGCACAACACAACAGAAACAAGTCGCAACACAACAGAAACAAGTCACAACACAACAGAAACAAGCTGCAGCACAACAGAAACGAGTCGCAACACAACGGAAACAAGCTGCAACACAACAGAAACAAGTCGCAACACAACAGAAACAAGCTGCAGCACAACAGAAACGAGTCACAACACAACGGAAACAAGCTGCAACACAACAGAAACAAGTCGCAACACAACGGAAACAAGCCACAACACAATGGAAACAAGTCGCAACACAACAGAAACAAGTTGCAACACAACAGAAACAAGCCACAACAAAATGGAAACAAGTCGCAACACAACGGAAACAAACCGCAACGCAACAGAAACAAGCCACAACACAACGGAAACAAGCCACAACACAACGGAAACAAGTTGCAACACAACAGAAACAAGCCGCAACAAAATGGAAACAAGTCGCAACACAACGGAAACAAACTGCAATGCAACAGAAACAAGCCACAACACAACAGAAACAAGCCACAACACAACGAAATTAGTCCAATGCATTGTGTTGTGGAGAATTGTTGTGTTGTGTACTACTGGGCCACTGTACTGACCCATTTATTGAACATTTAGACAAAATCTGAAAAAAAAAAGAAAAAAGGAGAGTTGGATTATGTTTTTTTGTTGAGTATCATACTTGCTCAGTATCACACTTTTATGGCTCATATAATTTGATGTAGTGAGAATATGGAGTGAATATAGGCAAAAAGTATGATGAAATTTTGGCTGTAATGTAAATCAGAGAGTTCTTTATAACATGTATGATGTCTGATGATTGTCAGGCGTTGTGGTGGTAATCCAAAAGGGAAAGACATGCGATGTGGAATGAGCAATAACACACTAAGAAAAAGAAAGCGCACTACCACAACACAATGAACATAACTTCAACACAAGACAAAGAAACAGAAGAGAACTCAGGGTTTAAATATACAGAGGATGATGATTAACAGAATGGGAACAGGATAGGATTAATCAAAAACCACTGTAACAAAAGAAAACATGAACATGACTGATATATTAAACCGTTTAATGTTATGATCAAAGCTCTGTAGGTTGTGGGTCAAAACTAATAATGCAATGTAATTCAATGATGACTGAGAGATGTCAAAATCATGTAATCAACCAATAAATGTTTTGTGTATCTCATACCTACAGACACACTTCCTGTTACATCACCATTGGCATTGCGAGCATTGAGTGTAACGTTTTCAGAGGAGTGCACCAGAAGAGCTGAATCCTGAAAGAAGATGAGAACGAACAAAATGGGCAACTAAATCAATCTATTTATCTGTGTTTAAGTGTATACTTTAAATACCTCTTACCTCCCTGGAGTCAATTTCCTGGGCATAGACAGGGAACAAAAAGTCAGATTCTCCCTCCAGTCTCAGTCCATCTTCATTGACCTGCAGGTATCCCATGCCTTCCTGCAACAGCCAACAACACAGAGTGCTTTCTCAGCATCAGTTTGACTTCATGTGACAGCATGCAGTGGCCAACTCAGATAAAGAGGCTCAACCAAGGGCCAAATCTAAATATGGATTAATTTTTCTATTAAAAATGGATTACATATGTGATCTGAAGTGCTTTAAGGGAAGTTCTCTCACCGTATTGAACCACATGACTCGCAGGATCCAGATCGTGAGGGCAAAGTTCACCACCAGAATGATCAGGAGAAGCAGAACAAACAGATAGAGGCAGCGTTTCCTCCAGCCGTAGATGCCGATCATGTAGATGTACTCAGTGATTGGAGCCAGAGCCCCAGACTCATCTGTGGTGGTGAAGTACTGCTCACGCACCATCTGGTAATGAAGATTAGTGGTCAACTACACATTAAAACTACAATTCATGAAAAGTACATAAGATATTTTACAGCCTGAACTAACTTTGCTTTGTCATTAGTCAAATTATCTGATACATTAGAAACTTATTGACCTTGACACACCTTGAATTGCATTTGATCCATGAACTACACGTTTATCAACCAATATTCGTAACACTTTATTTTAAGAACCAATTCTCACTATCAACTAGCTGTTTATTAGCATGCATATTACTGGAATATTAGCTATTTATTAGTACTTATAAAGTAATTATTCTGCCTTATTCTGCATGACCATATTTTAGATCCCTTAATCCGACCCCATACCTAAACTTAACAACTATCTTACTAACTATTTATAAGCAGAAAATTAGCAGTTTATTGAGGGAAAGTCCTTAATTAATCGTGAATGTGTTTCCTATTCTAAAGTGTAACCAAAATGGGAAACACAGACATAAAGAGAAACCCTATTAAGAAATACCACTTGCAGACATTAATACTAGGGTAAAAAAGGTATTTAAGTATGCTAAGTATTCTTGAGTGTGCTAGTGTGCTGAATTATTATTCTAAATTTCCCAAAACACCCTAGCAATCACATACACTACCGTTCAAAAGTTTGTGGATGGTAAAATCTTCGGTAAGAAGTCTCTTATGCTCACCAAGGCTGCATTTATTTGATCAAAACTCTATAATCATTAATAAAATTAAAACCATCAGTGCACAATTTTCCACACCACAATCTGTAAACCACATCTTACCAGCTAACATACATTCGTTCACATCCTTCTCTTCACTCTCTGAGGCAGAAGTTTCCAAACTCATCCTTTCTAATCATCCTACTACTTGTCCGCTTGATCCTATTCAATCTCATCTCCTTCAAACCATTTCTCCTGCAGTTGTATCTGCACTCACTCACATCATTAACACATCCCTTCACACTGGTGTTTTTCCCTCAGCATTTAGACAGGCTCATATAACCCCACTACTTCAGAAACCCACCCTTAACCCATCTCTTTTAAAGAACTACAGATCTTCTTCATTTCTTTGCAAAAACACTTGAACGAGCTGTGTTCAACCAAGTCTCTGCCTTTCTCACACAGAACAACCTCCTCGACAGCAACGCTGCTTTTGACACGGTTAACCACCAGATCCTCCTGTCAACCCTATTGTCAAAGGGTATTTCAGGAACCGCACTCCAGTGGTTTGAGTCTTACCTCTCAGATAGGTCCTTCAAGGTATCTTGGAGAGGTGAGGTGTCCAAGTCGCAACATCTAACTACTGGGGTGCCTCAGGGCTCAGTTCTTGGACCACTTCTCTTCTCTGTCTACATGGCATCACTAGGTTCTGTCATTCAGAAACATGGCTTTTCATATCACTGCTATGCTGATGACACTCAACTCCACCTCTCATTCCATCCTGATGATCCGACGATAGCTGCTCGCATCTCAGCATGTCTAACAGACATTTCTTGCTGGACAAAAGACCATCACCTTCAACTCAACCTTGCCAAGACAGAACTGCTTGTGGTTCCAGCAAACCCATCGTTTCATCACAATTTCACCATCCAGTTAGATACATCAACCGTAACTCCTTCAAAAACAGCCAGAAACCTTGGAGTTATTGATGATCAGCTGACTTTCTCAGACCACATTGCTAAAACTGCCCGGTCCTGCAGATTTGCTTTATTCAACATCAAGAAGATCAGGCCCTTTCTTTTGGAACATGCTTCACAACTCTTTGTTCAAGCTCTTGTTCTGTCCAGGCTGGACTATTGCAATGCTCTCTTGGCAGGTCTTCCAGCCAGTTCTATCAAACCTTTACAATTAATTCAGAACGCGGCAGCAAGATTAATTTTTAATGAGCCAAAAATAAAGCACGTCACACCTCTGTTTATCAATTTGCACTTGCTACCAATAGCTGGTTGCATAAAATTCAAAGCATTAATGTTTGCCTACAAAACCACCACTGGCTCTGCACCCCTTTACCTAAATTTATTACTTCAGACTTATGTGCCCTCTAGAAGCTTGCGTTCTGCAAGTGAACGTCGCTTTATTGTGCCATCCCAAAGAGGCACAAAATCACTTTCACAGACTTTCAAAATTAAATCTTCCCTCCTGGTGGAATGACCTGCCCAACTCAATCCAAGCAGCTGAGTCCATAGCCATCTTCAAGAATCGGCTAAAAACACATCTCTTCCATCTTTATTTGACCCTCTAACTCTAGCACTCTCTATTCTAATTCTATTCTTTAAAAAAGCCCCTTTTAGACTTGCACTCTATTAATTTACTGCTTGTAAAATAAAATAAAAATAACACTAGCTTTTCTAATCTTTTTGTATTCTGTTTGTTTTCTTTTTATTTATTATACAATTAACAAAAGCAAAAAAGGCCTCTAACACTAGCTTGCTCTATTATTTTTCTATTCTATATGTTTTCTTTTTATTTATTATATAATAAAAATAAAAAAAAACCTTGCTATGTGTGCTGCGTTAAGTTAACTGAGACTTGATATAGCACTTGCATATCATTGCTCTTTTGTTGATTTTGATTGCTTCCATTGTCCTCATTTGTAAGTCGCTTTGGATAAAAGTGTCTGTTAAATGACTAAATGACTAAATGTAAATGTATAAAAACAGTAATACTGTAAAGTATTGGTACAACTTAAAACAACTTTCTTCCCAAATATAAAGTGTAATTTATTCCTGTGATGCGAAACTGAATTTTCAGCATCATTACTCCAGTCTTTAGAGTCACATGACCCTTCAGAAAATCATTCTAATATGCTGATTTGCTGCTCAGAAAACAGTTAAAAACAGTTGTGCTGCTTAAAATGTTTGTGGATTTTTCAGGGTTTTTGGTGAACAGCAAGTTCAAACGAACAGCATTTATTTGAATAGAAATAATCTGTAACAATATAAACGTCTTTACTGTCACTTTTGATTAGTTTAATGCATCATTGCTGTATAAAAGGAAAATATCTTACTGACCCGAAACTTTCAAATAGTGGTGTAGCAATGTGCTTAACACTACTCAATACATCTTCAACCATTTAAAAACATCCTAGTAACCAACCTCACATTTTCTTGATAAAATATAAATCTCATTATATTAGCTGTTTTCTGTCAAAACAGAGATCTCTGAGATCTCTGGTTTTTGTCAAGAGAGTGCTGTATGTAGCACAACATTCACTTTGAATCAAATCCTGAGTGAACATGCCATTGTCAGATGAAGGAAAAACTGAAACACAGCCTTCGTGTCTCCACAGCAACTCATCCAAACATTCCTTGGGTTTGGAGTTGCATGATCCAATTCCCATTCCTTTCTAATCCCTTTTAAAACATAATTACCAGCCAGTAATTAAACATTCATACGATATCAATGGCTGCAGAGGATCATTAAAGTCGTACAAGAAAGTAAACATCTTGACTCCACAAGTTGCTCACAGACAGCCTCTCTCTTTCTCTCTCGGTCTCCCTCAGGACTTTTTTCCATTAACCCACCCTACTGATGCTCTTTCACTGTTTCCAGTCTTGTCTAAGCTGCCAAGAGAAAAAAATTACAGCAGAACACTGTCTTTCCAAGCCACCGGGGTCTGACTTTGTTTTTAACAGAGATTCTGAGATCCTCGTGGTGTCAAAGCTGGACCTGATCAAATATCAAGAGGACCCAGGAAGACTGAGCAGGCGTGATATTGCTTTGTTTCTATGGAGTTCTGCTGGAGGATAAACAGTTATGAGCTGGGAAAACCAGTTCTCTGAGGAGCCCAGATAAGAGCTTGTGGAGAGAAGCTGTGGGCAAACATAACAAGCTGTATGAAGTTCTCCCCACTCCGTCTAATCTTGCTGTCTGCATAACTCCAGCACGCCGTAATGCCTCGGCCCTCTAAAAATAGGTCCCAGGACCGTGCTCACGTTTTAAAGAGGAAAAACAGCCAAAGTGTTTGAAATAATGATCAGAGTGCAAAAAATATGATTGAGAATTCATATGTTCAGCCTCAGAAGTCCGACTATTTCTTAATTTCAGTGGCTTATGGTAATATTTTAACAACATGAAAAAGGGGTTAAAATACAGTTTGGTGCAAAAGTAAGTGCACCCCATTAAAAGTTGTATTTTTATTGCATATGTTGGCATTTTAATACTTTATTTGGATTATATTAATGAGTAAAGATGATATAATTTACCAAACAACAATGAACACTGTTTATTCAATGTATACTGTGATTATAATCAGGTTTTCATTCATTTATGTCTCCAGTTATTCCACATTTTCTGGTCATATAAACATTATTAGGCATGAGAAACATGACTGATATTAAAAATCAAGTCACAAATCAAACTTGACTAAAAGAATAAGAGTTAAAGTGTGACTTACCCTTGCTGTTTTAGTGTGATCTGACACACTCCTCTGCAGACTCGAATCTGCTTGTGTTACGCAGCAGTACTCTGATCCGTCTGTCTGTCAAACCCTCAACAGCTGCCTTCCATAAATCTGATTCTGGATCAGTCTCAGCACAGACACCCCCCAAACTTCCTCTCAGGAGCTCACATATCCTTCAGAGTTCTCTACACCTCATGTTACGCAAACGTAAGACTTCAATGATCACTTAGGAGTGGATTCATTAGCGAGACCCATAAACACCAGTAGCTAGTTTTGTTGTTTCTCGGGGAGGGAGGGAAGGAGGAGTAGAGAGAGGGGGAAGAAGGAAAAAATTACTGCCAAGAGAGAATTATAGAGCGTTTTCTGCACTTGTTTGACTTTTATGCATGTGAGTCACTTTCTAAGCACGAGCTCTGAATAGGAAACTAAAGTTAGTGGCTTCGCTCACTGAGGATCTGCTTGTCTGTTGGACAGCAAGACTTTCTCTATAAAGGCGGGTCCACTAAAACAGGACGGAGTATTAATAGACGTGCCTCTGCCAACAGCAGAAGCTTCAGGCTTGTTATGTACTGAGCTTTGTGTTGTCTCTCTTACATAGTTTACATAGTTTAGGAGTCAGAATGACTCCTCATGAAAATGGTTATAAAACAGCCCCCCAAAACTAATCCAAAAATGGAAATTAAAGTTCCACACTGTTATGACAGATCTTACTAGACATAAATTATTTAGGAGATTGAGGAGATGTGTACTGATATTTTCATAAGTAAACTTATCAGACTTATGGAAGGTAAAAATATAATGTTGTTTTCTTTTAGGCCAGTAAGGAACCACCTGCAAACACTCAAAACATGTTATAGTAAACTACTGGTCCACAGCAATGTAGCAATGAATAGCAATGTTATAGTATAGTGTCAGTGACTCATTTTATTTAAAAGGGTCATGAACTGCCTTTTTTATTATTATTTTGTACTGTTCTCTGAGGTCCACTTATAATGTTTTCAAGATTTGTAAATCAAATTCATCATAACTTAGAAGTAATAGGCTTTTTTCTGTCCGGTTTTTAACCCTCCTCATCAGAAGGCTCTGTTTGAATAAGCATAGCGGACTGCAGACTCGGGAGTCGGAAGTAAACGCCCACTTATATGATTGGCTAATATTGTGTATGTTTGACAGCCTACATTCTTCATAGATGGACACTGCTGTGATTTAGGTTAAACATGCACAACTGCTCAGTACATATAAAACGATCTGTAATAACAGACAAAGCAATAGTGACCACATGATAAAAAACAGTTACTCACACTTGTGTTACGACATTACTGTCCGATCCAATACAGTCGGCACAGCGTCATCTTTTAGTTTCTTTCAGTCTTTCTGAAAATCCTGTGTCAAATTGTTCCTTGTTCATAAATGAAACTGCAGTAAAATGAAGTGGATAGAGCACCGAGTTCTTACTGACGCAGTCTGGACCTTCATTAAAAATAAAATTCATCCACTCTTTCATTGGGATCAGAAGGAAGGCAATGCAAAGACTATTTTTTCCACAACTTGCCACTGCACAGTGTCTTGTTGTATTTGGAGCAATATTTATAGATTGATTTCTGCGTAGACCTGCGTTCACCTCATTATTTATACTATATGTTTGAATCAGTGGGCGGGGCTAAACAGGCAGTGATGTCGAAGCAGGCGGTGTTTAGCCACACTATTACATCATAGAGTGGTACATTTCACAAGCTGTCGTTTTGGCAGACTGAATTCAGCATAAGCTGTTTTTAGACTAACGAGAAAGTTTTGAGATATGAAACTTACAGGATGTTTTTATAGTACATTGATCTCTTACATGTGAAAAGATCAAGGAAATTTTGGTTTCTCAGCAGACCCCTTCAAGAAAATCTAGTTATATACACCAAAAGTTTGATTTCTGTAAAAAAATTGTAATGTTTTTTTTTAGTCTCTTATGCTCACCGCAGCTGTATTTATTTGATCAGAATACAGTAAAAACGGTAATACTGTGAAATATTTTTACAATTTCAAATAGCTACATTTTCAGCATCATTACTCCAGTCTTAAATGTCACACGATCCTTCAAAAATCATTCTAATATGCTGATTTGGTGATCAAGTAACATTTTTTTATTATTATCAATGTTTAAAATAGTTGTGCTGGTTATTTTTGTGGACTGTGAAACATCTCTAAGGAGTGTTTAATGAATAGAAAGTTTTAAAAAAGCATTTATTTAAAATGGAAATCTTTTGTAACATATATAAATCAATTTTATTAACTGAATACATCTATGCAGATTAAAAATATAGCCTACATTTCTTACTGACCCTATCAATTTTTGAACAGTAATGTTAATTAGGCCTATAATAAATAATACAATATTATAATGTATTTTATTCATTTATCTCTATCTTATAAGGATGCTGATGGGTAGCATGAGAAACTGTAACTCAGTCAAAGCAAATGCTGGATGGCACACATCTTGTGGCTGGAGGCAGAAGTGTGCAATGATAAGACAAACAGCTGACCACATCCATCAATATCTGACCCATGATGACTTCCCTCTGTCAGCAAAGACAATGACGGGTTTCATCGCATTTATTCACCATTCAAGGCATGGCAACATATGAAGAGTTTATTTGCAAAAACAGATAACTCCGTTTTTAGAAATTTTCATAAATCATGTTTTTTATTGTGTTATGTTTTTAGAGCCCGACCGATATGGGTTTTTTGGGGCCGATGCCAATACCGATATTAGGAAGTAAAAAAATTAGGGAGTTTGGTTTGTATCACGGTTTTAGAGTCACGGTTTCGGTGCGGTTCAGTATGTGCTATGTTTAGGGAAAAACTATACTGTCAAAAATAAATAAAATAAGAATAATCTATCTAACTACAAGCAACAGTACAAATAAATACAACAGAGTAAATATAATAAAATTTATGATTTTCAGGTTGTTTTTTTTTTTTGTTTTTTTTAGGCAGGTCTATCATTAGTTTTTAGGTACAGAAATTGAATAGGCCTAAAGTAATCAAATGTAAAATATCATTGCATATTTTACTGTATAAATTAAAGATTAATCTTTACTAAAGTTACAAAAGCTATTCAGTCAAGAGCAGTGAGTGATTTCCTTGTTGTTGCTGATTAATATTAAGAAAGTGTAGTCACTTTAAGAGAATGCACTGATCCAGTGCACTGATACAATACGTTCAGCCTGCTATGTATGCTATAGGATACTTACCAAGACGGGCATTTTGACAATTTTTGTATGAATTTGTCCATTCAAGCCCAATACTTCAGAGAGAGCTTAATATTTGCCTGCGTTGTGAGGCGCGGGATTGCGTGCTTTGGATGAGCGCAGGCGCAAATCTTCTCACTGCGTGCACTTGAATTAAATCACCATTCAACAGACTCAAGCCACCACCGCACTGCCATCTATTGGACTGCAGAAAGATACTCACTTTTCAATCTGCTGCGTTTAGGGTTGGTTACTGTTCACATTTTAACCGGTACGGTACCGGTACCGGTACCAGTACCCGAAATTCAGTACCAGTACCCAACAGTACCTTTTTCGGTACTTTACTCTCTGTGTAATAACAAAAACATTTATTTCAGTGAAAAAATAAGTCCAAAACTCTCAATTTCAACATTTTGAACAAAAGGGCCCTACAATTTTTTTTCTTTTTTTTTTTCTTCCAGAAATTCTTGTGTGTTTTATTTTTTCTGATAATCAAATGAAAGCATTAAACATTTATTTATTTTTAATGAAATGAAAATGAAACCCTTTTATTTTTTGGCAAACAAACAGAGGTTTACTGTTAAAATTAATACATGGTAGAAAAATTGTGTGAATATTCCTTTAAAAAAGTTTTAATAATTGTATTTTTTCTACAATTAAGTGGTAAATGTGGTTGTAATAATTATTTTTATCATTTAATTGTTTTATTCACATTTGACAGTAACTGGAATATATATATATGTATATATATATATATATATATATATATATATATATATATATATATATATGTATGTATGTATATATATATATATATATATATATATATATATTTCTGTTACATGTTAAACCGCACTTTTATTTTTGACAGGTTGCCGTGAAGTTTCTGTGTATACAGTATATGTGTTGATGCTAGTTTTCTCAAATGAAACGGTCAAATTCTCATGAAGTGACTCTCACAGCCTGTAAGTTCATGCGTTCATGTATGAAATGCAGAGACCGAAAATCACCGCAAGTTAGCGTGCTTCAGTATTTGTGTAGTAAACAAAACCGTGTCTCCGCCATTCATACATACCGAGGCTAGCGGAACATGCAGGATTCATATTTAAACCGTCTTTTTGCTTTTTAATATTCACATATACTAGTTCATATCACGATTTGAATTAAGTGACAGACCTTCTTTTATTCATCCAAAAATTGACGATTTCCGTGGCATTCCGCGCTATAGAGTAAATTCCGTTTTTATGAATGGACTCCGCCATCCTGTCCGCGTTTTCTTATATGACCCTATGTAAGCAGACTTCAGAACATTTCGGTTTGCCCTGTATGTTGTGTTTTAAAGAGATGTAGGGGTAGCATGTCACAGGGTCTCTCTCTCTCTTTCTCTCTCTCTCTCTCTCTCTCTCTCTCTCTCTCTCTCAAATTTGGCACCGAATGATTTAATGTGAATCGGTACTCGGTAGTACCGACGCAATTCGGTCGGTACAAACTATGCTGTGTAAGCATGAGTGATATCACGATGTGATAACTGATAAGCATGAGTTCTGGGACGCGGCGTGGCTGGTATAAACACAAGCACTGACTGCCGCGATCAGCTCCGGCGCGCCGCAGACGCGTGCAGTGATGCGCAGTACAAATCTAACGTCTGCTGTTAAAAATTAACCATCCATTCATCATATCATCATGCAAAACCAAGAATTGTAATCATTGTAATGTGAGGATCAAATATAGGTGCGGGTGGGTGGCGGGCGGATGATTTGAAGCAGCAGACCCGGGTGAAGTTTGAGCTCATCCGCGCATCTCTATTACAGACATGGGTCGCCAGTAACAAACAACGGAGCGCGCTCTGCTGGACAAACTAAGGGAAAAGGTCTGTTATGTAAAAAAAATAAAATAAAAAAAAAAGTTCATATCGGCGGCATATTCGCCGATACCGATATATCTGCGACAGACTCATATCGGCGAAACGATATATCGGTCGGGCTCTAGGTGTTTTATTATTTAGTAGGCTATGTATATTATATGTGAATGCATGTGTGTAATGATGTGTCATGGCAATGGAGATTAGTCTGATATAAAGCATTCTAATGAGTATTATTATTATTATTATTATTATTATTATTATTATTATGGAAAGTAATTGCGTAAAATATATGGTTGTTGAGTTTGCATGTCTCTCATTTTGGCGGGTCAGGAAGATGAGAAATGTGTGCCGTTGTCTAATTTCTCCAGACCTCAAAGATAAAAACTTTTTTCTAGGCCACTGCTTCGAGTCTCGCGTGTTTTTCACTAAAAACAGGATCATTCTTTACATAGCCTACACTGATACAAGACATTTTCAATCAGTTAGAAAGTATGATTACTAGAAAGACATTAATATGTATTTTAACATATTTCACATTGATAGTGATAGAGAAATAAACTACTGTATTACTGTATGCACATTCTAGCTTATCAGTGTTTTGTCTGTCTCCAGAGGGCGCTTGGGAGCTCGTCTTCTTCTTCTTTGACGTTTAATAGCGATTGGCAAACCAGCTTTGGTGCATATTCCGCCACCTATTGGGAAAAAGAAACAAGAGATTTATATCCTTTGTAAGAACTGTTAAGTATATTCTGCAAAGTTAAAGAATCTATGCCAACAGAAATTATTATTATTATTATTAGTTTTTTTTTTTCCAATTGAATTCTTTTACTTTCATATGCCAAACAATTGATTATTACATGCTCTACAGTTTCTGGAAGTCCACATTTATTGTACTGACCAGAATCATGTTTTCCTATCATTCGAAGTGATTTGTTGAGGGTAGAATTCTCAGACGAGAAATTACTATATCTTCCTTTCTATTACCATAACTAACCATAACTATTACCATAACTAACCATTTCTATTACCATAACTAACTAAACCAACTTGTTTTTGTATATTGTATAGATGATAATTTTTTTTTCCTTTATCCTACCTCTCCTGCCACATATTTTTAATAGCTGTTTTAATTAAACCTTTCATTTCAGATTTACCCAAAAGTATATCTAAATCAATAACATTATGTTTAAGGGCCTGTTTGGATATCTTGTCCACATCCTCGTTATCCTCCACACCAATATTTCTATTAATATATCTTGTCTGGAATCTGATTTCCCGCTTATTAAACTATTAAGAACTGAAAACGAATCTGAGCAAATTACTACAGCAGACGGTTTAACTTCTTCAACCCACTGTAATGCTATCAAAATAGCCACCATCTCTGCAGTATATACAGATATATCATTAGTAATTCTTTTTCCATCTCTATACTTATAAAGAGGGATATACATAGCTGCAGCTGTTCATCCAGTTACTGGGTCTTTGGAACCATCTGTAAATATTTGTAAATAATGGAAATATTCACTCTCAAGATGCTGTTGCACTACTATTGCTTTAGGAACTTGATTTTGTTTATCCTTTATAGTTAGTTTCCAAAAGATATAATAGACGAGATATAACCATTCTTTCCATTATTTTACACAAGTTAGATGTTAAAGCTATTAGTCTATAATTTGTTGGCACAGTATGATCTTTCCCAGGTTTAGCTATTGGCACCACTATACCTAATTTCCACGAGCTAGGAAGTCTCCCTTGCTTCCATATTTCATTATAAAGTTTTAAAATAACATTTAATCCAATATCTGAAAGATGTTTAATCATTTCATAACATACTTCATCTTTTCTCGGTGACGTATGTTTAACTCCTTCCAAGGCCGCTTGGGATCTCCAAAGTCTCTTGTATATATATATAATAGGGTATTCTATAGTCTTAGGATCTCACAAACCCGAATCTCTCTTTAAGTCGCATGAAGATTTTGTTTCATATGTCTTCTAAATTTGTACATTAAAACTTTAAATATTAGTAACTGACTTTCAAATTAAAATATTCACACAAGGAATTTTTTTTTTTTGTTTGTTTTTGTTTTTTTTGGGGGGGGGATTTTACAGATTCGTTAATATGTAATCAGAAACAACTGTGATCCGTCCATCCTGAAAGCGGTGAGAAAAGTAACAGGTAGCATGTGAAAGTGCCTACTCGATTTTTTTCAGTATAATAATTTACACCGTAATAAGAATTGAACGGAAAAATGAAACATTAAACTATCATTATTATTTAGTACCGCAGTGCAAAGCCCAGTCCATTAATATTCTGAAATTAACAGAATATGCGCTTCAACCAATCAGTGCACTCGGTGGTGTTATGGGAAATGAAGTTTTCCAACCATCAAACTATCAAAAGTGTTTATTCGTTCACAAAAATACTCCACAAAAATTATTAAAAAGAATAATTTGTAGACAGCATGGTATGCGCTGTTTATAATATGTTTATTGCTGTTATTTTATATTTTCCCTACGTTACAAAGTCACATGACTGCCGCGTTGACAGACAGATGGAAAAGATGGCGATCTTCAGTGTGTATGTTGTCAATAAGGCCGGTGGACTCATCTACCAGTACGATAATTATGTACCTCGAGCTGAAGTTGAAAAAACATTCAGCTTTCCGCTTGATTTAGTTTTAAAGATTCATGATGAGAAGGTGGTTGTGTCATTCGGACAGCGGGACGGGATCAGAGGTGTGTGTGTGTGTGTGAGTGAGTGAGTGAGAGCGAGTGTGTGTGAGTGTGTGTTCATACACAGTTACAGGTCCAGGTCAGTTTGTGTGTTCATACACAGGTCCAGGTCAGTGTGTGTGTGTTCATACACAGTTACAGGTCAGTGTGTGTGTGTTCATACACAGGTCCAGGTCAGTGTGTGTGTTCATACACAGGTCCAGGTCAGTGTGTGTGTGTTCATACACAGTTACAGGTCAGTGTGTGTGTGTTCATACACAGGTCCAGGTCAGTGTGTGTGTGTTCATACACAGGTCCAGGTCAGTGTGTGTGTGTGTGTTCATACACAGTTACAGGTCCAGGTCAGTGTGTGTGTGTTCATACACAGGTCCAGGTCAGTGTGTGTGTGTTCATACACAGGTCCAGGTCAGTGTGTGTGTGTTCATACACAGGTCCAGGTCAGTGTGTGTGTTCATACACAGGTCCAGGTCAGTGTGTGTGTTCATACACAGGTCCAGGTCAGTGTGTGTGTGTTCATACACAGGTCCAGGTCAGTGTGTGTGTGTTCATACACAGTTACAGGTCAGTGTGTGTGTTCATACACAGGTCCAGGTCAGTGTGTGTGTGTTCATACACAGGTCCAGGTCAGTGTGTGTGTGTGTGTTCATACACAGTTACAGGTCCAGGTCAGTGTGTGTGTGTTCATACACAGGTCCAGGTCAGTGTGTGTGTGTTCATACACAGTTACAGGTCCAGGTCAGTGTGTGTGTGTTCATACACAGTTACAGGTCAGTGTGTGTGTGTTCATACACAGTTACAGGTCAGTGTGTGTTCATACACAGGTCCAGGTCAGTGTGTGTGTGTTCATGCACAGGTCCAGGTCAGTGTGTGTGTGTTCATACACAGGTCCAGGTCAGTGTGTGTGTGTTCATACACAGTTACAGGTCCAGGTCAGTGTGTGTGTGTTCATACACAGTTACAGGTCAGTGTGTGTGTGTTCATACACAGTTACAGGTCAGTGTGTGTGTTCATACACAGGTCCAGGTCAGTGTGTGTGTGTTCATGCACAGGTCCAGGTCAGTGTGTGTGTGTTCATACACAGGTCCAGGTCAGTGTGTGTGTGTTCATACACAGGTCCAGGTCAGTGTGTGTGTGTTCATACACAGTTACAGGTCAGTGTGTGTTCATACACAGGTCCAGGTCAGTGTGTGTGTGTTCATACACAGGTCCAGGTCAGTGTGTGTGTGTTCATACACAGTTACAGGTCAGTGTGTGTTCATACACAGGTCCAGGTCAGTGTGTGTGTGTTCATGCACAGGTCCAGGTCAGTGTGTGTGTGTTCATACACAGGTCCAGGTCAGTGTGTGTGTGTGTGTTCATACACAGTTACAGGTCCAGGTCAGTGTGTGTGTTCATACACAGGTCCAGGTCAGTGTGTGTGTGTTCATACACAGGTCCAGGTCAGTGTGTGTGTGTGTTCATACACAGTTACAGGTCCAGGTCAGTGTGTGTGTGTTCATGCACAGGTCCAGGTCAGTGTGTGTGTGTGTTCATACACAGTTACAGGTCAGTGTGTGTGTGTTCATACACAGTTACAGGTCCAGGTCAGTGTGTGTGTGTTCATACACAGGTCCAGGTCAGTGTGTGTGTGTGTTCATACACAGTTACAGGTCCAGGTCAGTGTGTGTGTTCATACACAGTTACAGGTCCAGGTCAGTGTGTGTGTTCATACACAGGTCCAGGTCAGTGTGTGTGTTCATACACAGGTCCAGGTCAGTGTGTGTGTTCATACACAGGTCCAGGTCAGTGTGTGTGTGTGTTCATACACAGGTCCAGGTCAGTGTGTGTGTTCAGTCTGTGTTTCTCGTGTGCAGTGGGTCATGCAGCTCTGTCCATTAACGGGGTGGATGTGAATGGTAAATACACGGCTGAAGGGAAGGAGATACAGGAATATCTGAAAGATCCTGCCAACTATCCAGTGTCCATCAGATTTGGACGACCTCGTCTCACCTCAAATGAGAAACTCATGCTGGCTTCAATGTTTCATTCGTGAGTAGATTTCATTAAACAATAATTTAACCCATTGCTGTAATGCTGTTTCAAACACGTATGATATACTTTAGTCAATGAAACACATTAGGAGAACACAAATGTGGATGCCTTAACAACACAACTGTGTTATTTTATGTGGGTATGTTTTTATTTTTGTATACTTAAATTGTGTTATACATAAAATACACTGACTGGCCAATAAACCTATCAATCAATCAATAAAAAGTCACCATTAGGATTTAAATAAGAAAATACTGAGGAGTCTAGGATTGGATCATTATTGAACTGATTAATATATTTCTGGCATGTTATATATTTTGCAACAGTTCTTTTAGCCCTAACTGATGCAGTGTGTAGCTTTTCATTTCTTAAACAACCGTGTTGGAAGACGAATCCATGTGTATATTCCAAGATGACAATCCCGAGATTCGTTGGACCCAAATTGTGAAAATGTGGTTCAGTGAGCATGAGAAATCATTTTCATGTATGAATTGGCCACCATAGTGTCCTGAGCTTAACCCTATTGAAAGTCTTTAGGATGTGCTGGAGTCAGCATTACAGAGTGGTTCAACTCTCTCATCATGGCCAAAAATTAATGCAACTCTTGGAAAGACAGTCCAAGAAAATATTACAGTGTGTAACCTTTTTTTTTTTTTGGACAGGCAGTGTATTTTATTATATACACTGCCATACAAAAGTTTGAGGTCGGTAAGATTTTATTTAGTTACTTTATTTAGTTTTTTAAAGAGAGTCTTTTATGTCCACCAATGCTACTTTTATTTAATCTAAATATAGAAAAAACTGCTGTATATTATTACAATTTAAAATAAAAAAATTTATTATGTTTTAAAATGTAATTCATTCCTATGATGCATAGCATCATTACTCCAGTCTTCAGAGTCACATGATCCTTCAGAAATCATTCTGATATGTTGCTCAAGAAACATTTCTTTCTATTATCAATGTTGAAAACTGTTGTGCTGCTTAATGTTTTTCTCTTCTTCAGGATTCTTGGATTAATAGAAAATTCAGCAAAATTTATTTGAAATCAAAATCTTTTGTAACAAAATAATTTATTTTCTGTCACTTTTGATCAATTTAATGTGTTTTTGCTGAATAAATATGTTAATTTCTTAATAGAAAAAGGTTACTGAGCACAAACTTTTGAGTGGTTGTATAATATATAGATTACTCATAATCAGAATCATAACATTCTTAATAAACCCCTGATCGTGAATAATATACAAATACTGTTATACCTGCATTGTACCTGTGATGTTTATTTTCTTGTCTTTTCTAAGGCTGTTTGCCATTGGATCACAGTTATCACCTGAAGTTGGCAGCTCTGGTATTGAAATGCTGGAGACAGACGTGTTTAAACTGCACTGCTTTCAAACACTCACAGGTCTGTTTTTCTCTTGTTGTAAGGGCAAATTATATTTAGTCATAGAATGTAGAATTTTGTGCTGAACAAAACCACAGTGATTTCAACAGAACCATTTTTTTTTTTATTTTGCAGGTATAAAGTTCATTGTATTGGCTGACCCTCGACAGTCTGGTATTGATGCCCTCCTAAGAAAGATTTATGAGATTTACTCAGACTTTGCACTGAAAAATCCTTTCTACTCTTTAGAAATGCCTATCAGGTGTGTAATATTTTAGTTATAATTTTGTGCTTTGCATGCAGTCCAATTTGTTGATTTGCACAAAGGTGTTGTGTGTAACAAAAAATGCATAACTTCTTTCAGATGTGAGCTTTTTGACCAAAATTTAAAGAGTGCCCTGGAAATAGCAGAGAAAGCTGGAACATTTGGACCCGGGTCCTGAACTGGACTTGCATTGAGTGTGTGCATTCACATGACAGGATTTCCAGAGGTCAAACTTATCCAGAAAAAAGGGATAAGGATTTCCATCAACTTTAAGAAAAATGATCAAGAGTCTTTCTCAAGCTCAAACAATTTACCTTAAACACAACTATGACTGGTTAATTTGCATTTTTCTTGAAATTACGTCCTAAATTTACAGTGAGTAACATATTTCACAACCTTTGTAAATAATGTACATGGACACAGTTTAAGTTTGTAATGTGCAGAACGTCTGTACAAGACACAGCAGCTCAAGATGCTCAATACATGCTCATTGAAACATGTTTATTAGTGTCTTTCTAAATGAAATTAAATTTACGTCACTTGCTTTCTGTCAGCAGAATATGAAAAGTCTACTGTATACCTTGGATCAGTTTCTTAAGTTTGGTCTTACTTGTTTATTTATATAAACTCATTACATTGTGCTATTAAACATTCATGTGATATAACACGTTGTCATATTTCCTTAGACAAGTTTATGAATTTGTAATACTGCAGATACAGAGGTAGGACCAGTTAAAACTTATTTATTTTTACCTGTTTTAATAGTAATAAAATGTTAATACCAGTGAAAAAATGGCTTTAACATGCCTTAACCAAATGACAAAGTTGTGCAGTGTAAGCACTGAGTGAGCAGATTCAGAACAATGTAAAATACTGTCATCCGTTTTCAAAATGAACAGAATAAATAACATGATGTGCAGAAAGTGACACAACATGGTATCCTATTTCATATGTCGCTAAAAAAGTGCAATACCTTACGAATAGATATACACAGTGAATTTATTATATTTCATAAACACAAAAGTAAAACCCTAGACAAGTTGTGCCCTTTAATTTTCATACCATATCTTAAAAACGACTTAAAAGACATTTAAATAATACTCTGTTTAGTCGGCCTTCTTGGGTACACTTCCCATCTTGGTGCGGATATTCCGGAACAGGAAGTATCCAACTGTGGTGACAGTACAGGTTATCTCTGCTACCCAGAATGCTGTGTTCCAGCCATAGTGTTTAGCAATGGTGCCAAATGGCAACCCTGACAGGAAACCCCCAACTGCCAGCAAAACAAACGCAAAAAAACACATTAGTATTCTTTAAAATGGGCAAATGGTTAACATGTAACTTTTCTTTGGGAATGAGATCATATACTATAGAAAAAGTAAATGTAACTAATGGAAAAGTTCCATGTAACTAATGTAAAATTAGGTTAGTACAATTTCACTTCTGCTGTAAATTTGAGAAGATGATCACCGTTTGCCATCAGGGCCACAATGGCGTGAGAGGTCCCACAGTAGTTCGATGGAGCGCTTTCATTCGCAAGAACTCCAAACAAGGCAATCGGTCCATAGGAGGAAAAGCCAAAAACAGCACCCAGCAAAAGAATCCAGACCTGTGTATAAATTGTAATAAAACCAGTACATTATAGAACCCCTAAACACAGTCTTTCCTGAATTGACGTATTTCCTATTGCAACAGAAAGTTTGGGCAAAACATTTGGTCAGGTTTGTCTGTTAAAAAAAAAAAAAAAAAACCCATCCAGTAGGGTTTAGTTTAATGTCAAAGCCAGTAATATAATTCGCTATTGCAGGATGTGGGCTGCGGGCGGAATATTTTCTGCCAGTTTTGTTCATTTGTAATGTGTAAGTGATAATGAACTTACATTTGAGCTGTGTGCTGTGACAGTAGTGCGGAAGAGGTACATGGAGACACACATCCCAGCCATCATGGAGAGCAAGAGCCCATGGCGAGGGTTACCATACAGACGCAATCCATGCTGAAATTAAAGACAACGAGAAAATGCACCACCTTAGGTACACAACTTTTTTTATTCACCAAAGGCTTGATCAAAAGTGACATTTATAATTTATAATTCCTATTTTCAATATTTTTTTTTTTCTTGAAAGATTTCTGAATCGCAGTTCCTACTAAAATATTAGGCAGCACAACTTTTTTCAACATTAATAATAAATGATAATAAATGCAAATCAGCATATGATTTCTGAAGGATCATGTGACACTGAAGACTGGAGTAAAGATGCTGAACATTCAGATTTGCATCACAGGAACAAATTATTATTGTTTTAAAATATTTTAAAATATATTCAGATTTAGAATAGTTTTAAATTGCAATAATATATCACTGTATTACTGTTTTACTGTATTTTAGATCAAATAAATTCATTTCTTTCATTAATTTAAACACATTTTAAAAAACACACCTCTACTTCTGAATGGTAGAATATAAACAAATTTTCCAAAGAAAACATGGTTTGTCATGAATAGTTTAAAGATTTAGTTTAAATATATATTGGTGGTATAAACGCACCTTTGCCACAGCTCTATCTGACAGAAATCCTGCGGCTAAACTACCCAGCAGTCCTCCAATCTCCAGGGCACTCATAAAGGAACTTCCTGTTAAAATCAACAGCAATATGCATTTCAGTTCATAACCCAAAAGTCTCATCACACCCTTAGCAGACCATTTCTGAAAGAGGACATAAAATGTGAAATTGTGCCTGATCTTTTAACTTAAGAGTTCATTGTACTATGAAATTATGAAAACATAAACTGTAACTTTCAGAACTGAAATGTCTTCACACTACAAAACGTTGCTATTGACATCTTTAAGGCCCTCATTAGATCACACTAGAGGCCTGTCCACCTTGTGCAATGCTTGAGTAAGCTATTTTCTGTGAATTTGCAAAACTTTTGATTCATTAGCTGCTATAGGTTGAAAACTAGAAGAAAAACAAAGTGTGTTAAATTACTAAACAGTAAATCTATTTGCACTGCAAACCAGTGTGTTTATGATTATGATATAAACAAAAATAAAATCAATAAGATATACCAATTACAATATTAGGCAGCATAAAGGCCTGTGCTTGTACAGCTAAAATAACAGAACACAGGAACCTTTGCACATTCATGTTACATTAAAAATAAGGTGGATACTAAAAAAAAAAAACTTAAAACTCAATACCCATTAGTGCTGACTGGCCCTTGTCCTGGATAAGGAAAAGTTGCCCCCAGTCAGTGTAAGCAGTTTTCGCCCCAAACACCACCAGGTATCCCAATGACAACACCCACAGATATGGAGAAAAGATGAACTCTTTGAAGGTGCTTTCATTTTTGCTGGAGCCTGAAATCAGAGGTAGACAGCAGATGGATCAAATGTACAACTGTTGTTGGAGGACAGACACAAAAGTCCATTAGTTCAACATGAATGACCTTCGATGGAAAAACATGAATTAACACACAGGCCTAGTAAAACACACCCCTTTGTACTCTATTTTGGTCCAATAGTTCATTCTTCAAAGAACTAGCAAGTGAAACCTTTTATCTAATGCAGACTTTCACAATAACATAGAACGGCAATGACCTATATAAGCAAAACTAACCATAATTAACAACTAAGTATGGAAAATGAAGATGACATGAAACCACATTGCCAGTTTGAATTCCTTAATGTGATGTATTTCCTACTGAAACAGGATATTCAGTTAAATTAATTATACATATAAAATGCATGTGCGTGGGGATGGGGAAGTCCTCATACCTCCTTTTCCTTTCTTTGCACCAGCTTCGATATTTGGCAGGCCAACTTCACTGGGCTCATTTCGGATGATGAGTAGACAGAAGATGGACATGACCATGCAGGTCAGGCCAGAGATGGACAGTGTGAACCTCCAGCTATAGCTTTGGGCCATTAGTGTGGCAATTATAGGCCCGAGACCCCCAGCCAAATTCATACTACAAGACAGCACTGCCCACCAGGTCCCAAACTGAGATGGCTCAAACCACTATTTAAACAAAAAAATCAGTTATTTTCAAAAGCATCGTAAAAAAATAATAATAATAATAATAATTACTGGCCCCAAACTTTTCACTGGCCCCAAAGTGTTTTTTCAAAAGTTTCAATAGTAGTGTTTTCCCCAAGGAACCATATAGTGAAGAGTTCTTTTCTCAGTGTGAAGAACATTTTATTAATCTATAAAGAACCTTCTGTGCAATGGAAAGGTTCCATGGATGTTAAAGGTTCTTAATGAAACCATAGATTTATTTGTTTTGAGTGAATATATATTTCAATGTACAATGCAAGTCTATCGATTACAGAGTCAGATCCATACCTTGCGTAGTACTTTTGCACATGGTGGCCATCCTAAACCTTGACCCAGTCCATTCAGAAACCATAGGCCTGAGAACACCGCCACCGACGAGGACTGAGAGAAAACCACATTGATGCCGCCAACCATAAACAGCCCAACAGAGAAAAGCCATCGTGCACTCATCTGATCGGACAGCACACCACTTATGAACTTGCTAATGGCGTAGGCCAGTGATTGACTGCTAGTGATGAGACCTGCAGTGCACAAAGAAGAAATAAATATTGATTAGACTTCAGTAGAGAGTGATTCCCATTCAGAATCACTCAAAAACATATGGGTTTGCAAAGATAGGGTAAAGGAGCATTTCTTTAGTTGTTATCACTCTGCATTGGCTTAAGGACTTTAAAGACTTAAGTGATAATATGAATTCAATCACTGTGCTGATAAAATAGATCCGGGGCAACATACCAAACTCCTGCTACATCTCATTGTTGTATGGCTATATGTGTTGCCCTTTTCAATCTCATGACATGTTAAACATTTTGTCGGGAAAAAGATGTATGTTCAGTAAACAAAACTAGTTTAGCTCGAACAGCACAGAAATTTATCAACCCTTATGTATGAAATGAATGATAATGGAATATGGTATAACAGTGTGGAAGAATGGAGTAAGTCGTGTAAATGTACCAACTTTTTAAGCTGTATATATTTTCTATTTTATGCATATAATGACTAACATTTTTTTGAAAAGCTAAACTACAGATACATTTCACTACTACACGCTAGACATTACAACCTCTACAGTCTCACAGGGTGGAACGTAACATGGTGTGAGCGGGAATATAAAACCTAAATATGTTAGTGATCTGTTGTTATGATATTTTATATTTTCAAATTAAAAAATATATGTTTTTATTGAAATTTTAGTTTAGTTGCAGGTAATGTTACATAACAGGGTGAAAAGTGGACGAGCATATTATAATTAAAACTCCAAAAAGTTCAAAATAAAAACCGTATTAAGACATAAGATGATTTTAGTTGAGTTTTTTAAATTAGGATGTCACATCAAAGGAAGTGATGTCACGGTGTGTTAATGTTTTACACTCGCATTTAATACACACTAACAGGGTAGAAAGCAATATACAGTAGCAGTAACAGTAGATCACAGTAGACAACAGAAGAAAACACATCATTCAGGTTGTGGACGGTAAGATAATCTTTTTTTTTTTCAGGATTATTTAAAGAATAGTAAGTTTAAAAAAGCATTTGTTTGAAATATAAAAGTTTTGTAACATTATAAATGTTAATGTCTTCACTGTTACTTGCTTTGACCAGTTTAATGCATCCTTGAATAAAGATATTAATTTATTTCCAAAAAAACATCTTACTGACCTAAAACATTTGAACGGTAGTTTTTAATATTGTTGAGAAAAATGAATTTAAAAAAAAAAAAGCAATTTAACAGATTTTACACTTATCTCAACGTTAAATTAACAAAATTCAACAGATTATTGTACAATTTATAACATATATTTTTCTGTTTATAACACAAGTTTAAATAAGAAAAAAGATGACAGACTCAAATATGCCTCCTCTAATAGGAAAATGATTACACTGGTTTAAAAACATTGTTCAATAATGCATTGTCAATGACTGGTAGTGCTATTTTTATTATTTTAAATGTCCGCTACATCTAAAACATAATCATGTGGGAGCTTTTTTTTTTTTTTTTATTAATCAAATAAGATTTGTCAAGGACAGAAAAGGCACTGCATGCAGAGTATTCCACAATGCACAACTGCCTTAGTGACTTCTGTCTGTTGTTTATCCTCATTTACTTTAATACAAATTAAGGTTCAAATAAAGGTTATAAAACATGTGTGGCCACATGACAGAGAGGAAAGACAAAGTACAGGCCACTCGTTGCACATGCTCACCTAGATCATCCTTATCCAGCGTGATCTCCTGCATTACAGAGGGCATCACGAAAGAGAACGTCTTCCTGTTAAAGTAATACAGCGTGTAGCCCACAAACATGGCCAGGAATATAGTAGTTCGGTAGTAGCCATATCCACTCTTCGCCATGGTTGGCACAACTTTAAAACGAGTAAGAAGGAAACGTAAGGGTCTTCTTCAGCTCGACACAGGAGTTACCAGGAGCATCTGAGGGCTATGAACTCAAACGTGTGGATCTGTGAAACATGAAGAGCTGGTGAGGTCAGGGGAAAGAGCTGTAATCAAGGCAGGGTTAATGGTCAACCTGGCAGCTAGAGATCTTTGGAGTGTTCTCCAGCAAACAACTGCTTTCAAGGGAACAGTGTCAAGGGACGGACTGTAACATACTCTATTGAACTAAAACACAGTGTGCCACTGACATTTCAATTGCAGCAGAGCTACCGTAGCCAATGTTTTTCTGTTTTTTTTTCTGCTTTGTTGTTGTTTTAAACGTGTTGTGAAGAGGGTGTTATTGAAGATCCCCTAATCTGAGGAGTTTAATGATTGACGTGTGGGTCTGTATGTGACAGCTTTATAGATTTGACCACTGGTGGTGTGTGTTGTGTAAGAATCATTGTACAATGACGATCTCTCTTCAGGGGCAGAGCACCAAATGTGTGCCACCAACAGCTCAATGTTACACTGATACTGTATGTCGGATTAAATCTTCTAAACTGTGTAGCCTAGAAATATTGTTGGTTCATTCTGAATCAAATTTATTCCATTCTTTCTATCTGACCAGATTTTCCACCATTTTTAACATTCTGAAATACCTTTTCTAACTGCAAACGTTCATCAGACATCTTCACCAATTGTTTCAGACCACTATAGGTGCAGTCACATTAGCAACATTTTTGTTTTTGTGAGATTTCGTTGGCAAAATGGTCTATGATCTTTCTATTAATAGTGTAGTTAATTTTTTTTTTTTGAAGTTTTAGTAATTTTGTTGTTGTCACGCAATAGGCCTACTCCGATCGCGCGGAGTCAAACTGAAATAGCCCGCGAAATTTCGCTGCACAAAGGTTAAAATTAAACGTTTATGCCACACAGCTCGCGCATAACGCGTTAATTTTGTAGATGACAACACCACGAAAGTAAGGCTGAATGGAGCTATACAAGTTGAAATTGAGTTCTTCGGCCACTTTTTACAAGTCGAAATATTGTAAGTATGGAAATTCCAAAATAATGTGAACACACTGCCATTTGAATTTTATCAAAAAATGTTTTATCTTAAAATGTATTTTATCGCATCAACACGAAACCTAGTATGGGTCATCATTAGCGGAAGCTGTCTAATAAGTTTGGGGGCCACCAAAATTACTAAATATGCATATACGTTTCGATTATTTTGACTTAACATTATGATACTGTCTGGTTTTAGATTCATTTGGTAGTCAATAATGACACCTTGGTCTTGGATCTTGTCTGTCCGTCCATATTAATTTGAAAACCTTGCTTTTGGATCTCCTTCTACTCGCATTAAAGGGTTACTCCACCCCAAAATGAAAATTTTGTCGTTAATCACTCATGTCGTTCCAAACCAGTAAAAGCTTCGTTCGTCTTCAGAACACAATTTAAGATATTTTGGATGAAAACCGTGAGGCTTGTGACTGTCCCATTAACTGCCGAGTAAATTAAACTGTCAAGGCCCAGAAAAGTATGAAAGACATCGTCAAAATAGTCCATCTGCCATCTAGTTCAATCTGAACTTTACGGATACGCTGTTTTCGTTCAAATCAAAGTGTAAATAAACTGTGTATCCGAGTGGTGCGGCTGACACAGAACAGCGTACGCAGTTTGCATCCAGCGGATACTCTCCAAAATGGCGCTACGGTGACACAGATGAGACAACTTGTTGAATAAAGTCGTTGTTTTTATTTTCGCTGCGTACAAAAAGTATTCTCGTCGCTTCATGAAGTTCAGATTGAAACACTGATGGCAAATGGACTATTTTGGCGATGTCTTTCATGCTTTTCATTTTGGGGTGGAGTATCCCTTTAAATCACAAACTGCCGCAGTTTATCAGAAATAATTGTGGCGCATGGCATTGTCTACAGCGCCACTTATTGGTCAAACGATATAAGCAGCCTAAAATCACAGGGACAGTGGAAAATCAAATGTTTATCCTGTTTATTCAGATGACGTGTGTTTTCATGTTTTGGGTTTGTCATCCACAGACCTGACTGTCATACACATTTGCACGGGTATTTCTCGTCCTTTTATGGTTAAAAGTTTGTAAAGCTGGATGGTTTGATACTGCAGCTCGCAAACGTGGCAACACAATCAGAAAACAATCATCCACTATCTAACTTACAGCTCTCAGTGGCCTTCACTTTGAGTTATAAGATTAGTCGAAGGGACAATGGAGATTTAAAAAAAAAAGTCATAACAGAAACAACGAGTTAATGATGAAAACAATAGCATGCCTACTTCCGTGAACAAGGTTGCCTTTCGGATGTCTGTTCCAGCAAACAGTTTTCATTAACCCTTTATCCACGACCAAACCATGTCGATCCGACACACTGTCCTTGGTAAATGTTACGTTTAAACGGGGATTGTTATTTTATTATTATTATTTTTTTCCGCTTATAATCAGACATTACTAGTGGATCTCGTCTTGCTGTAAATGTGAATCCTGAAATACTAGTCAAACTAGTCAAAATAGTTAATTGCTGCCACCTACCGGACGAGTTATAGTAGAACAGTTTAGAAGAGTAAAACATTATAAGATCATATTGTTCAAATTCTGTTATGCCATCTCTAAAGGCAGAACAGAAGCGGTTTTATTACATGAAATTGTACATTTACACAGACTGATTCATGCTGGACAAAATTAATTTATATAGAAATTACAATTGCAGAAATACTGTACTGTTATACAATAGTTTTTAAAAGTTAAATAGCCTATTGTGTCATATAGGAGTATCTACATTAAATGGTGAATAAAAAATATTGCATATTAATATTTCATTAATTTAAAGAAAAAATATTTTTACCAGCAAGGATGCATTAAATTGATCAAAAGTGACAGTGTATAGACTACATTTATAATGTTACAAACGATTTATATTAAAAATAAATTAAATCAAAGAATCCTAAAAAAAAAATATATATATATTTCCTGCTTTTCCAGCTATTTTCAATATTGATAATAATAAATGTTTCTTGAGCAGCAAATCAGCATATTAGAAAGTAATGGTTGCTTCAGCTTTGCCATCACAGGAATAAATGTATTAAACTTATTTTAAATTGTAATAATATTTCACAATTTTATTTATTTTTATTTTTTGCTGTTTTTTTGATCAAATAAATGCAGCATTGTTGAGCATAAGAGACTTTTTTCAAAACATTAAAAATCTTACCAAATATTAAATTTTAAGCTGCTTGGACCTTCTTACAAGCTAGATAATTAAGTGTATAATTAGCTGAGGCTTTCTATTAAAGAGACAGTCCCTCTGAAATTTAGGCACTCTGGTGAAGGTTCACAGAAAACCTCTTGCCCAGATCTTCAGCCATATCGGCTACCCATGTGTGACAGTAATGACCGCAGGGCAATAAAGCACAATTATGTGAAGTGTACATAAGCTGTGGAGAGGGCAAGGATGATCATGTTTGGCTTTTGCTTTACTTAGCAGCCAGCACAGCATTTTCTGCAGCAGCTTCTGAATCTGAACTTTTGTGGATTAATATATACAGTCGCTTTTAAGAACAGTGTGATAATAGAAATAGTGGTAATAAACATTAAATTTGACGTTTGGATTGTTATCTGGAAGTAATGCAAGCAAAGACCTGCTGGTTGTGTCATCTTTTTACATTTTATTTCTCAATATTAATGGTGCAGTCAGATCATTCTGGTCGGTCCAGGAAAGGCTGCGGCTGCATTTGGTCTCATATCAACATAGACTTCGCCCGAATATTCCTGTTATGGTTTGTGATTGTCTTCTACGCCTTATTTGGGGCTGCTGTCTTCTCGGCCCTTGAGAGACCTTCAGAACTGGAGGCACACTACAGATGGAACAGACAGCTGGCCGAATTTGTTCAGGATCACCGGGTTCCCTCGGAGGACTTGCGTGAGCTGCTGGGACACTATGAGGAGGCCATTGCCGTCGGGATTCGGATGGAAGCACGGAGACCTCGATGGGACTTCTCAGGAGCTTTTTACTTTGTGGCAACTGTAGCCAGCACTATTGGTAAGTCTGAACCTGTCTGTCTGTCTGTCTGTCTGTCTGTCTGTCTGTCTGTCTATCTGTCTGTCTGTCTACCTGTTTGTCTGTCTGTCTGTCTGTCTGTCTGTCTATCTATCTATCTATCTATCTATCTATCTATCTGTCTGTCTGTCTGTCTGTCTGTCTGTCTGTCTACCTGTTTGTCTGTCTGTCTGTCTGTCTGTCTGTCTATCTATCTATCTATCTATCTATCTATCTATCTGTCTGTCTGTCTGTCTGTCTGTCTGTCTGTCTACCTGTCTGTCTGTCTGT